>JALPQD010000532.1:581342-851561 GCA_023101885.1 Typhlomys cinereus | reverse complement strand
TAACTAGTCCGTCGTAAACGATCAAGCTGTGCGCAAGCCTCCACGAGGTGTAAAACGGTGGCCAGAGCAGTACCCATTCGCACTAGTTCCTAGTCTCCCCAGAGGCCGAAAATAAAAGGCACACATCACCATGCCTACTGCAGGAACAGATCTTCATTTAATGGAGATTTAAGCCAAAATTATACTTTTGCAATTCTCATATTCTTGAACTTTCTATGCTTTTCTATCATATTGTGCAATAAAAGTGAGCTGCTTCCAGAGAATCCCACATAATTTAAACTGGTGTAAGTTCTATCCATTGGGACTCACTTCATTGTGAATTCTTTCATGTTTCTCAAGGAATGCAGAACATGTAAATTCTTTCCCACACTGCTTACATACATAGAGTTTCTGTATACTGTGATTTTGTTCATGTATGTGGAGAGATCTAGAAGAAGTAAATGCTTTCCCACACTCTGCACACATATATGGTTTCTCTCCAGTGTGAGTTCTTTCATGATAGTGGCGAGCACCTGTTTGAATAAAGGCTTTTCCACATTGCCTACAACTGGAAGAGGTTCTCTCCTGTTTGAATTTTTCAGTTTTGAAGGTTATACAGATACACATTAAATGCGCCTTCCCACATTGCTTACAGAACATAGGGTTTCTCTCCAGTGGTGAATTTCTTTCGTGATTGAAACAGGGCACTGGAATAGGTACAAAGCTGTTTCCACAATGCTTGCCACATAGGTTCTCTCCATGTGTGAATTCTTTATGATGAATGATAAGCTGAGAGGAACGGAATGAATGCTTTCCACATTCCTTACAAAGGAGCTTCTACTACAGTGTGAGGTTTTTTTTTCGTGATTGGAACGGGTGATGTTTTGGTTCTGAATGCTTTTCCCACAAATGTTGTGCTAAATAAGGGTTTTCTCTCCATGTGTAACTCGCTTATGTCGTTGAAGAGGTATTATGATGAAACGTCTGATATGCTTCCCACATGCTTACAGCATACGTTTTCTCTGGGGTATGATTCTCTATGTTTGAATAAAGTGGACGTGTGGAATTAACGAAGGTTCTACCACACGGCATAACACAAAATGTGTTTTTTCTCCAGGTGTGAGGTTTTTTCACGTGCTTTGACAAGGCAAAGCATATCTCCTAAAAACGGCTTCCCCTGATTTTCCTCAGTGCATGGTTTTTATCTCATGTGCAGCTTATCTATAGTAATTGATCAGAAGCTTCCTCACAGGTGCGTTAGTTCATGCGTGTCGCTGCAGATGGATGGCGTTATGTTAGCATCTGAAAGAACGGGAAGTACTCATATGGTTATCTCCCTTGGACCTTCTAAGCGGTAACATCTCTGCAGGTGCATGATCGACAACAGTCTGTTTCACAAACACTACTTTCAGATTACTGTTTTTGCAGGAGAGAGCTTCCCTCATTTCCACAGTATCTCAGAAATTAGTTGCGTCAGCTGTCTTCACAAAAACACCGTGAGCGATGATTCATGAGTGCACAGAGGAGTCCACAACACCGGCAGGTGAGTCGTAAATATAGGGGGGAATAGCAAGTAAGCACATAACGTGATTTTTTAACAGTGTTGTTTAGTTACTCCGCTCATAACAAACTAATAGGTCACCGTTCCCATCCCTCCTCCTCCCACCCACCCGCTCGCTCACCTTTCCCCTCTCCTCACACAAGTTAGTGGCTCGAACGCAATCATTTAATTGTCAGTACTACACTTTTATTGATTAACCCAAAAAAGTGCTAGAAGCCAGGTATTTTGACCCATGCCTGTTAGTACAGTATTTGGGAAATAGTGGCAAGAAGACTGCAAGCATGAGAAAAATTCAGTTCGCACAGGAATTCATAAGAATTTATGAACATAGAAGGACTGAATACTCAGCAAGAAGTTCTGAGGATGGCACACAATCATATAAGGATCTGTAATACTATTTCTTTCAGACATTGGACAAATACTGTCTCTGCCACAGTTAACAAAATTGAATATTTCTTATGCACAATGGTGTGGATCAAAAATTATGGAATTTATGATAATTGGGAATCCTTGGTGCAGTTTATGGAAGATAGACCTCAATCTAAACTCAAACCTCACATTTACTTCATACACATTTTAATGTCTTAAGTCTAAAGGTTATTTGATAAAACTATATTAAATAATTTTGATAATGGAGGAAAGTTTCTGTATCTTACACAGCTTAATATTGCACCATATTTTGACAGTATTAATATAATGCAGACCTTCTATTCTGAATGCTCAAGCTCAATGCAGCTTTATGGAACATTTGAGAGTAAATCAACACAGACTTGTATTTTGGATCATGTATACTTGGTTCTCAGATTTACTATCACTTCCAAATACTTGCAAATTCCCTTTTCTTTTGGTGTAAATTACCTCAGATTTCTCCTGAAATGCTGGTAGTCTCCTTCAATATTTTCTTCTTCCTCTATTTTCCCTAAAAATTAAGCCCAAAGAAAAAAAATCATTAACTTTTATTCAACATTATACAGAAATTACTAAACTCTAGCATTTTCTGTGGTATGATGGGACCAGACATAGCATATTCACTGACAATGTCCCTTTTAATATTTCGAATCATACAACTGTACAGATGGGGAGGTAACAGTCCTTTTATGAATAAAGAAAAAAATCATAATTTTCTTACTTATGAACATGAGGTTCCTAAAGGTTTCCTTCATTACGTCTCTGTAAAGCTGCTTTTGACAAGAATCCAACAAAGACCACTCTGCTAGGGTGAAGTTTACAGCCACATCCTCGAAAGTCACCAGCTGCTGAAACAACCCACATAAGTTTAAATAAAGAATGGAGGGGGGAAAAAAAACACAGGACATTCACAGTAGCTTCATTAATTCTCCTTCTTCAAATAGTCACTCGATATCATGGCTGTCACATATTCACTATTCATCTTTTCTCTTACCTTGTTGCACAGCAAATTGTCTGACAAAGGAACAGCAGAACATAACCCCTTATTGTGATGCTAGTCCCAGTAACTCTCTGCATACTGGGACTTTAACACTTTACAAAGAAAGTTCTATAATTTACAACTCACAAGAACATATGCCTGTGCTTAGCCCATGCTGTTATTTTGTCAGCACCCACCCAATGTTGAACCCTGGGACCTTCTATTGCAATGGATCATGGAGTCCAGAGTTATTAATTGCTATACAAGCAATTTATGTGAACCTTGTAGTGTTTTGATCAACCTCCTATTTTTATTATATATCCCTTTAATTCGGTTTGAAGTTGGTTCCCCACAGCTCATGTTATTTTGAATGCTTAGCTTGTTGCCATAGTTTGGAAAAGTCACGACATACCGTTAGGAGGTGGGGCCTTGCTGGAGGAAGCCGATGTCACAGGGGTTGAGCCTTGAAAGTTAGTTTAGCCAGCCCCCGTCGACCCTAATAACAATCTGCTCTGCAAGTTGCAACTAGCGTCTCCAGATATCTGCAATGACGAGCGCTCGCCGGCCGTGCCGTCGGTGCATGAATTAGCGACAGACCCCTCTGGCGAGCCACTTCCTGAAAATGGTGAGTTACTAGAAGGAATGCACTGAAGTTGCTAGTTTCTACAAACAACCAGCCAGTAACCAAAAAGGGGGAAAAGAATATTAATCAGGCTTAGATGGGAAGAGTTCACAGATACCACTGAGTGTCGCCAAAAGCTGTCGTCAGGACGGAACTCCGGGCCACCAGGAAGCATAAACAAGGAGGAGATGGAGAAAGAGTGTAAGTCGCAAAAGCGAGCACGAAGAGGACTTGGGACAGGGCTTGGAAGATATATATAGCGGGACGCTATGGTATAACTCTAAAGGAAATTTACATAGCACAAAATCCTTAGCACTAGTGGGGAACAGATAAAAAGGATGTATACCTGCGGAATCGCGGGAATTAGATTAAGGGTATGGAGGTCATGTGGGTGCACTCCCTCCTCAGCCCTAACAGAAAGTAGGGGGCTGATTCAGAATGTAATACGAGAGGAGCAGAAGGTAGAAGGCAAACATAGTGCCTGCAAAGGCAATGATTTTCTCAATAAAACCCAGTGATGACAAAAGGTTTTGGGTTTAAGACGAATAATACAGCTGGAACGTGAAGGAAAAGATGGGTCAAGATAGGTGGGAAGAGGGGGGTAATGTTGGGGGAAATGAGAGCACTCTGGCTCTCTGCGGTAGGTAAAACTCAAAGAATTGTTAAAAACAAAAAAATCTCGATCACTAGGGACCAGATATGGATCCATCTACTAATCAAATCTATTACTTATAAAGGTCACTGTGCACACCCCCTATAATTGTACTGAAATAAATTATTAGGGTGGTTGTGTCTGAGTAATTATATAACAACATTAATTAGAAACAAGTGGTTTTTCATAAGCCAATCTTGATTTAATTCTCAATAAAACTCCTCTAGGATAATTCTTTGTGCTAACACAGGAACACTACACTTACTATTAAAAATCGTCATGGATTGGGCGGAGAGGTGGCTCAGGGGTTAAGCCTCGCCTTGCAGGCGCAGGCCTGAGTCGGATCCCAGATCCCAGTATAGACGCCAGGCGGAAGCGGGGGGCCCCCTGCTTCTGGCCCTGAGTTCGGAGCCTGGAATCCCGGGCAGAGGAAGTGGAGGGTCCATGGTGGTTCCCGAATTCGTCCGTGGTTCTACACACACACAGACGCGCGCGCCACACAATACATACGCCCACACGCACAATTGAATAAATAAAAAAAAAAATTAAAAAAAAAAAAAATGTCAATGGACAAAAGGAGCCATAATGGCACATTTTCTTAGAAAGACCTCAGTGGGAGCTGGAGAGATGACTCAGGGATTGAAAACCTTTTCCTTGAAAACAAAAGGACCTGAGACCTGAACCCCAGCTTCCACATAAAAGCACTAGGCAGAAATAACAGTGGCCTGCATCTCTAACCTGGGAAAGCAGTGCCTGGAAACTCAAAAGCAAAGCAACAATTCAGGATGATTTCAGAAGTTATCATTGGGCCTCCACAGGCATATACATTCAAGTACCCTTTTCTACACCACACACACACACCACACACACCACACACACACACACCACACACATTTTTTTTTAAAAAAAGACCTCAATGTGGATTGGAGAGATGGTCTCAGGGAGGTTAAGATTCTTTGGGTTAAGACTCTGCCTTGTAAGCAGAAGGTCTTGAGTTTGGATCCCAGGTCCCATGTAAAAATGTGAGGGCAAAAAGGGTGGCGGCCTACACATCCAGCCCTGGCGTGTGGAGCCTGGGAAATACCAGAGTGAAACAAAAAGGAGGTAGAAGCAATCCAGGATGATTTCTGAAGTCCCCTCATGAAGTCATACCCTTGTGTGTGAAGACACACACACATACACACACAATAAATGAACAAATAATTTTTTAAAGGACCTCAATACTCAAGAAAAGTTAATTTACTCTCATGGATACATAGAGTTCTGTAACTCTCCAAATACCTTCAGATAGTTATCAAAAACTATTTTTCCAACTCTACTTGAAGTAACAAATGTTCGACACCACTTAATATATCCAGAAAAAGAAAATGATTGAGCTATGGAAACAAACACCTATAATATCAATATTCGAAAGCTAAGCAAGGAAGCCCTTGAGTTCAAAGCCTGACAGGGTTGTACAGCAAAAACACAAAGGAGAAAAGACAGACTTTGTAATAATACTATTCATAAGACTAAAATATAAAGACAGATGAACAGATCAGAAAAAAAGAAAAAGGGGCCCTGATGAAATATAAAGAGAAGACTGATTTATGATAGAATAGGCTTTGATCAACAATGAATCTCTTTACTAAATAAAGTAGTGACAAATTAGTGCCTCCATAGAAGCATATACTGCATTCCTCTCTATTCCATGAACAACCATTAAAATTTAACTAGAAACAAGAAAGAGGAAACAGAATCCTCTGCCATGTGTGATAGTTTGCAAGTAACTGTAAAACAGAGTTGATATAGGATGATAGTGAGATAAAATTCAGGCTAGACTACCTCACAATATCAGGTCAGTCTACCCACAGTGAGATTCCATCTCAAAAACATGAAAAACCTATCGAGCGTTTTGAAAGTTGGTCAAATGTTCTTTGGATGTAAAAATAATTTCCTCATGAAAAGAAGCAATTATCTATCCAGAATGTATGGAAAAATGTGATACATCAAAATCAAGGGAATTGAAGAAAACCAAGTATCATAGTCAGATACTGGTTGTCAACTTGGCAATTGAAGCTCTGGACACAGTCATGAGAAATTAACAGTGAGTGAAGCCCCGAGGAAGCCTGAAGGAAATTGTCTGCATGATAGGAAAGACCCAGTATGTGGTGGGTGGGACTAGTCACTGGGCAGGTAGATAAGATGGAGAGAACTGCTTGAGGAAGTTGACATCCTTTGGTATACTTGACCATACATGCTGGCCTGACAAATAACCCTCACTCATCAGTCCCGTGGATATATACATATAGTGTGGCTAGTTCCCTCAGCCCCTGGTGTTGGTGTGGACTCTCCCACCAATGTGGGTTAAGAACTGTAACCAGACATTGTAGAAAATGAGTTCCTTGTTACCCTATAAGCCTTTTTGTCATGAATTAACCAGAAACATACATAGTAACTATGACGCCAAGCTACACAATCTCTGCAGTGTTTGCACTATAAAGGGACCAGTGTCCATATACACTAATGCATGGACACAGGGCTGAAATGACCAAAACATCTCACTCGGGGCTGGAGCGGTGGCTCAGGGGTTAAGCCTCTGCCTTGCAGGTGGAAGGTCCTGAGTTCGGATCCTAGACCCCACGTATAGATGCTGGGCGGAAGCGGGGGCGGCCTGCATTTCTAGTCCTGGTAGGGCGGAGTCTTGAATCCCGGGGCAGAGTAAACAAGGAGGAGGTGGAGGCCTCCAGTGCATGGTGGTTCCCGAATTCACCCGTGGTTCTACACACACACACATACATACACACGCACACACACGCACAATTGAATAAATAAATAAATAATTCTTAAAAAAAAATCTCACTCAACACAAAACCTATAGGAATTAAGAACCACAGCCCTGAGCGACTAAATAAGTAAGTGAAACAAACTTGTTTGGGAACCCCAGAAGCAAAGGGATTTATGCATGAACCAAGGACCACTTGGTACATGTCTCTGCCATCACCTGCAATGTGAATTATCATGCAGCCATCAAACCAGTCCTGTTTCTGTTATGTCTAGAGAATGTTTTTTTTATGCATACCTGGAGACACATGCACTGTTCTTCACATCTTTGAAAAGTCATCTTGAAAATATCCTAAGAACACATGACTAAATTGAATAAAGAAAAAGATTAATATCAACCTGTCATCATTAGACACAGGCATCAACTTGGCAATTGAAAGCTTGTGTTCTGGGCACAGTTGTGAAGAATTGGTATTTGAGTTGTGGCCCAGCTCATGGTGGATGAGACTAGACCTTGGGAACATGAATAAGATGGAGGCGAACTGGTTAAGGAAGTTGGCATCCTTTGGTATACATGGCCAGACATGCTGCTCTGGCAAGTAAGGATTGTCCCTCTCTCGGCAGTCCTGTGGATATGGTGTGGCCATTTCCTTCAGCTCCTGCTGTTGGTGTGAGCTCTCCTGTCAAACTGGACAAAGAACTGTAACAAAGAATCATAAGCCAAAAATAAAACCCCTTGCTCCTTAAGCTGCTTTGCTATGAATTTATTAGTAACTATGCAGATAAAGTATGACAGAACCTAACACTTAAACATGTATAAAACACATGGAGGAGGGCTGGAGAGGTGGCTCAGGGGTTATTAAGCCCCGCCTTGCAGGCGGAAGGTCCTGAGTTCGGATCCCAGATCCCACGTATAGACGCCAGGCGGAAGCGGGGGCGGCCGGCGCTTCTGGTCCTGGTAGGGCGGAGCCTGTGAATCCCGGGGCAGAAGGAGGTGGGGCTCCATGGTGGTTCGCGAATTCGTCCGTGGTTCTACACACACACAGACACACACACACACGCGCGCGCGCGCGCACGCGCGCGAACACACACACATGCACACATTTGAATAAATAATAATAATAATAAAAAATTTAAAAAAACACATGGAGGAAAAGGAAAAAGCAGGCTACTTTTATTTGTAAGTTTTACTCATTTTTTGAAAGTTCCAAGTTATAAGAACAATGGGTAGTGAAAAGTCATATATAGAAGAGATAGAAAAAGCAGGAAAAGAGTAGAAATGAAAGATGGGGACATGGTTCAGTGGCTAGTACCTTCACTGAACAAGAGCGAAGACCAGAGTCCAGGTCCCCAGAACCCACATAAAAGGCAAGTAGGTGCTATAGATGATATAATTCCAGCACTGAGGAGCCAAAGGGGACTACAGTGCAAGCTGTTGAGCTAGACTAGCCAGTCAATTAGCTTTAAGTTCAATTGAGAGACCCCATCCCAATAAATAAAACACAGTTACTTGGGAAGGAGAGAGAGAAGAAAGAGAGAGAGAGAGAGAGAGAGAGAGAGGAGAGAAAGAAAGAAAGAGAGAGAGAGAAAGAAAGAAAGAAAGAAAGAGAGAGAAAGAGAGACAGAGAAAGAGAGAAAGAAAAAGAGAAAGAGAAAGAGAAAAACAGAAAGAGAAAGAGAGAGAAAGAGAGAAAGAAAGAGAAAGAAAGAAAGAAAGAAAGAAAGAGAAAGAGAGAGAGGACAGAGAAAGAGAGAAAGACAGAGAGAGAGAAAGAAACAAAAAAAGAAGAAAGAGAGAGAGAAAGAAAGAAAGAAAGAAAGAAAGAAAAGTAAGAAAGACAGAAAGAAAGAAAGAGGGGAACGAGGGGGAAAGAAGGAAAGAGGGAGAGGAAGGAGAAGTGGGGAAAGCAGGGAGAGAAGAGAAGGGGGAAAGGGAGAGGAAGGAAGGGGAGGAAGGAAGAGGAAGTGGGAGGAGAATGAAAGAGCGAAAGAAAGGAAGACCCCTATTGAGCTTCTGGACTAGGAAAAAATACCATGGGGGAGTTCCTCTTTCTGATTTGTTTATTTTTTTGTTAAAAAAAAAAAAAAATTCAATTTGGGCAGTCCTATGATGTCTGCCTGCTGGAAAGCCTGGGAACCTTGTAACTGATCAGTCTACTAAATTGGATGACTCAATTGTGCCAATCTGGTGCTAAAGACCAAGAGGATTCCTAGAGAGTTGCTGGTCTTTGATCCACATTGGAAGGTGTAAGAATATGGGCTCTGACGCCAGCCAAGAATAGCGGTAGCCAGCCAAACAGACATAAAAAAGAGACTGCTCAGTGCTTTAGGTCAGTCTTGACCCCGGAGCAGTCAAGTGTAGGAGGGACTCTTGAGCAGTCTTGAAGAGGCCAATGAACAAGCTAAAGAAACACAGAGACATCCAGAAGCCTAGAGGAGGCTCCCCTAGGAGCAAGTCATGAAGTAGAAAAATGTAAACTGTCAAGTTACTATTAAGCATAAATTGAGATGGAAAATTACTGAGTCCCTGAAACACTACCCCACCCCATGGCCTGTGCTACTGTTTGATAAGAGTCGAGATCCTGGGCTGCCTGCAGTCAGCCTGCCCTACTGATGTTGCCGAATGCCCACCAGGCCAGCTGGGGAAAGGAGGGGGAAAACGGGGCTCAAGGTGAGGGGGCGAGCAGGTGCGGGGTTACTACCCAGACCCCAGGAGTCAGGTGAGAAGCAGCAGGCAGAGGACGAGTTTGCTGCAGACTCATTTATTTCAGGAAGTGCTTAAGCTTATATAGGGTCAGGGGTCCAGTCAGCTGTGGCCACCTCTCTGCTCCGGGAGAGAGGGAGAGCAGCTACCAATCATTTAGCTGTTTACTAGGTGTCCATTGCAGGGGCAAGTTAGATGGCTGCTTCCCATTGGTTGTTCATCCCTCCTTCCTATTGGTTGTTCATCCCTCCTTCCCATTGGTTATTCATCCCTCCATCTGTATGGTTCCTCTATTGGGACATGTCCTGGACATGTCCAGACTTGTCCGGACCTCCTGGGAGCCCAGGCTAGGGCCTCCCTGAATCAATGGTGCCACAACTGATACTTAATAACCATTGCATTGCTTCTGGAAAGTTCCACTTTGCTTGCTCCACCTCCGCCCTGCTTTAGTATAAAATGAAAGTTCAAACTAAACCCCTGGCAGGTGTCCGTGGAGAGTGATCTCTGCTTCAGACTACTGGTGAATTAAGCTCCTCTCTTCTGCCCTAATTGATGTCTGAGGAATTATTCTAGGGTAACTCCCGCAATAGTCATAGAGCAGAGAGCTCCAAGAGTCTATGTTGGGGAGCACTTTCTGGCTATGTAGCTGTCTTTGATTCATCCCTGTTCCTGTCGATAACCTTCTCCCTTACTCCTGTAAGTAACTCCAATAAACTCATTGGTTCACCAAGTTGGACCTTGATATAATCATTTCTTTGGTCCGTCATCGAATTCCTGGGATAGATAAATGGTTGTATGGCATCTCCCCAGAAAAAATATTCACACAACTCACCAGGAAGGAACAAAGGCAGTCAGACAAAAAGCAATCCCGCTTTTCTCCCCAAGACATGGTTTGAATGAGAGTTGTCTCCCACAGGCTCCTACATTTTGTATCCTTAGTTGATGTTAATGTTTGTGAAGGTTGCCATAACTTTGGGAGGTGGAGCCTTGCTGGAGGAAGCGATATCACAGGGGTGGGTATTAAGGTTGGATAACCCCACTCTGCTTCCTCTAACAGTCTTCTCTTGCTCTCTTGGTCTCCATGCCTTTTCTATCATAATGAACTGATTGTGTTTCCCCTCTAGAACTGTAAGCCAAATAAATCTCCCCTTCTCCTCTTAAGTTGCTTGGGTCTGAGTATTGTCTCACAGCAGCAGAAAAAGTAACTTTGACAACCTCCTGGTATCTTGGTCACTGTCAGATAATGCTTCCATTGTTCTCTACCACTCTTAGTTCATAATTCTAGTAAATATCCTCACACACCTGTCCGAAGGCATGTCTCTTAATTGATTCCAGGTCTAATCAAGTTGACAACCAAAATTAACCATCATAAGCATCCAGCACATAGTGGACATGCTTTATGCAGAGCACCCAGAACACAGCAGAGATTCTTCCCCTACATGCATTTGCATAAAGTAGAATACTTACTCAGAGCAACTCCAGGAGCACTGGCTGGTTTTATTCCTTCACCTCCTCTTTGTGGTCTTCTCTGTGCTCTTCTAAAGAGCTCAATGGGCATCGCATTTTGTAAGTTTATTAGAAAATGTGCATCCATTCTGTTTTAAACGATAGCAACAAAATTAAACCCAGATGTTGTATTTATAGGTAAGTCAGAATTGCAGACAGGGAAGTGTCAAGGCCCACGAACCAGCATAAACCCAGACTTACATGCAGAAGTGGGAGCGGTAGGAATTGATCAGGCATTGGGGCAGAGGGAGCCTAGGATGTCCTCCATCATCTAAGCCAACTTTATTGTAGCATACATGAATATTTATAGGAAAACGATCAAGGAGCAGGACCAAATTCAGGAAAACATCAAAGAAGAGCAGGACCAAATTCTTTACAAGATTATGTAAAATGTATACATTCCAGTTAACAAAGAAAAGGCAGGAGTGTCATCTACTAACTGTTTGGTAGCAGACATAATGTCTCCAGGTAGAGAAAAATAGGCATGACATCTCGTTGCTAGAAAGGAATGGAAGATGTATGCCTAAAAGCAGAGTTACCTGGTCCATGCATTAGCATATCTCAAATATGTAGGAAGGAACTGTAGGGGAAGGTGATAACCCAGCCAGTCCTGAGAAAAAAAACAAAAGCGATCCAAGAACAGACAGGAGGTAAACTCAACTTCCAAGGGAAGGAATTCACCTGCCATTGTCTTGCAGACAAGAGGCAAACTCAACTTCCAAGGGAAGGAGCCCCTAACAACTGTTGCTAATGTGTCATTCTCCAGATAGCAGTCTTTGGGCCTGACAAACCCCACAGGGAAGAAATAATATAATTCACAGGAGACAAGATAGATAAGAAGATCAGCAGGTTTGATGGATAGGGGAATAACACAGTCTCTGTGAAATCTCTCCCACCTCCCAGTTCCTGAAACTTTATTTTATACATGAATGTAAAAAGGAGCTGGGGATTGGGTTGCAAGATCAGGAGAAGGACTGAGAGTACTGGAAAAGAGAGGAAGGGAAATGAGAGCCCACCTAGCCAACAGTGCGTATTCAGACAACCAGTCTGTGACATCAGGAGAAATCATCCTTGTGCAGAATTCAACTAAAGCGAAATCCTTCTTATCAAGGTGGAATCCTGGCCACCACTTTCCTCCAGGTGGCGCCCTACAACATTTCCCAGCTGGGAGTCCTGCTGAGCCCAGCAAGACTAGTTAAGTCAGAGAAAGTTGGGTTAGAACAAGATTAGCCCAGTGTTCCCTGTCTCTGCCCCCTCCATACACCTGGACTCCATCCGGGCACTTCTCAGCCTCGCCCCACACGTGCCTCTCTTTATCTCCACCCCAACTCAGTGCAGCCTCTACTGACTTCTCCCAGCTGGGCTCTTTGTCCTTGGAATCTGATCCGGGTAATCCCCAGCAGGGCTGGATTCTCCTGTTTGTTTTCACCCAAGCTCCAGTCTGTTTAAAGGTAGAAAATGAATTCTCTCAGACTGTGCCACTGGAGGTCAAGGGGCATCACGGACACCCCTAATGTTGCACCTAGAAATAGTGCATGCCATCCTAATAGCTTGGTAGATGCTCTGGGCCAGGTTTGACCCGGTTCTAGTCCGGGATCCTTACTCCCAAGTTCTTTGGCCTGTTGCACCCAGACTTTAGGAGGGCATGCGTGCCAAATATGAAGTGGCTTAGAACAATCTTTGCCCACATTTCCCAGTCTTATCCCCTCATCTCATAAAGGAGTGCTAAGTCTCAAAGATCAGTTGCCCTCCTCGTCTTCCTCCTCCTCCTCTTCCTCCTTCTCCTTTTCCTCTTCTCTCCCTCCTACCACCTCTTCCCCTTTATTTCTCCGGTTTTCCCTCCCTTCCCTGATCTCACCCTACCCCCATCCCTCACAGTTGCTACCTCTGTCCACTGTCCCTAGTGGTCTCTTCTCTCTCCTCAGCTTTTGCAAAAAATAGAAGTCACAATATAGAACAATAGATGCTATTTAAAGCGCTTTTGGGTTTCACATAAGAAATAAAAGGACTATACCTGGCCCTGCCTGGACCCCATTTCCTCACATTTCCCCACCCCACCCCCAGCCTTACCCCTTTATGTCTCTTCCTTCTACCTTCAGCTCTAATGATATTAGCTGTGCAGTCGTGTGTCCTGCCCCCTCCCCTGCAATCTTGACCTTTCACCCCTGGAATTTGACTTGACATCCCAACTAGAAACGGTTCTTTGTTCCTTTTGAAAGTCTTGTCTACACGGAGACCCTGGGCTGCTGAGGGCCTTGCACCAGAAGGGCGTAGAAAATGCTTGGGTTTGCCACCTTATGCTGCAGAGCAACGGAGTACGCTGTGCTTCCGGTCCACTTCAAAGAGAAGCTCCCGAGATGCTCCGGGACCTGGCTGGACCCAGGTCCTGCACTCCTGACATGTGAATTCTCAAGTTCACTTTTTTTTTAACCCACTGTACCACGTGCTTGGAAGGGCAAGGGGTGCTGCAGATACAGTAACTCAGAATCGCCTTTGCCAGGCACCAAGATCCTTGGAGGCAAAGGATTGGCAGCCACAGCAGTGTTCCTATACCTAAGGGGAACACGGGAAAGGGTTCAGGGAAAGGCCACTGAGTCCTTGTACGTCATCGGAGAGGAGGGCCCAGAGGAAAATCAGACATGCACAAGAAAGGACTCTCTGGGAATTGGGGCGGGAGGCACTGGGGGATAGGGAGGGAGAAGGGTGGGGAAGAGGGAGCAGGGGGTACGGGGGGAGGAGGAGGGAGGGAGGGAACTGGTGTACCTAATAAGTTTGTATGAGCTGAAAAAAAAAAAAAAAAAAAAAAAGAATCGCCTTTGCCCTCCTCCTCATAGGACAACAGCCCAGGTCCAAAGGATCAAATGTCCATGCTGGGTGACCCTGGTTGCTTCTTCTTTAAACCGAGCTGGCTTCCACCCTCAAGCATCTTGGCCACTGTCCCAGTTTGGGAGGAGAGTAGCTGGGCTTGGCAGGGATTGGCTCAGCCCCGTCCAGCCTCACAATGGCTGGAGCTAGGGACAAAGCAGACCAGAGGAGGAAAGGGTACCCTGTGTCACACAGCTACTCTTGAGAGGGGTCAGGCTGGGAGTGGTCAGGGCAGTGGTATCAGGAGCAAGTGTAGTGCCCAAGTCAGGGGTTTCCAGAAGAAAAGGAGGGCTGGGCAGCTGGGCAAGCAAGACAGCCACAGGGAGCCAGCTGGACCCGCAGAGAGTAGTTTCTGGATAACTGAGTCCTCTGGTCACTTCCGTGCAATTTAGGCAGGTTTGTATTCTAATCCACATCCCTCCTTCTCTGAGTTTTTCCTCCTCCTCATCCTCTTCCTCATCTTCCTCCTCCTGCTCTTCTTTGCTCCTCCAACCATCTGTCCTGTAGGATGCCACAGCTGAGCCAGTCCTGGTTGGGACTGGGGCCCGCGGTGGTCTCCCTGTGGCTGCTCCTGCTGTTGCTGGGGGCCTCCTGGTTACTGACTCATCTCCTGACCCGGATCTACACCGTCTATGGACGCTACCAGTGACTGATTGGCTTCCCTCAGCCCCCCAAACGGAACTGGCTCGCGGGTCACGTGGGTATGGTGAGTACAGCAATAATACACATTTGGGGTGACTGGGTGGACTCAGGTGGACTTCTGAGGGACATGGGGCCCAGGGTCCTTGTGGATAAGTAGCAGGCTGGTATCTTTGAGGGTTTCATCCCAAGTCTTTCCCCTATCCCTAGGCAGCTCTGGATTCATTGTTTTTTCCAACCTGGTGGACACTGAGGGGCTTCCAGGGAATCTAGGCAAAGTGCAACCCCTGTCATTCCTGCACTACTGGTTGTTCAGGGTCAGCGCCCTACCTAGACCACTACTTTGCGTCAGCCCATCTCTTGCCTTCAACTCTTCTTTAGGTGTGATCTTTGGTAACCCAGCCTCACATCTCCCCACATGTCTGGAAGGCACAGCTGGGCTCAGGCAGAGTTGCAGGCTCACTTCCCCCACCATCACTTCCCCTTCCTGAGCCACTTCTTTTCCCACCATGCTCTTTTCCCCTAAGAGGTACCAGGGAACCCTGTCAACAACCTGGATCCATGTTATCTATCTGCCCTTCCATAACCTCCTAACCTCACGCCCCCCCCCCCCACACAAACCTTGGACTTTGACTTTGGTCTGCCCTGCCTTTTGGCTATCTAGGCTACAATTGTTTGGCTTGCAAATGGCACAGTGCTCAATGCCCACAGAAGTTCAGGATGCTCTGCCTGAGCTTGGCCCACAGAGCAAGTGTTGACATTTGGGATCTGCCAAGGTTGGAAGACCTCTGACTGGTGGCTGGAGACTGTGTGGACCAACCAGGATGTGAAAGGACATGGGAAGACAACAACTGGGTCTGGGATAGACCCTTGGGACTTGGAAATGGCCCTGCGAGGGACAAGACATCCCTCCATCTCTGCAAAACCTGGACACAGGCTCATTCATGACAGAAACTGTGTCATCTCCAGAGCTGGGGGAAGGACCTGCTGATGCTCCTGGGAAAGAGTGTTGGGCAGGGGTTGACAGAGAAGCAGGACCAGTGTATGTACACACACACACACACACACACACACACACACACACACATCACATATACACATACGCCACACACACAGCACATGTACACACATTATACACATATATGAACACACATAGATGCACATACACCATGCATATATGTGCACTGCACACACACAAACACACATCACATACACACGTATGCCACACACACATCACATATACACACATCATATACATATATGAACACACATAGATGCACATACACCATGCACATATGTGTATGCACACTGCACACACACGTGTACACACATCATACACATATATGAACATACATAGCTATACACGCACATACACCATACACAAATATGTGTGTGCACACGCGCACACACACACACGAGGGGATGGAGCCACCACATGTCACTTATTGAAGAGGACACAGTCTGAGAAATTCTTCCAGATGTTATCTGCTCACTATGGTATAACCTATCGCCATAACTAGGTCAGGTGATACCACTCCCAGTGCACAAGCGTACATCATGGTATACCCTGAACATTGTAGGCATTGTGTGACCTAAGGACACTTATACATCTTAAAATTTTACCACGGCCAAGTATAGTGACCTGTGAAGCTTGGCCTGAGGCTAGGAAATGATGGGAAAGGCAGGCAGAAAAGGAAAGAACCACATGAACCAGAAAGAATAATATTTGGGCAGGAAAATGTGGAAAATATTCAGTTTTCCTGGTGAGAGAGGGATGAAATCCCACCAGACCACTTCCAGGCACTTTATTTATACATGGAGATAAATTCCATGCAGCTAGTCCCTAAGACAATGGACAAATCATACTGGGAAGAGCTGGGAGTGTATTTTGATTAGTTGGAATGGGAGATGGGGAATACAAGAAAGGGCTCCTAGTTTCTGGTTGTGGCTAATATAATCGTCCAGAGACACCAGAAGAATCGACATTCCTGACATCTAGCATCACATGGACAAACAGGGTCTATATGAAGCATCTCTGATCTAGACAGAAATCCCTAAGATCTCAGACTGGGACTTCATAAAGCACTGCAGAAAACACCATTGGGCTGGACTAATGTTTCTGTACTTCTCTTTTCTATGGAGAATTCATGAACTGTTTTACCAGCTTTTATCGAAACCTTTGTTGGGGAAATGAGAGACTTCTTTTTCTCTCACATAACTGTCCTATATACCACTTTCCACTAGGTGGCACTGTCGCATCCAAGTGTATTTAAACAGAAAAAAAGGACCGTTAAAAATAGGTGATAGGATAATAGGACTTCGCATGCCCTGCGCAATGTCCAACACACTATTGACCTCACAAAGTCTAGCATCTGCTAAAGGCACCAAGATCCTTGGAGGCAAGGGATTGACAGCCACAGTGATTTGACCTATCACCACGAAAGAGGTTCTTAAGGGGAACACAGGAAAGGGTTCAGGGAAATGCCACTGGGTCCTTGTACGTCATGGGAGAGGAGGACCCAGTGGAGAGTCAGGCATACACAATAAAGGACTCTCTGGGAATTGGGGGGGAGGCACTGGGGGATGGAGAGGGAGGGGAGGGGGAGCAGGGGGTTCGGGGGGAGGAGGAAGGAGGGAGGGAACTGGTCTACCTATTAAGTTTGTATGAGCGGAAATAATATAAAAATTTTTTTAAAAAAATAGGTGATAGGAATTCTCCAGTTCCACTGTATCTTAGGGGATCTACATATAGTCTGTCTTTGATAATAACACATCATGTAGCATGCAACTACATATATATCTTCATGTATGCTTATATATTGTATATGTACACATTTATATACATACATAGCATAGGTGGGTGAGAGGTGAAGGGTGGATGATATAAACCCCGAGTCCAATGTCTCAATATCTTTGGACAGGAGAAGTAGGGTGTCCCAGCCTTGCAAGTAAGAATAAGCTTGCCCCTTCTTTGCCTGTCAGTCTAGCTGAATTTCCAGTGGGTTGGACTTTGCCTGCTGATGCAAGTGCTGGTATCTTCTGGAAATACTAGGAACAACTGTCTGAATATCCCTTAAGCCAGCCACATGGACACCTCTGAGAAGATGAATGTCTCTGTCTTGCTTATAGTTCCCTCCCACGGAGCAGGGCATGAAGCAAATGGCTCATTTTGTGGACACCTACCCCCAAGGCTTTATGCTGTGGATAGGCCCCATGGTTCCTGTCATCATTTTGTGCCACCCTGACATCGTCCGTTCTGTCCTCAATGCCTCAGGTACGCTTGGGCAAGCTGGTATGCATGTTGGGGAAGAAATGTGCCAATGTGTGAGGGCTTCCAGAACCCACCCCCACCCCCATGTTTCTGCGTGACTTTCATCTGGGTTGCCTTTGAGGTCGTGTGCCTGAACATTTGCTGGATCATGAATCATGTATCAGTGGGTATACACTGGAGGAAAGCATCTCTTCTTCCCCCACCCCATTAGGATGAACCCTCTTGAGATCTTTCCTCTTTTGTGGTGATAGGTCAAATCCCATGCAGGTCTTGTGGAAATATACACAGCTACAGAACATTTATACATTCAACAGCCCTGGCATGTCAAATAGATCATGTTTGGCTACACACCTGCCCTCTAGCCCAATCCAGGGGTTTTGAGTCATATCTGGGCCACTCTTGATATATTAGTGTACCTTTGGCCTTTTTGTGAAATAGAGTATTGCTGTTTAGCCCAGGCTGATCACAAGCTCTTGAGTCTCCTGCTTCAACCTGGGATTGCAGGTGCCACCATGCCAAGCTAATGAGACCCTTTACAAACCCTGTCACAAGTTTGTCTGGGGAGCTCGCTGAGGTTTGTCAGACTACCTTTGTTCCATGTCCACGCAGCATGTGGTATTGTGTCCATCAGATCGTGTGTGTTAAGGCCATGCCATGTTAACTCATGTGTCTGTGCCATGTGTCTCAAGAAGTGCTGGGGTGAAATAGAGGACCCTATAAAGGTCTATAGAAGAATTACAGGGGGTGGCTCAGGGGTTAAAGCCTGCTTCGAAAGCAAAAGCACATGAGTTCAGATCCCCAGATCCCACATAAAAATGCTAAGCAGATACAGCCACAGTCTGTAATCCTGACCCTGGAAGGTGGAGCCTGGCAAACCCCAGAGCAAAGCAATAAGGAGGCAGAGCAATCCAGGATGATTTCCAATGTCACCCTTGGGCCTCCACAGGGACACATACTCAAGTGCTGTCTTGAACATACACACAGATATCTAGATAGCTAGGTAGGTATGTAGATAGATAGATGTACAGATAATTGATTGATAGATTGATAGATTAGATAGATGATAGATAATAGATTGCTAAGTAAATTGATAGATGATAGATTCATAGATATATAGATAGATAATATATTGCTAGATAGATAATAGATTAGACAGAAGATAGAAGATAGAAGATAGATTAGATAGAAGATAGATAAATAGAAGATAGATTAGATAGAAGATAGATTAGATGATAGATAAATAATAGATTGATAGATTAGATAGATGGTAGATTGCTAGATAGATAGATTGCTAGATAGATAGATTGCTAGATAGATTGATAGATGATAGATTCATAGATAGATATATGATAGATAATATATTGTTAGATAATAGATTAGACAGAAGATAGATGGATAGAAGATAGATAAATAAAGAGAAGATAAATAGATTCGATAGAAGATAGATTAGATGATAGACAGATAAATGTGCTGGGCTCAGATTCAGCAGCAGCATTAGACCAGGCAAACCCATGTAAAGCATGCTGGGGCTGTGTCTTTGCTCTGCCTGCTGTCCCTGCCTTTTTGGTAGTCTTTCAGTTTCCACTTTCTGCTTGCCTTCTCTATCTTTGGCTCCTTTCCTGCTGTGTTGAGCTCTAAGTGGGGAAGGATAGACTCCTGGCTGGGGGGGGGGGTGCTCACTCCCTCCCTCCTCCCATCCCCATGGCCCCTAATGCTCCGTGTTCCCATCAGCTGCGATTGCTGTGAAGGATGTCATCTTCTACAACATGCTGAAACCCTGGCTAGGTGAGTGCCTGCAGGTGTCAGTCAGGGCGCACTCCTAGGGAGGATGGGGGCATCTGGGAAACATGCTGTCCTTGATCACTGCTTTGGCTGCCCCCCCAGGGGATGGGCTCTTGGTGAGCACTGGGGACAAGTGGAGCTGCCACCGTCGCATGCTGACACCTGCCTTTCATTTCAACATCCTGAAGCCCTATGTGAAGATCTTCAACAATAGCATAAACATCATGCACGTGAGTCCCAGAAACCCAAACATCACAGAATCTCCTCACATCCAACTTGCATGTCCCCGAGGATGCTAGTTCTGGGGTGGGAGAGGGAAGGGGCTCAAGAAGTCAAGAACTAACACAGATTCCGTGCCCTTCACTGGACAGGCCAAGTGGCGGCGCTTGATCTCAGAAGGCCACACCAGCTTAGACATGTTCGAACACATCAGCCTCATGACACTGGATGGTCTGCAGAAATGCGTCTTCAGCTTCGACAGCCACTGTCAGGAGTGAGTTTCTTTTCCCAGGCCTAGGGACCTGGCCAAGGAAGGGAGGACCAGCTAGTGGGAGCAGAGGGACCCCTCTGGAGGGATGGGTCAGAACTGACATCGAAGGGGAGAGAGTGAATGGTTCTCCAAGGACGTAGACGTTTCTGGATAAAGCTACAGATGAGCATAGTATACAGGACAGGCAGTGGGTAGGCACCTTGGAAATGAGGTTGGGGGGGCAGAAATGGCTAGATCACAAGGACAATGAAAGACTAAGCAAAGGAATGATATCATTTTGTGGTTTCCAGGTTGCCTGAGAGAAGCAACTTGAAATGAGGAAGAGTTTGCTTTGGCTCATAGTTTGGGAGGCTTGAGCTAATGTCTGCTTGGCTTCGATGCTCTGGGACCTGGGGCAGCTCAGTCACTATGTCACCGTTGGGAGAACATGAGAGTTCATGGTGGAGAGAGAGAAGGAGAGAGAGAGAGAGAGAGACAGAGAGAGACAGAGACCAAGAGAAACAGAGAGACAGACAAGGAAAGGGAAAGAAACAGAAGAAGGAAGAGAAGGAAGATGAGAAGAAGAGAGGAGGAAGAAGAGAAGGATGAGGAAGAGGAGAAGAGCAGGAAGAGGAAGAAAAAGGAAGAAGAGGAAAAAGAAGAGACACAGGAGGAAGAAAGAACAAGGAGGAGGGAGAGAGAAAAAGAAACAGGGAGGAAAGAGGAGGAGGAGAGAGACAGAAAAACAGAGGGACAGAGAGGGGAGGATGAGAATTGGAAAGAGAAAGAGAAACACAACATCTTCCAAAGTACCAAATGACTCAAATCCTCCCATAGGTGGGATCAAGTTTCTTTATTTTCCAATTAATTCTTTATTTAAACTTGTGTGTGTGTGTGTGTGTGTGTGTGTGTGTGTGTGTGTGTGTGTGTGTGTGTGCATGTGTGTGTGTGTGTTCGAGGGCATTGTGTGTCCTTGCAAACAGCCAAGGGCAACTTTAGGAGTCATCTTGAATTGCTTCTACCTCCTTTTTGCTTTGCTCTGAGATTTCCCAGGCTCTGCCCACCAAAGCCAAAAGTGTAGGCCAGAAGTGCAGGCTGCCGCCATTCCACCTGGCATTTTTAAATGTGGGGCCTGGGATCCGAATTCAGGATCTTCTGTTTGAGAGGCAGAGCCTTAACCCCTGAGCCATCTCTCCAGCCTCCCGGGGGGCCAAGTCTTGAATAATCCTTGAGCACATGCACTTTTGAGGGACAGTTCCAAATGACAGTAGAGTTTATGGTGGACACTACTGCAGCCAACCCATCAACACAGTTATCATGCAGACCCTAGATTCAGGTGTACTAAGGAGAGAGTCAAGTCTCAGTCCTGTTAGGAGAAAATGAAGTCCACTGTGGATGGAGAGTTTCAGGAAGTTACCAGGGCAGAAGTAGATACTAGAAGAGGGGTGTGCTGTCTACACTGTGCTCTGGGAATCCTAGGGGTGTGGAAGCAGCTCACAGAGGTGTGTCAAGAGAGAGAAGAGATTGTGGGAAATTGAGTCTCAAGTCTCACCCCACTCTGTATGTATGGACAGTCATTACTAATACCTTGGGGATTCACCCATATGAAATCCGTTGCCCCCTTTCTGCTCCAACCCTGCAGAAAGTCCAGTGACTACATCGCTGCCATCTTGGAGCTCAGCGCCTTAGTGGCCAAAAGACATCAACAACCGCTTGTGCACATGGACCTGCTCTACCACCTCACCCTGGATGGGATGCACTTCCGCAAGGCCTGCCAGCTGGTGCACGACTTCACAGATGCCATCATCCAGGAGCAACATCGCACCCTCAAGGATCAGGGCGTGGATGACTTCCTCAAGGCCAAGGCCAAGGCCAAGTCTAAGACCCTGGACTTCATAGATGTGCTGTTGACGTCCAAGATGGGCTTCCTCATGAGGTGAAATAGATCTTGATATCGAAAGTCAGGTCCGGGCTGGAAAGATGGCTTAAGGATTAAGACTCTGCCTCACAAGCAAAAGGTCCTGAGTTCAAATCCCAGGTCGCATGTGGAAATGGCACAGCCTGCACTTCTGGCCCTGGTGGGCAGAGCCTGAGAAATCCCAGAGCGAAGCAAAAAGGGGGTAGAAGCAATCGAGAATGATTCTTGAAGTCACCCTTGGTCCTCTACAGGGACACACAGTGCTCTCTGATACAGACACTACACACACACACACACACACACACACACACACACACATGCAATAAATAAATAAACAAATAAATAAATGTTAAAAGAAAAAATTCAAGTCCAAGTAACATAAGCATGATGCAGATGTCACTTGGAGCTGTATGGAAGGTTCTACAAGTTGTGAGGGACATAACAGATAATCAACACAGATTGTAAAGGCTGCCTAGTCTAACACTGAATACCCTGAGCATTTTACAAATTAATATGCAATATTATGTAATAATATTTTATAAGAGCACCTACATCTGTCTATATCTATGCTAACAATCGCCTGAGTTCAGGGATTGAAGCATCTCCTTAATTACTCCTGCCAATAACCATAGCCAGAATAAGATTGTAGCCATTCACTTCCCTTTTCACAGTTCACTTCAAAGGCAATGAAGTGTTTTACCTATAGGTGAAGCAGGGTTTACCCCATAGGAGAAAGGCCCAGGTGTTAGCAGCTTGTGGCTCATACAGAATAGCAAATTCATCTGACTGCTATACCTTTCAAAGTAGTAGACAGAAGTTAAAGAAGGTGGGAGGGAAAGAGAGAAGGGGAGCAGAAAGAAATGAGACTATTCTGGACTAGAAGTAAATTCTCTCAAGGGCAAAGGTGGATTCAGTAAGCTGGTATATCAAAATCAGTCCATAGGACATAAAATAAGATTCCCTGGATTTTGTACCCTAGAACCAGAGCAAAAGACTTTGATGGGGGGCAATGCTTCACTTTTATCAAGGACAGATGTGCGAGCATCCTGAATATCAGGTTGCTAGACATACTGTCTCAGAAATCCTTCATCACACAGAAATATGGAGACAGTTATTCACGGGTATCTCATTTGCCTGATGAATGACAGGATAGACTGGTAGCAGGTCAGCCAGTATGAAGCCCGTGGGGTGGGGAAATCTACTGATGGTGGCCAAGAGACAGGTAGGGGTGCAGTGAGCTTGGAGGTCTGGATGGAAGTGGGGGGGATTTTCATAGATTTGTCTTGGACTCAGAACTGGGGTGACTTGGGGTCTTGTCTCCAGGATGAAGATGGGAAGCTGTCAGATGAGGACATCCGAGCCGAGGCTGACACCTTCATGTTTGAGGGTGAGGGTCTGTGTGAGGGACTAGAAAGGAAGGAGTGTCTCCATCTTGGGTTTATGTTGAGTAGACCCTATAATCCTTTTATAATCCATTTCTTTGTCCATCTTTCTGAATCGGGGTGAGTGGGTGGGTGATCCATGCCTGGGCGCTGTCCATTCGCTGGTGCTGAAGCAGCCCAGGGACCCAAGCCTGCCTGGCCTCCCCCTCAGGCCACGACACCACGGCCAGCGGGCTCTCCTGGATCCTCTACAACCTGGCGAAGCACCCAGAATACCAGGAGCGCTGCCGGCAGGAGGTGCGGGAGCTGCTGAGGGGCCGGGAGTCTGATGAGATTGAATGGTGAGCCGCAGGTTCTTCTGGCCTATTCCAAAGCTCTTCTCTTTGGGATCTGCTCCCCAGGAGAGGAAGGGAAGCGCTTTCCAGTTGATTCCATCTTTACGGAGTGCACAGGGATTAGCAGCCTTTGTTTTTGCTTCCTGGATAGTAACTGTTGCCTGTGGGTTTCCCAGGGACGACCTGGCCCAGTTGCCCTTCCTGAGCATGTGCATCAAGGAGAGTCTGCGGCTGCATCCGCCGGTCACTGTCATCTCCCGTCGCAGCAATCAGGACATCGTGCTTCCAGATGGCTGGGTCATCCCCAAAGGTAATCACAGCACAGTGGATTGAGGGGCGCGGAACGGGGGGGGGAAGGCAGTGGAGCGGGTCGTGATGGTCTCTCCTCTCTCACAGACGTCATCTGTCTCGTTAGTATTTTTGGAATTCATCACAATTCATCTGTGTGGCCGAATCCTGAGGTGCTGCCTAGCTGTCATTCTTCTGTGTGTTATGGGGTGAGGGGGTTCTAGGGCAGGAAGCGGGGTTCCAAGGGAAATTCTTCCACAGTGGAGGCAGAACTGTCTCTGTCCTTGGCTGTGCTGGGACATGTCACTCATCCACCCGAGCTCTGTCTCTCCTGCAGGTCTATGACCCCTTCCGCTTTGACCCAGACAACGTGAAGGACAGGTCACCGCTGGCTTTTATTCCCTTCTCCGCGGGGCCCAGGTGAGGCCAGGGAGCAAGAAGTGAGCAGTGGGAAAAGGGGCGTTTCCAAAGTCCGGGTTCCGGGGCTCTGTCCTCCAGCTTCTTTGCAGGCTCAGCAAAGAGCCCCCGTGTGCAGAGGTCCCCGGGCGGGCGGCCGCCCTGTGCTCAGCGGCCCTCGGGGCTGCAGGGGCGAGTCGGGCGCCCCAAACCTCCCCAGCGCGTCCCTCCCGCAGGAACTGCATCGGCCAGACGTTCGCCATGAGCGAGATGAAGGCGGCGCTGGCACTGACGCTGCTGCGCTTCCGCGTCCTGCCCGACGCCACGGAGCCGCGCAGGCAGCCGGAGCTGATCCTGCGCGCGGAGGGCGGGCTGTGGCTGCGGGTGGAGTCGCTGAACGCTCGGGGGTGACTGAAGACTGCTGCTGACCACGCCCACCCGCCTGGGCCTCTTGATCCCGCCCTCCCACCTGGGGCTCCTGACCCCGCCCACCTGTCTGGGGAGGAGCCTGCGGGCTTCTGCAGGGGGCTCTGGACATCCAGGCGATGGCGGTGAGGCAGGTGGGGAGGGCGGCTTTAAATCATGTGGCTTTAAATCAAAGGTGTTCATTTCCTCTGTCTGAACACGGATCCTTGTACCAATGCCATATTCTCCTGTGTTCAAGCTGGACTTGGGCTCTGGGCAGTAGGGCGCCAAGGGGAGGTTCCGAGCAGCCCAGGAACCAGCGTGGACTGCAGGGTTGGGCTTCTGATTCTCATAGCTGAGCTGTTTCACCCCCTTGACCTCTCCTTTTCTTAACACGTCTGTCTTCTTTAGCTCGGGACTTTTCACTGTGGGTACTAAATTACTACGCTCATTAAATCTAACAAACCTGACCTTCTGTTGTTGTTGTTCTTGTTTTTCCATTCCCATGTGTATGTGGGAGGAGGGGTGTATGTGTGTATGCACGTTCACATGTGTGTGGGTGCATCTGTATGTGCAGGTGTGTGTGTGTTTGTGTGTGTGTATGCATGTATGTGTGTTCGTGCACATGGGGTTCTGAGGTTGATCAGGCAGGAATCATCCTTCATTACTACTCCGCCTTATTCTTGAGACATGTCTCCAATGAAATCTGGAGCCCCTAACAAGCTGGTCTTGCTAGCCAGCTTTCTTTGAGGATTCCCAGTCTCTATATTTTGGGATTGGAATTACAACTGGACCATCACACCTATCTGTACCTGGGATCTCAGGATCTGAATTCTGGTCCATTTGTTTGTGTGGCAAACGCTTTAACTGCTAAAGCATCTCCCCAGCCCAAGCATGACATCTTTTTTTTTAATGTTTAATATATGAATATAGTGAATTTATATTTTCACACTTTAATCTCCAATTCAACCCCTCACTCCCTTTTCCCATAGCAGTCTATGGGAGTCTTCTCTACCAGTCTCCCTCCTATTTTCATGTCTTCACTGATTCATCTGAGTTGTCTGAAGACTTGATGGAGCATGAATCATATGTTAATGGATATAACATCTTCCCTTCTCCCCATCAACATTAACCTTCAACAGTCTCTCATGGAGATGAGGGAACCTTTTGAGCTCTTTCCCTTTCCAGGCAAAATGCTGACTGGTCAAATCTCATGCAAGTCTTGTGGAAACACACAGTTATAATGAAATTCATGGATGCAACATCCTTGTCACGTCCAGAAAATAATGTCTGGCTGCATGCCTATCCTCCTGCAGACTCTTAAAATCTTACCACCCCCTCTTCCCGATGTTCCCTAGATGGGATTATTTTTGTTACTGTCGTTTATGATTTGGAATCTCATTATGTTGCCCAGAGTGGCCTCAAGCCCCTGTCCTACCCTTCCAAGCAGTCTGGACCGTGGTCTGAGTCAGCATACTGAACTAGTCCTGGCTGCTGTGTGATGTGCTACGAATGACTGTTGTATCCTGAGGGTTTTCAGGCCAAAGGGTTGGGAGTGATAGATAGACAGGAAAACACTCATTTGAACACCATGGTTGGCACCTTTATCTGAACTTCTATTATTGTCTGTCCAGGTTTACTTCAGGACTCAGAGACTTTAGGAGATGACAGATTGGTGGAGATGTGCTATGCAAAACTCTAAAAGGAGATACACTAAATATTATAGGTCTGCAGTTCAATTTAGTTTCCTGCTGCTTCTCTCTCCACTGCATTTTAAATTTGAAAAGCATTCTTAGCCTGCAGGCCATATGGAAAGGGACTCATGCAGATTTAGCTCATAAACTGTAGTATGTTGCCGTGAAGAACAAAGCAATGGAATTATTGATAGAGTTCTACAAGTCTCGCCTTTTCCACAGCTCAGAACTGGACACTAAACGGAACATACTTTACTACTGAGTAAACATTTTTTAGAGTGTCTTCCTATGTAGCCCTGGCTGGATGGGTGAGATGACCCTGCAGATAAAAGAGCTTGTATGGCTGGAGAGATGGCTCAGGGGTTAAAACCCTGCTCTGAGTTCGGATCCCAGGTCACATGTAAAAATGCCAGGTGGAACCAGGTGGACTGAGTCTAAAAAATCCCAAAGCAAGCAAAAAGGAGGTAGAAGCAATCCAGGGTGATTCCTGAATTCACTCTTGGTCCTCCACAGGGACACACAGTGCCCTCTGATACACACACACACACACACACACACACACACACACACCAGCCCTAAGTTATCTTATCTTGCAGCCGTTGTGAAAGGCTCTTAACAGGATTCTCTATCCAGCTCCACTTACCTGCTCCTGTAATTCCTTGATAGATTCTGGTCCTCCTTTCTGAAAAGCCCCTCTTTGTGGCAATCACACTTTAACCAATGATTCCCTGTAACCTTATGATTGATTGGATATTGTCAAAATGTAAACCACCTTGTAAATAAAGAATATAAAACCCAAGACTTAACTTTTTAAGAATGTGGTATATGACCTGCCTTAGGAGGCTCAGTGTGTAAAGGCTCTTATTACACAAGCCCGATGACCTCAGTTGGTTGTGCAAAAACACAGACCCAGCAATAAGGCAAACTACTACTATTCAGAGGGTCGAAGCACTCAGATTTATAACAATAGTGGTCCCTAGAAGAGCTATTACTTTAAATTCTGGGACCTGGGCTCAGGGGTGTTTTGATATATATTTTATAATATGTTTTATCAGAGGTCAGAATGATTTGGTTGGTGGATTGGTTTCAACACAGTTCCAGAACATTAGAATACCAGTTACGGAAAATGTGTGGGAATTGTTAGGGGGAAGAGGCAGTCTTGGCCAAGCTGTGCAAATGGTCCATAGGCTATGTGGCTGATCTCATGACTGACTTGAAGGTGGAAATCCTTTGATTTCAGTCCTTGGAAGGAGAGAACAAATTCCAGTCTCCCTTTGATTTACACACAAGTGATGCACCTGCAGAAAGCATTGTGAACACAATGAAAATAAACTTTATTGTATGTGTGTGTGTCTCTATGTAGGACCAAGGGTAACTTCAGGAATCATTCTAGAATTGCTTCTATCTCCCTTTTGCTTTGCTCTAGAATTTCCCAGGCTCTGCCATTTACTCCTGGCATTTTTACATGGGACCTAGGATCTGAACTCAGGACCTTCTGCTTGAGAGGCAGAGTCTTAACCCCTGAGTCATCTCTCCAGCCCAAAATTAAATAAGTGAGTGAATAAATAAATAAATAAACAAACAAACAAATAAATAAATAAATAAGGTCTAGAGCTGGGGAGATGGCTCAATCGTTAGTCTTTGCCTCAAAATCAAAAGAACCTGAGTTCAAACCCCAGATCCCATGTAAAAATGCCTGGCAAAAATGGTGGCAAAGGGACTGGAGAGATGACTCAGGGGTTAGGACTCTGCCTCACGAGCAAAAGGTTCTGATTTCAGATACCAGGTCCCACAGAAATGGCAGCATACACTTCTGGCCCTGGTGGGCAGAGCCTGGGAAATCCCAGAGCAAAACAAAAAGGAGGTACAGAATCAATCCAAGATGATTCCTGAAGTTCTCTCTGAACCTCCACAGGGACACACAGTGCCTTCTGACACACACACATAAAATAAATGAGAGGCAGAACCTGGGAAGCCCCACAGTAAAGAAAGCAATGAGGTAGAGCAATCCAGTGCCACCCTCGGGTCTCCACAGTGACACACACACTCAAGTGCCTTCTTATACACATGCCTTCATACACATCTCCATACACATACATGCACACACACACACACACACACCGCATGCCACATATACATATATGAAAAGAAAAAAATTTAAATGTGCTTATATACAATGTAGTCATGATAAAATTCTGTCATGATAGGAAAATGGATGGGACTAGAGGGAATATTAAATAACCCAGATTCCAAAAGGAAAATAACAAAAGAAAACAAAACACAAACTCCAGTGTATTCTCATACACAAAATCTCAATTTTAATGATAGAGACATTAAACTATAAGGGAGTCTATTTGGGAGCAGAGGAAACCATCAGACAAAGAAGAAAACAAGACATAAAGGCAGAGTAAATATGATGAAGGCCCATGAACACAAGTGTCAAAACTTCCTAAGTATAACCATCCATTTGTAAAAATAACACATGCTATCAAACATTAAAAAAATACACAAAAGAAGTAATTTCCTAATCTCGGGCTAGTGTAAACACCTGAAAAATGATAACATTAAACAATCCTAAGTCATGAGGAGCAAAAAAATTAGATGTGGTACATTTCTCACTGTCTTGCTATATTTCCACTTTATTGGTTTATGATAATGGATCCCTATGAAAAGATGAGGAACATTTACATTTGTGGAAAAAAGCATTGGAAAGATAGTAAGACAGATTTAAATGCTTACATAGTAACTAAAAAGGAAAAAAAAAAAAGCCAATCCAAAGCATTGGTATTTATCTTGCCCAGCAAGTCAAATCTGTTGTTGATGGGCTGCTTCCCATAATTTTACTAGTACATGTGGGCCTTTCATGATAAAGAAGAATGCTTTCTACAAGGTTGTCAGTAAAACTGATAAAACATTATGCAAGTGGACAATGTACCCTCTCCTCAATAATGTGAGTGACCAGTAGTACATCTCATAAACTAAATTTTCCTTTCCTTGATCGTTACAGTATTCTAAGAAAAAACTACCATGATTACCAGAGAGACTATAACCACCTCTCAGTGCATCCAACGCAAGGACACACCTAACAATACTGAGTCAACACCCATAAATTGGTCTAAATTAAACCCTAACCCTTTTAGAAACTCCATTTGGGATGTTGAATTTGATGAGACATGCACTTATTGCACATGGTCAGATTTAGTGTAAGGATTGAATCTATGGCGTGCACGATCTTTGGCAAGAGGACACTACTACCAGCATATATGTTAGAATGATTGAAGGAGAAATTACAATCAAAATTAAAAATAATATAAACATGAAAAGCAAAATTTACACAAGGAATAAATCCATTAACTTGATGTGTACAACAAAATATTTGCTTCTGACATAAAAGAACTTAAGAAACTTTTTTAAGTGATCAGACCTATGTAACATTTAAACCCATGTTCTGAACAGATGAAAAAGTTAACATTTGTTAGTCTAAAAGTGTTCTGAAAACACTTCAAGTTGAATGTACTGTTGGCAAGTATCGTTAGGAAACCATCATAGATAAACCAACATATACAAACAAATGGACACTGTAAGATCAATACGAAAGGGACTTTGGCATTGTGGAGCTCTCAGTGGGTAAGGAGTACTTGTGGTACAAACACGGGGGACCTGGGCTTGAATCCCCAGTACCATGAATTGCTTTCATGTCTGTGAAAGGAACAATGAAAACATTCCCACATTGACTATATAAATGGTTTCTCGGCAAAGTGGCTACTTGGGTTATTTAGAAGGAACTGGAAGAACAGATGGCTTTCCCACATTGCATACATGCATAAGGTTTCTCTACAGTGTGAGCTTTCTCATGTCTTCTCTATGACTTGGGATGGCAGGCTTTCCCACATAGCTTTCAGTCATAGGCGTCTTGTGTGACTTCTACCATATATTTGAAGCACTTTTAGCGCTAAAACCACTTACACTAATTGGAATTTTTTCCCTCCATTGTCACATAGTTTGCATTTTTACAAAGGGCCAAGATAACAAAAGGCATTCCCACCTTGTTAAGAGAAAATTTAGTTTTTCTCCAAAGTTGAGTTGTTAATGTCTATAAAAAGCTACCAAGCCAACAGGTTTTCTCGCATTACTTACAAACTTAAGGGCTCATGTCACTGTGAACTACTTCATGCCTTCGCAAATGATACAAGGAAAAGAAGGCTTTGCCACACTGCTTACAAAAATAACGTTTCTCTCCAGTGTGAGTTCGTTCGTGCATTTGAACATGACTGGAAGATCGAAAACCTTTCCCACACTTCTTACATTTGTAAGGTTTCTCTCCACTGTGCATCAATTCATGGTATTTAATTGAACTATAACTAGTAAAGATTTTACCACACTGCTTACATGCACATGGTTTCTCTCCAGTGTGCATCATTTTATGTTTTCGAAAAGCACTATCAGAACTGAAAACTTTCTCACACCGTAAACATGTATATGGTTTCTCTCCAGTGTGAGTCCTTTCATGATTTCGAAAGGCACCAGAAAAGGCAAAAGCCTTCCCACACTGCTTACATTTATAGGGCCTTACACCGCTGTGAATGATTTCATGTTTTCGTAATTCATTCAATGACAAAAAGGCTTTCCCACACTGCTTACATGTAAAGGGTTTCTCTCCGGTGTGGATTCGTTCATGAATTTGAACGTAACTAGAAGAACTAAAGGCTTTGCCACATTCTTTGCACATATAGGATTTCTCACCAGTATGAAGCACTTTGTGTTTCTGAAAAGAACTGTCACAATTGAAAACTTTCTTGCAATGCAAACACACATGGGACTTCTCTCCAGTGTGAGTCCTTACATGTTTTCGGAAGGTACCAGAACAAGCAAAAGCCTTCTCACACTGTTTACATTTGTAGGGTTTCTCTCCACTGTGCATCCTTTCATGAACTTGAAGTGAACTATAGTCAGTAAAAGCTCTGCCACACTCCTTACACACATAGGGCCTCTCTCCAGTGTGAATTCTTCCATGTCTTATAAGGGAACTAGAACAAGCAAAGGATTTCCCACACTGTTTACACTCAAAGGGCTTCTCGCCAGTGTGCATTCTCTCATGTGTCTGTAAGGAACTTGAGCATGTGAAATCTTTCCCACATTGCTTACAAACATAAGGATTCATGCCACCGTGAGTGATTTCATGCTTTCGTAATTGGGTTAGACGCATGAAGGTGTTCCCACATTGCTTACACACATAAAGTTTCTCTCTAGTGTGAGTTCGTTCATGTATTTGAAGGTAACTAGAAGTAATGAAGGATTTCCCACATGCCTTACATATGTAAGGTTTCTCACCAGTGTGGATTCTTGTATGTCTTTGGAGAGAACCAGAATGGGGAAAATTTTTCCCGCACAGAGTACACATATAGGGCTTCTCGCCAGTGTGAGTTCTTTTATGGATTAAAAGCGAGCTGAAATGAGCAAAGGTCTTCTCACACTTCTTGCACTCGTAGGGCTTCTCACCAGTGTGAATTCTTTCATGTGTGGTCCGGGAACTAGAATGAGCAAAAGTTTTCCCACAATACTTACACCCATATGGCTTCTCACCAGTGTGAATTCTTTCATGTGTCAAAAGGGAACTAGGATGGGTAAAGGTTTTCCCACACTGTTTACACACATACGGCCTCTCGCCGGTGTGAATTCGCTCATGGGCTAGCAGAGAACTGGGAGAGGTGAAACCTTTCCCACAGTGCTTACAGACATAGGATTTCTTGGCATTGTGATGCTGCTCGTGCCTTTGGAAGGATCTGGAAGAAATGAAGATTTTCTTGCACTGCTGACATTCATAAGGCTTCTCTCCAGCAGTGGTCCTTTCATAAATTTCGCCAGGTATGAGACCCCCAGAGGTTTCCTCACAGTGATTATTTTTAGTGGGTTTCTTTCCACTGTGATTTCTCTTGTTACGTTTGTTGAAGGGTGGAGGAGAACTGGAAGCGTTCCCCGGATTGGGTTTATATAGCTCCTTTTCATTTTCCTCATCATCATGTGACATATGTCCTGAGTGAGGACGAAGGCGTACACGTAGAGATAAGTGGCTAATGACTAGTTCACGGCAACCATTGTTATCATATACACATCCTCCTGGATGAGATTTCTGGTTCTCAATTCCCTCTGGAGTCCAGGTGAAAACTTCCTTACACTGATCACTTTCTTTACATTCGGAAAGTTTTTCCACCAGTTGGATGCTGCACAAGAAGAAAAGTGTATTACCAAGATTTGGTTTATTAATGAGTTTACTAGAAGCGTGTTGGGTCTATGTCTTGGAAGAAATTTTGAACATGTGTGGACTTGATACTCTACAATATGATTTGAGGACACACATAATAAAAACAGTGGTATAGGGCTAGGGAGATGGCTCAGGGATTAAAGTCTTTGCCTCAGAAGTAAAAAAATCTAAGTTCAGATCCCCAGATCCTACGTAAAAATGTCAAGTAGAATGGTAGCGGCCTGTAATTCCAGCCCTGGAAGGTGGAGCCTGGGAAACTCCAGAGCAAACCAATAGGGTGGAAGAACAATTTAGGATGGTTCCCAATGTTACCCCTGGGCCTCCACAGGCACACACACTCAGGTGCCTCAATGGTATACACATACACACACACACACACACGCACGCACAAAACCGAAAACCAGAAAACAAGTTAACAACAAAAAACCAGGGGATCTGGAGAGATGGATGAGGGGTTAAGATTCTAAGCTCCAATCCCAGTTTCCATGTAAAAACACCAGGAAGAAATGACATTAAGTCTACTTCAGGCTCTGAAAGGCACAGCCTAGGAAATCCCAGAGTGAAGCATAAAGAAGGTAGAAGCAATCCAGGATGATTCCTGAAGTCACCATTGATCCTTCACAGGGATACACAGAGCCCTCTCTCTCTCTCTCTCTCTCTCTCTCTCACACAAACACACACACACACACACACGCACACACACACACACACGCACGCACGCACGCACGCACGCAGAGATTAAAAACAAATCAAATTAATTAAAAACTGAGTATTCAGAAGTGGCTGTCTTATACTGTTTTCAATCTGAATACACTGAACATCAGTGTCACACTTCAATACACATTTCGGTATATATTTTTACTATGTTATATACATATGTATGTATGATTTATTCATACATGTGTGGGTAGGTGTCAACAAATATACACCTGATACATGTGTAGAGGTAAGAGAAGAACTTTCTGGAATTTGCTCTCATCTTTCATCTTGTCATTGGGATTAGAGAGCAAATCCAATTACTGTATGAGCCATCTCGCAATAGTAATAATCAAAATCATGTTGGACTTTGAGCTACTTGAACATTCATAAAGACAAACATTAATAGGTTCCAGTATAAAAAATAGGTCTTTTGGTTTCTTGAATACCTTGGATGAATTGATAAAACATTTTAAGTATTATATATGGAGTTACATTTGCATGCATGAGCCATGATAAAGAATCCCTTGTAGCACCTCAGCGTTCCAGTTTATTTCGAATACTAGAATACACAGAACAGTACGATTGCTAATGCTGTACATGTTGGCAGTTTGGGGAAATTTTCTGCGATTAACTTACATTGAAGCTGTATATTTTTAGATTTTACTTCTTTCTAAAATGTTATATTGGGCTTGGGAGATGACTCAGTGTTTAAAGCCTTTGCCTCTCAAAGAAAAGAACCTGAATTTGGATCCCCAGGTCTCATACAAAATGCTGGGCAGAAATGGTGGCAGCCTGTATTCCAGCCCTGGAAGACAAAGTCTGGGGAACTCCAGAGCAAAGCATTAAGAAGGAAGAAAAATCCAGGATGATACCCTTTGGCCTCCACTGACATCCACTCAGATGCCCTCTTGTACATTCCCCTGCACACTCATGTGAACACTCACACACCTGCAAACACACATACACACATATGCAAAAAGAAAGAAACAAACAAACAAATCATCCTACTGCACAATGATTACTGTGGAACAAGACTGTACGAATTACCTTAGTTTTTTCTGGGGATTTTGGTCACCACATTCAGTATTCGGGAGTTCCCATTTGTTGCCTAAAATAAAGACCCAGGGAAATCATTATGAATTATTACATGAAAAAATATTAGATTATCACTAAATTAATGGTATTAAATCATATCAAGTGATAGATTCAAGTCAATGTTTCTTTTTTCCACATTCCAATTCATAAAGCAGCATTAATGAGCTGGTAGCACTTGTTCTTTGAGTAACTAAGTAAGGAGGGCAACAATATCTTTACCTATAGAGGCCAGGTTCCAGAAGGTTTCCCGCATCACATCTTTGTAGAGTTCCTTTTGGGACGAATCCAGCAGGGCCCACTCCTCCACAGTGAACTTCACAGCCACATCCTCAAAAGTCACAGACTCCTAAAAGAAACCCCACATACCGGAAAGATGAGTCTCACAATACCGAATTCCAAATTTAATTCATAAGAAGTACTTTGTGGGCTGGAGAGATGGCTCAGAGGTTAAGACTCTGTCTAGCTTCCTCCCGTCAGCCTCTCCACCCCGCCGCCGCTGCTCCCAGCTCTCCATCCCCAGGTGAGTTCGCCCCCCCCCCCCCCCCCGTGGCCCCGGGTCCCAGCCCCTTGCTTCCTCCAGCCCGCCTGTCCGCCCAACCAGACAGGACTTGCTCACATTCCTCCATCCCTGGAGCTTGGGTGGGCCACTAAGCCAAGTCCCAGGTCCCAGGTGAAGAATCTGCCATCAACATCAGCCCCTCTGCCTCTCCAGTCCACTGGGAACACAAGCACATGGTCCACGGAAGACACACTGCTACTCAGAATTAGAGTCCAAAGGAAACTCAAGCAAAACTCTAAAGGATAAAGGCCATACAACTGAAGCCCTCTACAATCATCCTATTACATGGGAGATATTCTTCACATCCAGCCCAAAGATAAGTAAAACTCCTTTTTTTCACCTTACTGTTCCATTCTAGTATTAATAGCTATAGATCAACTTTTCCATACAGCCACCCCAAAAACACAACTCCAGGGAGTACACCACTCACTCTCACATATCACCAAGATACTAAATCGTAAAAGTGCACTACCATACCAATATTCACCCCCTATCTACTTAACCTGACTTACCTGATGTACTAACAGGCTAATAGCCTCAACTAGGAAATAAAAATAACAAAAGACAAACATACCCAATCCAAGGCAAGCACTAGTAATAACTGCCCAAGTGTAATAACACCAAGTAAATCAGTTCAGTCAAAAACACACAGTAACTGAAAGGTCCTAAGAAACAAAACAACAATGCCCAAGTCAAAGTGCAGATCCATGAGAAACAAAACCCAAGAAGACCAATGTCCCACCACCAAAAGAATTAACCCCATAATGATGGATTCCAACCAGTACAAATTCACAGAAAATAGCCAAGAAAGCCAGACCCAAGATAACAACTTTCATAGTATAATCATTACCATGAACAATACTATGAAAGAGGAAATCTGAGAGGAGTTAAAGAACTGCATCAACCACTTTGAACAGGAACACAACAGGCACTTGGAGGAGTTGAGAAAAACAGTTCAAGAAACAAAAATTGGCATAGAGCAGGTAAAACAGTCTCAGGCAGAGTTTAAAATTGAACTAAAAGACAAGTTATCTTCAACCAAAACTCAACAGAGAGTCTTATCAGCAGAACTAACGAAGCAGAAAATAGAATTTCAGATCTTGAAGACAAAGTGGGAGAATTAATCAGCTCAATGGAAGAGATTGTTAAAGCCAAAACGATACTTGAAAGGAACATTCGAGAGATATGGGACACCCTGAAGAAGCCTAACATGCACATTCATGGAATACCAGAGCAAGAATCCCAAAAGACCACACCTGAGGAAAATTTTCAAATTATAATAAATGAAAACTTCCCTCAACTAAAAAATGAGAGACCTATCCAAATACAAGAGGCATTTTGCACTCCAAACAGATATGACCAAAATAGAAAATCGCCACGGCAAATAATAGTCAAAACACTCCACATTCAAGACAAAGAAAAGGTGCTGAGAGCATTAAGAGAAAAAAAGCAAGTCACTTTTAAAGGTAAACCTATTAAAATAACAAATGACTACTCAATGGAAACAGTAAAAGCAAGAAGAGCTTGGAGAGACCTATTTCAAGTATTAAACAAGCAAAAATGACAACCTAGACTGATATACCCAGCAAAACTATCTGTCATGATCGAGGGAGAAAGAAAAATTTTCTACCACAAAGTGGACTTTAAACCAAAAAAAATCATAAGAGACACAGATGGATACTACATTATAGTCACAGGTATAATTCACCAGGAAGACTTCACAATACTGAACATATATGTACCCGATAGGGGCCCTTCCACATTCATTAAGAAAACCCTACAGCGTCTAAAGCAAGAAATCAACCCCCAAACGATAATTCCTGGGGATTTCAACACCGCCCTCTCAACATGGGATAGATAAACAGGTCAAAAGCTTAACAGAGACACTTTGGAACGTAATCAAACCCTTAAAGAAATGGACCTTACAGATCTCTATCGAACTTTTCACCCACGCACCAAAGAATACACATTTTTCTCAGCAGCACATGGAACTTTCGCCAAAATAGATCACATATTGGGCCACAAAATGAATCTACACATATACAGAAAAGTTGAAATTCTAACCTATGCCCTATCAGACCACCACAGCCTAAAGCTGGACATCCACAACACAACAAACAAGAGAAAATACACTAACTCCTGGAAACTTAACAATATGATGCTGAATGAGAACTGGATTCACGAAGAAATTAAAAAGGAAATTCAAGATTTCCTGAAAGAGAATGATAATGAAAATACAACTTACCAAAATCTCTGGGACACAATGAAAGCTGTCCTAAGAGGTAAGTTCATAGCTCTTAATGCCTACATCAGAAAAATGGAAACGTCAGAAATAAATAACTTAACAATGCAGCTTAAAGCTTTAGAGAAACTAGAGCAATCCAATCCCAAAAGCAGCAGAAGAGAGGAGATTAGCAAAATAAGGGGAGAAATATCCGACACTGAGATTAGGAAAACGATACAGAAAATCAACCAGTCAAAAAGCTGGTTCTTTGAAAAAAATCAATAAGATTGATACACCCCTAGCTAAATTAACCAAAAAAGCAAGAGAGAGAAAACCCAAATTAACAAAATTAGAAATGAAAATGGAGTTATCATTACTGATACCCAAGAAATCCAGAGAATTGTAACATCATACTTCAAAAACTTATACTCTGTGAAATACGACAACACAAAAGAGATGGATGAATTCCTAAGTAAACACAACTTACCTAAATTGAATCAGGAAGTGGTGAATTATTTAAATAGTCCTATTACATATGAGGAAATTGAGGAAATAATCTCAAATTTTCCCACCAAAAAATGTCCTGGACCAGATGGATTCAGCACAGAGTTCTACCAGACATTTAAGGAGCTAAGACCAATACTCCTTAAACTGTTCCATCAAATAGCAAAGGAAGGAACACTACCTAATTCCTTCTATGAAGCTAATATCGTTTTAATCCCAAAACCTAATAAAGATAACATTTAAAAAAGAAAACTATAGGCCAATCTCTCTGATGAACACAGATGCAAAGATTCTCAACAAAGTCTTAGCAAATCGGATTCAAAAACATATCAAAAAGATCATCCACGGGGATCAAGTAGGCTTTATTCCAGGCACACAAGGTTGGTTCAACATATGCAAATCAATAAATGTAATTCATCACATAAACCAGTCCAAAGTCCAAGACCACATGATACTCTCGATAGATGCAGAAAAAGCTTTTGCCAAGATCCAACAGCCTTTTATGATCAAAACCCTAGAGACACTTGGAATGGAAGGAACCTTTATCAATATAATAAAAGCTGTATACTACAAGCCTTCAGCAAGGATTATATTTAATGGGGAAAAACTTGAAGCATTCCCGCTTCGATCAGGAACTAAACAAGGCTGTCCACTCTCACCACTTCTATTCAATATTGTACTTGAAGTCTTAGCTGAAGCCATAAGACAAGAAAGGGACATAAAAGGGATTCAAATCGGCAAGGAAGAAGTCAAGCTATCCCTATTTGCAGATGACATGATCTTATACCTGAGTGATCCCAAAAACTCCACCAGGAAGCTCCTGGAACTAATTGAGAAGTTCAGCAGGGTGGCAGGATACAAAATAAATGTACAAAAATCAGTGGCCTTCCTATGTGCCCAGAATGAAAGAAGTGAAAAAGCCCTGAGAGAAACAATCCCATTTACTATAGCCCCTAAAAAAATGAAATGCCTTGGTATAAACCTAACCAGGGAAGTAAGAGACCTTTACAATGAAAACTTTAAAACCCTAAAGAAAGAAATTGCAGAAGACACCAGAAGGTGGAAAGACCTCCCATGTTCGTGGATTGGCAGAATCAACACCGTAAAAATGACCATCCTACCAAAGGCAATATGCAAATTCAATGCTATACCAATTAAAATCCCAAAGCAATTCTTTAAAGAAGCTGACCAAACAACCTCAAAATTCATATGGAGGCACAAAAGACCCAGGATAGCAAAGACAATCCTGAGTAACAAAAACACTGCTGGAGGTATTACCATACCAAACCTTAGTCTATACTACAAATCCATAGTTATAAAGACAGCCTGGTACTGGCTCCAAAATAGACACACAGATCAATGGATAAGTGTTGAAGATCCAGATATAAGCCCACACAACTACAGCCAATTGATCTTTGACAAAGGGGCCCCAAAAAAAATCCAATGGAAAAAGAACAGTATCTTCAACAAATGGTGCTGGCAAAACTGGATCTCCACATGCAGAAGATTAAAGCTGGACCCGTACTTGTCACCATGTACACGAATTAATTCCAAATGGATCAAGGACCTAGATATAAGGCCAGAGACTATAAAAACCATAGTTGAAAGGGTAGGGAACTCCCTTGAGCTGACTGGGCTAGGCCAACAGTTCCTAAACAGACATCCAATGGCACAGTCACTGCTACCAACTCTCAACAGTTGGGATCTTGTGAAATTAAAGAGCTTCTGTTCAGATAAAGAGATTGTAACACGAGCTCAAAGGCAATCCACAGAACGGGAGAAAATCTTCACTAACTACATATCTGATAGAGCGCTATTATCCAGAGTGCACAAAGAACTTAGAAAACTAAACACCAAGGAAACCAATGGCCCAATTAAAATATGGGCCCTGGAATTTAAAAGAAGCTTTACTAGAGATGACATTAAAATGTCTAACAAATATCTTAAAAAATGCTCCACATCCTTAGCCATCAGGGAAATGCAAATCAAAACTTCCCTGAGATATCATCTCACCCTGGTCAGGATGGCAAAAATCCACAATACGAACAACACCAAATGCTGGAGAGGATGTGGAGAGAAGGGAACTCTCCTACATTGCTGGTGGGAATGCAGGCTCATACAGCCACTCTGGGGAGCCGTCTGGAGATTCTTAAAGAAATTAAAGATTGAAATGCCATATGACCCTGCTATTCCACTTTTGGAAATAACCCCCCATACAGCAAAAATTCACCTTGATAGCACAAGCACGACCATGTTCATAGCAGCACTGTTCACAATAGCAAAGTCATGGAATCAACCCAAATGCCCAACAGTTGATGAGTAGATAAGGAAAATGTGGTATATCTATACAATGGAGTACTACTCAGCCATCAAAAATGATGAATTACTGGAATTTGCCGGGAAATGGATGTTATTAGAAACAATTATATTAAGTGAAGTACCCCAGACCCAGAAAATTAAGCGCCATATGTACTCCCTAATAGGTGGCTCCTAGTACCAAACCCACCTAGAGACACTCAAAGATAAATCTCTGTAATACCTACAGTAATTACAAGGATTATGAACAAGAAGGATGGGGTAGGAGGGCCACACCAGAAACAAGGAGAGAGAGGACCATGTTACAGCAGAGAAAACAGGCCACCATCAAGGACTGCAAGTGAGTAATGAGACATCTGGTTAAGTTCACAGACTTTCGTTCCTGATCATTTACAACTGATGGGGTATGATCTCACCAGAAGGGAGGGCATATAGTCTGGCAAGATAAAAAGTAACCATTTTACAAATGGGTGATTGACCTCTCCCTCACTGTGGTTTCCTACTTTTATTACATCTACCTTTGAATATACTCTTATAGCAAGACTCTAGCTTAACAGCTTTTTATCTCTGGCCAGGGGGTGACATCCAATACCCATCAGGATGGACTGAAGGGCATTGCAGGAGCAGCAAAACTGAAAAAAAAAAAAAATCAACAAACCATAATCCAGAACTTCAGAGACTCTATATCAACCACCTAGAACTAGGCCAGACTAATCTCTCCCCATCCTGAAGCTCAGGGAAATTTGCGGAAGAGGGGGCGGTAAGAATGTAAGAGCACAAGGATGGAAGGAGCAATGATATGCAAGACACTCCACACAAGTTAGGGCTGAAGCAATCATAATTGGACTTTGCATGCCCTGCGCAATGTCCAACACACTATTGACCCCACAAAGTCTAGCATTTGCTAAAGGCACTAAGATCCTTGGAAGCAAAGGGTTGACAGCCACAGTAGTGTTCCTATGCTTAAGGGGAACACAGGAAAGGGTTCAGGGAAATGCCACTGGGTCCTTGCACCTCATTGGAAAGGAGGACCCAGAGGAGAGTCTGGTATGCACATTAAAGGATGCTCCGGGGATAGGACGGGGAGGGAGGCACTGGGGGATGGGTAGGGAGGGGGAAGGGGAGGGGGGCATAGGGCGGTGGGAGGTTGGAGGGAGGGAGGGGACCAGTATACCTGCTAAGTTTGTATGAGTGGAAATAAAAAAAATTTTAAAAAAAAGTAAAAATAATGGAGAAAAAAAAAAAAAAAAGACTCTGTCTATGAAACAGAAGGTCCCAAGTTTAGATCCCAGGTCCCACAAAAATCACCAGGGAGAAACGGCACTTTGGGTCCTGATGGGCGGAGCCTGGGAAAACCCAGAGTGAAACAAAGAGGAGGTAGAAACAATTCAAGGTGATTCCCGAAGTCACCCTTGGTCCCTCTGCAGGGACACATAGTGCCTTCTCTCTCTGTTTCTGTCTCTCTCTCTCACACACACACAAAATGAATAAAGTTAAAAAAATTTAATTTTTAAGATACTATGTTCAATGTGCATTCGATGCTTGGTGTAAAAATTACATTTTTACTGTTCTGACATATTAAGATTATTTCACACAGAAATTCTACAGCACATTGGAGCTCACAGCCAAATAGGATTAGTTCTTGGGCTAAGGATTGTGCTAATTTCTATTTGTGCACCTAGTCTCTATAATGCCTTTCATAATAAACTTTAATTACTTAATGCACCAAAAAAACCACTTAATACTGCATATTCTTTGAAGTACTGAACAATAACAGCAATGAAAAAAAACCAAAGCATTACTTCTTGGTATCCAAAAACTGACAGGGATTTCTTTGCAGTCTAACTACAAAGAATGATTTGCTGCACCAGCGAGATATCCCAATGGGAAGAGGCATCTGTGCACAAATCTGGTGACCTGAGATCAATCCCCTGATCCCACATGGTGGAAGGAGAAAACTTATTTCCAAAAGTTGTCCTCTGACCTCTCCTCTTATGAAAAAATGGATGATTTGTCTGTCCCAAACAGTTCATACCACCTATATACTACTTCTAAATACCTATTTTCATTCAAAATCCTTGGATTATTTTTACATGGTCATCAGCCACAGACTATCTGACTGGAACCCAACATATTCTCTGCAGGATGAATGTTTAAGAAGCTGATTTGGTGGACACTATTTAATGACCCTTATCAGAACTTATTAGGGCCTGAGCACACCCTCTGTGACTGTACTAAAGACAGTATTTGGGAGCCTTGCACCTACCTGGATTCTGGTAATCCATTCCTGAGTTACATGCTTTTCTATACATTGAAACAGATTAATACAGAGTCTTCAATTACAGTCAACCTGGGTATACTTATGCACACAAGTAACCTGACATTGGCAAAGCTGAGGCAGAGATGTAGGTTCAAAAGCACTGTGGGGACTGGAGAGATGGCTCAGGGGTTAAGAGTCTGCTTCGCAAACAGAAGGTCCTGAGTTCAGATCCCAGGTCCCACATAAAAATGTCAGGCAGAAATTGCAGTGGCCTGTACTTCTGGCTCTGGTGGGGGAAGCCTGGGAAATTCCAGAGTGAAGCAAGAAGGATGAAGAGGTAATCCAGGATGATTCCTGCAGTCACCTTTGGTCCTACACACATACACACACACAAAATAAGTAAATAAATTTTAAAAAAATTTTTTTAAAGTACTGTGGGTCAGATATAAATGTCAGGGGATACCGAGGTTAGAGGCTAGTCTTTGGTGAGAAACAAATACAATCCAAGAAAAACATGCTAAAGAATCTTAAAAAAAAAAAAAAAAAGAAGAAGCAAGCAACAATACAGTCATCTAAAATCCCCAATATATTAGCCTTAAGCGTCTACAATATACAGAGAGAAAATCTTTTGGTAAATTCTTTGACAGTATCATATGTGCACACAAAGAATTAATCCTTCCCACCCTATATTTCCCAGATGTCGAATCTACTTCTTCCACTGAGAATCTTCTTCCCAGTCTCCTTCTTACATGTGTGTGTGCACATGCGTGCACATGTATCCTAATGAGTCTCAGAAGAGTCGCCTGCATGGAAAGATCAGCTTCATTTATTACATCATAATAGAAGCTGGTTGGCTATGTTTCTATGTTGTGATAGTAAAGCAACAAAATAAAAAGGTATCATTGAGTAGGAGACAGAAATCTTAAGGATATACATATTTTTAGTTAAAAAAACAAAAACAGAGAAAGGATAAGGACAGGTTATAGATTGTGAATTAGTCTTATCTTAGGCAAAGATTGTCCATTTGTTACCCTCCCATCCAAGTGGGAGCAAAACAGAAAGACAGGAATAATTATGGGGACACAGGAGGAAAAATGGGCCCCCCACCATGCCTGTGTGGTGTACTGGCAGTCCTCACACTTCGGGCATCACTGACAAAGCTAAACTTGCTTACAGAGACAGTATATCTCTTAAAGATGTTTTGTCAAAGATATGAAATAAATTTGGCTTATGGAGAGCAAAAATGACAAAACTATGTCTATAGCCTTACATTTCTAGCTCTGCCTTCTCATGGCCAATAAACAATACCCCTTAGAAAACTCATTTGACAATTTGGTTTATGAAAGAAGTTTTTATATTTTTTATTTTACTTTGTTTCATTTGTTTTATTCATTGTGTGTATGTGTATGTGTGTGTGTGTGTATGTGTGTGTATCAGAGGGCACTGTGTGTTGCTGCAGAGGACCAAGGCTGACTTCAGGAATCATCCTGGATTGCTTCTGGGATTTCCCAGGCTCCACCCATGAGGGCCAGAAGTGCAGGCTGCTGTGTTCCCATCTGGGGTTTTGACGTGGGACCTGGGATCTGAACTCAGGACCTTCTGTTTTCGAGGCAGAATCTTAAGTCCTGAGCCAGCCCTATGAAAGAAAATTCTTAAAATGGTGTACCTTGCTATTAATGGGACGCTATCAGCAATATAAAAACTGGGGGAGAAAGGAGGTTCTAATCAACATCAAGGCCACCAAAATCCCACACATACTGTGTAGGGATTTGAGGCACTCCCCTTTAAAAGCTATGAGGGTTTCAATGGGAGTTTGCCTGCCACAGGCTCCTGTGCTTGCATCCTTAGGTGATGTTAATGATTGGCATGGTTGAGACATGTCTGGGAGCTCTGCTGGAGGAGGCCACGTCACAGGGAACAGGGTCTTGAGGTTTAGGAGCCCGGTCCTGCTTCCCCTCGGATTGCTCTGCCTCCTGATGACTGAGGTGACCTCCTGCTTCTGCCTCCAGTCACTCCTTCCATCATGTGAGTCCCTCCGTAACGGACCATGTCGCCTTTGGAACTGTAAGCTGGGGACAGCTGATCTGGAACTATCAACCAACCACATCTCCCTTTCTCTCCTAAGCTGTGTCTGGTCATTGACTCACAGAAAAAAAAAGTGAATGGGAACCCATACACTCGGGGACATCTATTATGATTTTCCCAAAGTGACTCACTAGTAACCCTACAATTAAAACCAATGTTAAAAGTATCTCTTGGGTGGAAGAGATGGCTCAGGGGTTAAGACACTCCCCCCCAAGCAGAAGGTCCTGAGTTCAGATCCTAGGTCCCGTATAAAAACACCAGGCGGAAACAGCATTGGCCTGCACTTCTGGCCCTGCTGGGCGGAGTCTGGGAAATCCCAGAGAAGAAAAAAGAAAGTAGAAGCAATTCAGGATGATGCCTGAAGTCAGCCTTGGTCCTCCACAGGGATACACAGTGCCCTCTGATACACACACACACACACACACACAAATAATTTTTTAAAAAAATGTATTTTATCTTCCAATTTGGACAACAAAGTATGAGAACTATTGCCTATGTGCATGTGGTCTGTCCTCTACAAACAATAAAAACAAAACAAATGGGCAAATGAGATGGCTCAGTGAGGCAGGGCACCTGCTTAAAAAAATCCTGGCAAACTGAGTTCAATTCCCAAGAGTGCACATGGTGGACAAAGAGAACTGATTTCTAAAAGTGGCCCTCTGACTTCCATCTGTCCCTGTGGAGGCCCAAGGGTGACTTTGGGAATCATCTCTGGGGCTGGAGAGAGGGTTCAGGGGTTAAGGCTCTGCCTCACAAGAGAAGGGCCTGAGTGTTGATCCCAGGTCCCACTTAAAAAAACACCAGATGAAATGGCAGTGGCCTGCACTTCTGGCCCTAGTGGGCAGGGCCTGGGAAATCCCAAAGCAAAGCAAAAAGGTAGAAGCAATCCAGGATGATGCCTGAAGTCAGTCTTGGTCCTCCACAGGGATATACAATGCCCTCTGATACACACACACACACACACACACACACACACAGAAATTAATTAATAATAATAACAACGCTGAGTATTAAGGATCTCAATTTCATAATCCAAAAGACACGGACTTATAGATTGGCTCAAAAAAACATGAAACATCTGTGTGTTGCCTCTAAGAAATGCACTTCAGAAAAGACAGAAACCACATTAAGGTAAAAGGATGAAAAAGGGAATTCTAAGTAAATGGGATTCAGGAAACTATATCACTGTTCCAACAAAACAGAATTCAAACCAACACTTGAGAGAAAAGATTAATAAGGTTACTTCTTACTGATACATGGAATGATCCTTCAAGAACAAAGCACGAGTGGGGAATTCTTTTATGAAGCATCCGTCTGATCTTGGGATTAAATGATGTAATACAGGAATTTTATAAAACGGAAGAACTGTCTGACACGGATCTGTAAGAGAGGTACTACAGGGGTTTCTTGATTTACATATTCAAAGTTCCTAAGATTATCCCCCTTTGGCTGTTTTAATACACAGTTGAAATGCCAGTTAAAATTATTTACTGTCACAAAACAGGGTATCTATTTTTCAAAATAATGAACTGTTGACTGTTGTAAAAAGAATGTATTCTGATAGCAAATTGCTTCGCTAATTTGTTCCACCATGTGTTGGACTGGTGATGTTTAACTACTCTGTTATTTTAGACTTCTACAAAACTGGGTTAAGAGTTATTTTATTTTTATTTGTTTTTCCTAATCATACAAGCTCAATAGGTACCACCCCATCCTCTCTCTCCCCCCTCCCCTATTGACCCTCATTACACTCTCCCCCTTTTCTGCCTTCCTTTCATCCCCCTCCCTCCTTCTCCTGGTGCCTCCGCCTTCCTCCCTCCCATCCCCTGGAGCATCCTTTTATGTAGGCACCGAACTTCCTCTGAATCCTCCATCCTAGTGAAGGTTCAGGACTCAGTGGACTAGCCCAGGGCCCCTTCTTGGGCTCCCTGTTAGCATGGGAACTCTATTATGACTGTTTAATCCCTTGCCTCTAAGGATCCTACTACCCGAAGCCTCCCCTATAATCCATGCTAGACTTTGAGGGGTTGTTGACATGTCAGCCATTGTGCAGGTTAGGCAAAGTCCAATCCTGGCTGCTTCAGACTGACTTGTGTAGCGTATCTTGCCTAGCGTTGATCCTCCCCATCTTTAGGCTCTTACAATCTTTCAGCCCCCTCTTCTACAAGGTTCCCTGAGCTTTAGGATGAGGAGAGATTTGGCTGGTCTGGTTCAAGGTCACTTATATAGGGTCTCTGGTGTTCTGAATTATGGTTTGTTGTTGTTTTCAGTTTTCCTTTTCCTGCACTAACCTTGGCTGTATCCCAATTGGTATTGAAGGTCACCTCCTAACCAAAGATAAAAGAGTGTTTAAATAAAGATCTTAATACAAGAGGAGATGGTTACTGTTCATCTGCCAGTCCCTATATCATTTTGTTATTTAATTTTTCACCTCGAAGAAGAGTTTAAGTATTTTCTTTTGTCATTTATAGTTTTTTTTATTATTTACTCAATTGTGCGTGTATGCGTGTGTGCGTGCGTGTATGTATGTGTGTATGTATGTGTGTGTAGAACCACTGGTGAATTTGGGAACCACCATGGACCACTTCCACTTCCTCCTTGTTTACTATGCCCCAGGATTCACAGGCTCCACCCTACCAGGACCAGAAACGCAGACTGCCCCCTCTTCCTCCCGGCATCTATACGTGAGGTCTAGGATCCGAACTCAGGACCTTCCGCCTGCAAGGCAGAGGCTTAACCCCTGAGCTACCTCTCCAGCCCCTTATTTGTCATTTAAGGGTATCTTTTAAAATAGAAGTTGGCTTGGTGATAACAAATTAGGATCCAAACACTGTCTTAATTGAAAAACAGAAATCATGTTTTGTGGGAAGTATAAAAATAATGGAACAGAACTTGAAGTTTGTAGTTTAAAGAAAATAAGACATTGCTTATAGTTTACATAGTATCTATACAAAGGAACATACCCCTCAATATGCAAACACAGAAAGTACATGCAGAATATTATATGCCTGGTGGTAAAAAACATTTCTTATAAACATTCTTTAAGGACTCTGAGCAGAATAAAGCTACTAAATAATAGGTGCTCAAAACTAATTCTGAGCTTAGAATTTTCTTTCCTTGTACCTAGTGTTTAAGACATCTGCCCAGTGATGTGAATGGGAGAAAGAACTAATGTTCAAATATATATGGGATGTCTAAATTATAAATGAGTAATAGACAAAAAATTTCATGTACCACAGGGAAAATCTGCATTAGTGCCTTTTAAAATAATGTATTATTTACCTGTGTGTGTCTCCATATGCATTCATGTAAAATGACATGTGAATAAAAGTCAGGGGTCAACTTTTAGGGAGTTTGTCTTCTCTTTCCATCATGTGAGTTGTGGAAATCAAATGTACGTTGTTTCTCTTGTGTAATAAATGCTTTTACTCACTTAAAAAAAATTACTTACAGTCCTGTTTAAATTGTATTCCTCAATCCATCAACAAATATTTGTGGTTAAAAAAAAAAAAAAAAAAAACAGGGCTGGAAAGGTGGCTCAGGGATTAAGATTCTGCCTCACAAACAGAAGGTTCTGAATTTGGATCCCAGGTCCCACATAAAAATGCCAGGCAGAAACAGGAGCAGCCTGCACTTCCAGCCCTGGTGGGCAGAGCCTGGGAAATCCAAGAGAATCAAAAAAGAGTAGAAGGAATCCAGGATAATTCCTGAAATCACCCTTGGGCCTCTACAGGGACACGCAATGACCCCTCCACATACACACATGCAAAATAGATAGATAGATAGATAGATAGATAGATAGATAGATAGATAGATAGATAGATAGATAGAGTTTAAAAAGAACACATTATGATTTTTAACACTTGAACACCAATGCACTTAACTTCATAATACAAATACTACTAGATGTAAAGTCACTGATTAACCCCAGTACAATGCTATTGGATGAAATTCACACCCCACTATCACCAATTGACAGATCATCTTGACAAGAAAGAAAGGAAGGGAGAGAAGGAGGGAGGGAGGGAGGGAGGGAGGGAGGAGGGGAGGGAGGGAAAGAACGAAGGAAAGAAAGAAAGGGAGGGAGGGAGGGAAGGGAAGGAAGGGAAGGAAGGGAAGGAAGGGAAGGGAAGGAAAGAAAGGAAGAAAGGAAAGAAAGGAAAGAAAGGAAAGGAAGAAAAGGAAGGAAGGAAGGAAAGAAAGAAAAGAAAGAAAGAAAGAAAGAAAGAAAGAAAGAAAGAAAGAAAGAAAGAAAGAAAGAAAGAAAGAAAGAAAGAAAGAAAGAGAAAGATTTGAATTAAATTATATCAAAGATCAAGTGGACTTAAAAATACAGCTACAGAACACTTCATCCTAATACTATAAAATACATGTTTTTCTTAGCAGCCCATAGAACATTCTCTAAAATAGATCTTATATTTACAATAAGAGCAAGTCTTAACAAATTCCTTGATTTCTATCAGCTCACAATGGAATAAGGGAACAAATCAATCCAGAGGAACCTGGGAGAACACACAAAGTTACAGAGGTTAAATTAGACATACTACTGAACAATGAATGAACAATAATTTCTTAGAGAAATCATGATGGAAATGTTAAAAAAAATCCTAAAATCAAATGAAAACAACATACCAAACCTATTAAGATGAAATCAAAGCAGTCCTAAGAAAGAAAGCTTAGGTCACTATATTAAGAATTTGGAGAAATTGCAAATAAATACTTAATGATACACCTGAAAGTTCTAGAAAAAAAAGAACAAGCCCAACACCAACAGAAAAAAAATCAAGAAAATAGGAGAAACAAATGAATTGAAAGCAAAATAATACCAAGAGTCAATGAAACAAAAAATGGTTCTTTGAAAAGGTAAACAAGATAAACAAGTCCTTAGCTAACCTACAGCATAATCAACAGAAACAACAAAATACCAATGAAATTCAGAAAATTGGATCTTACCTAATAAAAAAAAAAGTTTTACTATATTATAAAATCAAAAACAAATGGATTTCGAGACATAAATGACCGACCAAAATGTAATGAACATTTTAGGTATATCTGTATAAAGCAGAGGAACTGAAACAAAGATTAAAAAATTTCCTAATTGGGGCTGGAGAGATGGCTCAGGGTTAAGTCAGCCTCAAACCAGAGGATTCAGAGTTCAGATCCCAGATCACAGGTCAAAATTTGGACATAGTGGCTGCCTGCACTTCTGGCCCTAAAAGGTGGAGCCTGAGAAACCCCAGAGCAAAGCAATAAGGAGGTAGAGCAAACCAGGATGACTGCTGAAATCCCTTGGACTTCCACAGGCACACACAGTGCCCTCAGATACACATAACTAATTAATTCATTCATTTAATTAATTAATTAAAAATAAAATGTATTTTTAAAACTCTCCCAACTAGAAAAACTATAGGCTCAGATGGAGTCACCTATGAATCTCTCTAGACCTTCAATGAAGATTTAACAATTCTTCTCAAATAAGTCCATAAAAATAAAAAAGGAAGGACATTACCATTTTCCAAAGTTAGTCTGCCTCTCTCTCTCACACACACAGACACACATACACACACACACAGAACTCTCATAAATAAATAAAATATATTTAAAAAGACAAGATTTCATGATAAAATTAAAATGGGAAAAAACTGAGGAAGACATGAGAAGATGGAAAGACATCTCAATCCCATGGTTTAGTAGGAGACTAATATTGTTATTACAATATGCTGCCCAAACCAACATAGAAATTTCAATGCAATTCCAATCAAAGTTCCAGTGACATTATTCACACAGATAGGAAAAAAAATCTTAAAATTCATATGGAAGCAGAAATGACCCAAAGAGTCAAATGATTCTAAGCAAAAAGAATACCGTTTGGAAGAATCACCACATCGGATTGCAACATTTACAACAGAGCCACAGTACGAAGAGCAGCATAGTATTAGCACAAAAACAGACACTCAAATGAATGGAAGAGAATAAAGAACGCAAATACAGGACTATAGCACCCGATTTTTGACAAAAAAAAAAAAAAAAAAAAAAAAAACCCACGATGCTGGGAAACTGGATATCTACATGTAGAAAAAAGAAACTAGATCCTTATTTTCCACCCTATGAAAAGTGGACTCCAAGTGGATCAAGAATCTCAACATCCTTGTACGTCATCGGAGAGGAGGGCCCAGAGGAAAATCAGACATGCACAAGAAAGGACTCTCTGGGAATTGGGGTGGGAGGCACTGGGGGATGGGGAGGGAGAGGGGTGGGGAGGGGGAGCAGGGGGTACGGGGGGGGGAGAGGAGGGAGGGAGGGAACTGGTGTACCTAATAAGTTTGTATGAGCTGAAATAAAAAAAAAAAAAAAAAAAGAATCTCAACATAAAACTGAAACTCTGAAATTGCTCTGTGTGTGTATGTTTGTGTGTGTGTGTGTGTGTGTGTGTGTGTGTGTGATGGGGGTACTGCGTGTGCCTGTGGAAGTCCAAGGGTAACATCAGCAATCATCCTAGATGACTCTACTACCTCCTCCTTGCTTGGTTCCAGGGGTTCCCGGTGGAATTGCATGCTGCCCACATGCCCATCCAACACTTTTATTTGGGATCTGGAATCTGAATTCAGGTCCCTCTGCTTCCCAGGCAAAGGCTTAACCCCTGAGCCATCTCCCCAGCCTGAGACTTGCTATTTTTAAGAATTTGTTTTTACCTGCAGGTTACTTATTAGAAAAGTACAATTGTATTAACAGGATTCTGTAGGCATTTGTACTGTAAACCTAAGTCCACTGTTGGTTCCTATTTCCTTGTATACCTTCTAATAAATACTGTGGTGAACGGGGCGAGTCAGGATCATGTCAACACTGTGGCCTCTCCCCCTAGGATATCTCTATTCTGGGGCTGGAGAGGTGGCTCGGGGGTTAAGCCTCTGCCTTGCAGGCGGAAGGTCCTGAGTTCAGATCCTAGACAACAGGTATAGACGCTGGGTGGAAGCCGGGGCGGCCTGAGTTTCTGGTCCTGGTAAGGTGAAGCCTGTGAATCCCGGGGCAGAGTAAACGAGGAAGAGGTGGAGGCGGTCCATGGTGGTTCCCAAATTCACCAGTGGTTCTACACATACACGCACGCACGCACACACGCACAATTGAATAATAAAAAGAAAAAAAAGGTTAAAAAAAAAAAGGATACCTCTATTCCATATTCAAGCTAGACTCTGAGTCTTCTGTTCATGAATATGGGAGTGATCTTCTAAGAGCTCACCTGATCTGGTGAGGTCTCTCATTTATCACTTATATGTCACTTACATGACCAAAAGAACAACTGCTTAGAATGAGAACTACCCAAGCTACACACATAGCCATAAAGCAGAATAGATGAAACATAATACAGCATTCTAGAAATATTTATGGAAATAGACAAGAAATACAGCATCTGGGGGCTGGAGAAAGGGCTCAGGTATTAAGACTCTGCCTCGAAAGCAGAAGGTCCTGAGTTCCCATCCCAGGTCCCACATAAAAACACTAGGCAGAAAAAAATGACATTGGCCTGCACTTCCAGCCCTGGTGGGCAGAGCTGAGGAAATCCCAGAGTGAAGAAAAAAGGAAGTAGAAACAATCCAAGATGCTTCCTGAAGTCATCTTTGGGCTTCCATAAGGACACACAATGCCCTCTGACATGATGTCTGTCACTTTGTGTCCCTGTGGAGGCCCAAGAGTGACTTCAGGAATCATTCTGGATTGCTTCTACCTCCTCTTTGCTTCTCTCTGGGATCTGCTAGGCTTCATCCCCCCAGGGCAGGAAGTATACACTGACACCTTTTCTACTTGGCATTTTTTTTTTAGGTGGGATCTGGGAACTGAACTCAGGACCTTACAGGCAGAGTCCTAACCCCTGGGCCATCTCTCCAGCCCTGTTTTAGCTTTTATATTAAACATTCAACTAACTGATTCATTGTCTCTGAGGAAGTTTCCAATCGGCTTTATCAATCTGCTGCCGTGATATGCATAGCACCTAATGTTTTGACTTGTTCTGCTGCAAGAACCAATGCTTCCGGTCTTTTTGTTCTAGAATAGTAGTACCCCAGTAGATCCAATCACATTTTGTTGGCTTGTCTGATTTTTCTCCCAAATGGAACTCAGAATTCTAATGCTAAAAACTTGCACAAATGTTTGCAACAAAGTCTAAAAAAAAAAAAAAAACCTGAACAAACAAAAAGCCCTGTAGATCAAATTATCATCTACCCTAGTGTGATACAGGAGGTGAAATATTGGGGTCAAAATTTCTGCCTTCATGGCTGTTGGATTTTAATGACTTGATATGGATTTCTGAATCACAATGTAAGTTTCAATACAAGTTTAATAATTACTAAAAAGCTAATAATTAAATGTTTAAAAAAATGAAGGGTTCATCATTAGCCATTGGGGAAATATAAATTAAAATTATTTGTGGCTGGAGAGATGGCTCAAGGGTTAAAGCTTTTGCCTCTCAAGCAGAGGGACCTAAATTCAGATTTCAGATTCCAAGTAAGAGTGCCCAGCAGAAATGGGGGAGAGGGGTGTGCACTTCTGGCCCTGAAAGGCCAGCCTGGGAAACGCCAAAGCAAAGCAAGAAGGAAGTAGAGTAATCCAGGATGATTCCTGAAGTCATCTTTGAACCTCCACAGGCAGACACAATGCCCTCTTCCACACATACCCACACACGTGTACATGCACACATCTAATGTGTGCATGCCAAAAAAAAAAGCTTTTTGAAATGCTATTTGACCACAGGTATGAATGGCTGAGATTGAGAAAACAAATGCTTGCAAAGGTGTAGGTAAAGAAAACACTTTATTCACTGTTAGTAGGAGAGTAAAGGGCAAAGCCACTATGGAAATCAAGTGTAAAGATTTCTCAAAACGTTAAAAACAGAACTACCCTGTGGTCCAATTATTCCACTCCTCGGGTATTATTGGCATATACCCCAAAGACTCTACCACAGATTACCTGCTGAGACCTGCTCATTGTCGCTCTAGCCATAGCCAGGGACTGGAATCTGCTGCATAGATGTCAATCAGCAAATGAATGGCCAATGAAAATATGGCACATATTCAAGTGGCATTTTATTCGGCTGTAAAGAAAAAGGAAATGAGGTAATGTGCAAAGAGATGGACGGAACTGGAAAACATGCTCAGTGTGATCACATGATCCCAGAAAGACAAACAAACATCTCCCATTCTCTTTTCTACTTGGTTCCTAGATTTGAAAGTTTAGACGTGAGTTTAACTCGGGAGTCCCTATGGGGTCAGGAAGGCCAAAAGGGAGAGGGAAAAGGGGTCAGGAAGGTCAAAAAGGAGAGGGAAGAGGTGCAGAAGATTCAATGAATGGAAGAGATACAGGATACATAATAATAATGTTATAAGAAACCAGAGGGGGGGGGCATAGGAGGTATTCAAGGTTTAAGCAGCGAGTGTGCCAAATCTCGGGGTTTATGAAAAAAGCCTTATGTAAGATTACTTTGTAAGCTCAGGGAAAAAGAATTAAAAAGAAAAAAGAATTTAGAACGCAGGTCCCTAGCATAGGTATACGATGCTGGTTCAAGCACATATGTGTTACTAAAGGAAAAATCTCACTGAAAGGCATGGGGTAGCTCCCACCCAATACTAAATCAGGGAGGGCCCTCAGCCCCCCAACACACCCCCACGGTTCCAGTTCCAATGCAGTTTCTCCTGCCTGGAACCCTTGGCCCAATTCGAAATGGCCATCTAACTGCTTGCCCTCCGCATCCTGCACCAGGAAAGTAAGACGTCTCACCTGGTCCTCTATAGACCCTTGGCTCGGCTCTGTGCCCCACTTCAGCAAAGCATCTCCTCTGGCCAGGCCCTCCCCTAACCCTTAGCCGCCATTGTCTACATTGCACATTTCCAAATGCCAGCGGGACACGCGGATGTGCAGCTGCGCGTTAGCACGAGTAATTAACGCGGCACTAGACGCACCTGTGATTGACAAAGGCCAGCTAACAAGCCAAGCCAGGCTTCCTTTAACGAAACTTAACATTTGTGAATTTCATTGGTTATTCAGGGAGCTCCCCAGCGCTTTTGCACGAATCCCACCTCCATCCACCCCCCACCACACACACACACCCAGCCCTACTCACAAGTCTCCCCACGACCCTCCCAGGCTGCAAACACCAGGCCCGCGGCTCCGGCTGCTGCCCAGCTCCACGCAGCGGGACCACAGGGCCCTCCAGGTCCGCGTCCCCACGGCCACCTCCGGATCCCGCCGCGCTCACCATGTCCAGCCGGCGGACCATCCGGGGGTATCCACGCGGTTGGCGGTGAGGGATACCGGGAGGGGGGGGTTCCGGGAGGACCCTGGGGGTTTTTCAATGCAGCACACAGTGCACCAAATATGGCGGGGACCGAAAGACGCATCCCAAGTGCTGGGCTGTGCGCCTCGCCTAAGGTCAAAACTCCTCATTGGATAGTTCATCTTAACACGCTTCCTCTGATTGGTCAGACGCCCACGGGCCGGCCTCCTACAGCTTGAGTGGCAAAAGAAGCATCTTTTACCTGCAAGGGTGGCGCTTTCAGCTCAGATTCCAGCGCCAGCCTTTCTAGTTGAATCCAGATATCAAATTCCAGAAGATTCCCCAACTCTGCTGGCAAGGTGTTCTGGCTCAGCCTCCTGAGAGTTGGGACTCTTTTTTTCTGATTGCGTTTCTTTACATTTCCATTCTCTTTCCAGTCCGTGTTCAAACAAAACTGTATCTTCTATCCCAACAGTTCTCCTTTGTCTTTCTCAGTCATCAGCTTTTCACTGTTTTTTTTCTCTCCACTTAAACCCAAGAGAACGAATAGAGTAGTGCAGAAGATCTGTCATGTTTATTTCCTAAATAATATTAAAAGGTAATATATTTCTATATGATCATTATTGTAGTTTTATAGTCTCCCTACCTTTTGATAGTGTTTATTTCTGCAGTGGGTATTCTCATTTAGGGAATTCCCATTTAGACGACTGATGGCTAATCCAGTCAGTCTTTCCATAAACACACACACACACACACACACACACACACACACACACACAAACCTAGATTAATGGAAGATGTTCTCTTCCATCTGAAAAGCTTGAAGGGTACAGTGTTTTCCAGGAAATACCATAACATCAGGCTGGTAAGATAGCTCAGCAGGGTAAGACATCTGTTTACAAACCTGGCAATCTGAGTTCCATCCCTGGAAGCCCACATGGTGGAAGGAGAGAACTGACTTCCACACTTGTGCAATGACATTGCATGTGTTCTCTCTCTCTCTCTCTCTCTAATGAAATATTTTCTTTTTTTACTATTTTAATTCTTTCATTTATTTGTTTATCTCTTTATTGCCTCTGTGTGTTTGTGTACTGGAGAGCACTATGTGTCTCTATGGAGAACCAAGAATGACTTTGGGAATCACCCTGGATTGCTTCTACCTCCTTTTTGCTTCACTCTGGGATTTCTCAGACTTCCCCTCAGGGCCGGAAGTGCAAGCTACCGCCATTTCAGCCTGGCATTTTTACATGGAGCTTGGGATCTGAACTCAGGGACCTTCTGCTTGGGAGGCAGAGTCTCAACCCCTGAGCCAGCTCTCCAACCCAAATGAAATATTTTCTAAAAAGGGAAATGGTAGAACAACTTTATGGAGGAAAGCTGAAAAATTGAAAACCCACATTTTAAATAAGGCTGTCAAGGCCCAAGGGTAACATTAGGAATCATCCTACCTCCTTATTGCTTTGCTCCAGGGTTTCCCCGTTCTGCCTTTCAAGGCTGGAAAAGCAGATCCAACATTTTCACATGGGCTCTGGGAATCCAAACTCAGATCCTTTTGCTTGTGAGGCAAAGAACCCCTGAGTCATCTCTCCATCCCATGTTTATGGGGATTCCGAACTATCTGCAATGCCTACCACAGTCATTCCTGACAGGGTACTGTATGCCCTAGGTTGATCCAGTGCTTTGGGAAGACAGAGATGAGCCAGACCTTCCCCCTGCCCTCAGGAATGCTCAATGGCATCAGGAGACAGAACACAGAAAACTCAGCTCATAAAGGAGCTAGCATAGGCTGTTGTTTGGGCCCATGAACCAGCATCAACTCCAACTTACAATCAGGAAACAGGAGTGGGAACCATAGGAATTAAAAATCCAGGCCGTGGGTCAGAAGGAGCATGGATCATCCAAGTTGATTTTATTTGCAGCATGCATGAGTATTTAAAGGGTTAAAAAAAAAAGCAGAGAATGGCATGGCCAAATGCTTCACAGGATTATGTTAAACATAAACATTATCTAAGCTAGCAAAGAAAAGGCAGAAGTGACACCTATTTGTGGGACAGACAGGGTGTCTTTAGCAAGAACAAGAAGCAGGTGTGACACCCAGTTGCTAAAAAGGGAATGGGTAATGAAAGTCTCAAACAGAGTTACCTGGTTACTGTGACTCTGTACATAATCTTGTGATCCATGGATTAACATATTTAATGGCCACAAATGCACAGGGAAGGAATTACAGGCAGGACATCTTAGCCTTTCTGGGCTGGAGAAGAGCAGAAGCAATCTGATTAAAAATGGACAAAAGGCAAATTCAAAAACTCTCAATGGAGAGGAATCTGTCTGCACCTGCCTATTCCAGATGCTAGCACATCATTCTCTAGAAAGCAGACTTAGGCTTTAGCAACCATCCGACCCCCCCCCCATGTTGTGAATTCATCATCAGATGAATTGTGCTCTGGGTGAGGCATAAGAATGGAAGAATAACTTTCCCCACAGAGTTACTGAGCTCTCAATAAAAAAGGGCTAAAGGAAACTGTTCTCTGCTTATCCTTGACTTTACCCCATCTCACCAATGTTCCCCGCAGAAGGCTCCCCTTGCCCAAATGTCCTCCTTCAAAATATTCTTGTCCATCAAATAGTTTATGAAGGGTAGTTGGGCCAGCATATAGATTCACTGCCTCGGTATTGTACTAGAGACCTGAGTTCTTCCTAAGTAGACAACCTATTTGATCAGGAATAGAAGTGCAAGCCACCAACATTTCTGCCTAGTGTTTTTAAGTAGGATCCGGAATTAGAACTCAGGACCTTCTGATTTTGAGGCAGAGGCTTATTAACCCCTGAGCTGTCTCTCTGGCCCTCAGTTTATAATCGTAGCTTTGATTCACATTGGATTCAGGTTTGCAAGATAGTGTGGAAACTGTAATTTAAGCAACTGTTAAACAAGTTAAATAAAAACAAGGGACATCAGGGTGGGATGATATTCTGGCCACAGCAAGAAACGGTGCCTGAATGTTACTAAGGGTTTTTAAGTCTGGATGGGGTGGCTCATGGCAAACGAAAGGCTCCATTGGCTGTGTGTGCATTCACGATTGAAAAGTCCCCTGGTGTGGAGGAGAATTGTCCCTCATGGGCTACTGTGTTTAAATCCTTAGCTGATATTAATGTTTCAGAATATTATGGCACTTATAGGAGGTGGAGCCTAGCTAGAAGAAGGCGGGGGTGGGCTTTGAGGTGCAGTGGTCCAGTCTTATTTGCAATTTGTCCCTTGCTCCTTCTGTCTCCATGATGACAGCTGTCACCTGAACCACCCTCAGCTTCTGCCATCCACCATGCCTTTTGTTGCCATAATGCATCATATCTCCCCATCGGGAACTGTAAGCTAAATCTCCTTTTCTCCTTGAAGCTGGCTGTTCCAGCATGGTCTCACAGCAGCACTAGAAAGAATAACTGGACAAAAAGTATAGAGAAGATTCATATTGGCTCATATTTTCATAAGATCCTGAAAGCTGGGCCAGAAAGATGGCTCAGGGGTTAAGACTCTGTCTCGAAAGCAGAAGGTCCTGAGTTCAGATCCTAGGTCCCATGTTTAAAAAAAAAAAAGCAACCAGGCAGAGGCTTGCACTTCTGACCCTGGTGGGCAGAGCATAGGAAAACCTTTGGGAAGCAAAAAAGGAGGTAGAAGCAATCCAGGATGATTCCTGAAGTCATCCTTGATCCTCCACAGGGACACACAGTGCCCTTTGATACACACACAGAATAATTAATTAATTAATTTAAAATAAAAGAAATATTCTGAAAGCTGTTGGCTCTATTGTTGCAAACACACAAGCAGAACACCATGGTGGGCAGTGCTTGGTGGAGCAGAGTGGTTCAAGTTATGGCAGACACAAGGCAGAGAACATGACTGTTTCCATGTGTCTGCTCATTCTTCCTAGTTTTCTCCATCTAGGCTGGCAGCCAATTGGATGGCTTTGCCCAGATGATTTGAGGACTCTTCCCAATTAATGAACAGCACCTAGAGACAAGCACACAGACATGCTGAAAAATATATTACTAATCTCTTAGACATTGACAATCACGATTACTATCATTACTATCGTTGAAGCAGGATTAGAGTAGCCATGCTAGGACAGTCTCCGCAGGTCTTTGAAATTCCCGAAGGCCATCCCCCACTGCTGATATCACCCCCAAAGGAACACCCCCTGCAGAGGGACTGACTCCAATTCTCCACAGAGATAAGATGGCAACTTCCCTATGAAAGGATATAAAAGTGAGCTCTCCATAGCCAACAAACTAAATCCATCAAAAAAAAAACTTGATCAATAACCACTGCGTTCTTATCTCTCTTGAGTTCCTCCATAGTCTACGGGGGCATGTTGGTGTGTCAGTCATGATGCAGGTTTGGGAGGGACAAGTCTCACTGCAGTGAGTTCCTGCCTTGAATGGAGTGTCTTATCCAACGGTGGACCTTCTCATCTTTAGTTTCGTACAATCTCACTGTCCCCTCTTCCTCAAGGCTCCCTAAGCCTTAGAATGGGGAGAGATTAGGTTGACTTGATTCTGGGTGAACCTTGCCGTGTCGCCGGTACACTGCAAAACATTTCTTACGTTTACCAACTGGGTTGGGCCCCCATGTGACCTAAACAATGAGGAAAAGCCATTTTTCCCAGGCTTGACTACCCAATGAGGAAAAGCCATTTTTTCCTGGCTTACCTACATGTATAAATGTACCTGACCTTGGCATCCATCTTCGGTGCCTGCCCCTCACCACACTCCATATCTGGAGTCCATGAGTTCATTTCTAGCTCCCTGCCCTTCATGGATTCCATGACTGGAGTCCATGAGTTCTCCCAGGCACCCTAGTCCCTCCATGTCTGCAGTCCACGAGTTGCATCCTTTCTCTCAATAAACTCTATCTTAATCCTCTACACGTGTTCTGATTCCAGTCTTCGACTCTAAACATAAGAACCCCATAACATTTGGGGACCACGGAACATTGCTGGGTCTATTGACTCTAGATTATAATTCTAGTACTTGGGGAGCAGAGCAGGGGCACAGCTGTGTGTGTGTCACTTTATGCCACACAGCATCAAAAAGGAAGTAACCATTGCTTCAACCAGTGATATCCACATCAGGAATCACTATCCAATCTTTGTTCACTATCCAATCTCTGTTGTCTGTTGCAGTTCACAGGCATGGTTGCTGATAAATCACCATCTAACGGCTTAGGGGAAGAAAGGGTTTATTTTCTTACAATAGTCTGGTTATAATTTGTTGGGCCCGCCCAGGATTTGCCCCAGGGCATGGCCGAGCACATGGGACTAAAGATGGTGCTGATGTCCTGGGAGTAACTCTGATCACATTACAGAGAGCCCTAATTGTCTTTCAGATATTGACCTGCCTTCCCTACTGAGTTACATTGGACTTGACCTCTAGAACCTGGAGGATGTGTTGACCTTTGTCACAATTGGCTGCTCGTTTTGCGCCCTGTGGTCCTTTGTCTATATAAGCTGTTTTGTTACCCCCCCCCCCAATAAACCGAGATTTTGCTCTGACAAACTCCCCATCCCTGCCCAAGTCTCTGGAGGGTTGAGGCGGGGGCGTGGGCGGTCAGGCTTACTTATCTTCGTCATCACAGCCTGGAGCTGTGTAATCGTGTGAATGAGTGTGTGAGTGGGTGGAGAGACACTACGTCGTGGGTGTTGAACCCCGCAATAACTTGTAGTCCAGCTTGACAGGAGAGCTCACAGCAACACCAGGGTCGAGGGAACTGACCACACCATCTCCACGTAACAGCTGAGAGAGGGACGATCCTTAACTTGCCAGACCAGCATGTCTGACCAAGTGTACACAAGGATGCCAACTTCCTCAACCAGTTTTCTGCATTTTATTCCAAGGCCTAGTCCCACCCACCATGGGCTGGGCCTTCCCCATCAGCTAGACAATCTCCTGCAGGTTTGCTCTGGGCTTAACTCAACCACTAATTCTCTACAAATGTCCCCAAAGCTCAAACCCTCAACTGTCAAGTTGACACCTGTGCCTAACTATGACATCGTCCAACAAAGATCAAGTGCACAGGTCTTATCCAATGGTGGACCTTCCCATCTTTAGGTTCTTCCAATCTCACTGCCCCTTTTCCTCAAGGTTCCCACATCCTTAGGACGGGGAGAGATTAGGTTGGCCTGATTCTGCGTGAGCCTTGCCAGATCACTGGTACTCTGCAAAACATTTTTAAAGTTTATTAATCGTATGAGTTTGTGTATGTGTGTGCATGTCACACTGCAGGGGTGGGGATCAGAGGACAACTTTGTGGATTTGGTTCTCTTGTTCGTTCCACCTTTACCTGTGCTCTGGGGATGAAATCCTGGTTTCAGGCTTATATAGGAAATGCCTTTATGTCCTAACCCAGCTCACTGGTATATAACAAACTTATGTACCACAGGCTGACTTCAAACTCGCTGAACAAACAAGGATAACCCTGAATTCTGAATCTCTTGCTTCCACATCTTTTTTTTCTCTTTTCTTTTTGCTTAGTATTTCATTTGTTTTTGAGAGAGCGGGGAGAGAGTGAGAAAGTGCATGCATGGCATGGTACACAAGTGATCAAAGGACACCTTTCAGAAGTTAATTCTCTCCTTCCACCATGTGGGCTTCCAGGAATACAGCTCAGTTATCAGGTTTGCAAACAGGTTTCTTAGCTACTGAGCTATCTCTTCTGGATCTACTTCCATATTCTGATGCTGAGATCACACTTGTGATAGGCTAACGCAGTGCCAAAGATTAACCCACACTGCTTCACTCATCCTAGACAAGGACTGTACCAACTCAGCTACATCCATACTATCTTACATTTTCTTGTTCAAATGCGTTTTTAATGTTTATTCCTAACTTCATCTATTTACATTTTTAGTCAAGTATGTATTTTATCAATTTTTACCGTCTTACTGCCCCCTCTTCTATGAGTCTCCCTAAGCCTTAGGATGGGGAGAGATTAGGTTGGCTTACTTACTCATTTATCTAGATTAATAAAATTAGACATGAAAAGGAGGACATGTAAATCCCACAAAAGCATCCGAAGATGAACAAGGAATACTTTGAAAACTTAGCACTCCAATAAGCTGGAAAATCTAGAAGGAATGAGTGAATTTCAAAAACATGTATAACCTAGCAAAATTATATCAAGATGATAAGCATGATGTAAACAAATAATGTAATTAAAACAGTAATACATGCTCTACAAAAAAAAAAAAAAAAAAAAAAGCCAGAACCCAATGGATTCACACTACTGAATTCTACTGAGGCTTTAAAGAAGAACTGATGCTCGTATTTCTCAAAGTATTCCACAAAACGAAAAGAATCAGTACTACCAAGCTCATTCTAAGTGTTATCTTGATTTAAAAAACATGAACAACAATACAAAGAAAATGGTAAATCTCCGTAATGAATACAGGCAAAGGAATTCTCAATAAAATATTCACAAGCCGGGGCTGGAGAGGTGGCTCAGGGGTTAAGCCTCCGCTTTGCAGGCGGAAGGTCCTGAGTTCGGATCCCAGATCCCACGTATAGACGCCAGGCAGAAGCGGGGGCGGCCTGCGTTTCTGGTCCTGGTAGGGCGGAGCCTGTGAATCCCGGGGCAGAAGGAGGTGGAGGCGTCCATGGTGGTTCGCGAATTCGTCCGTGGTTCTACACACACACATACACACACACGCACAATTGAATAAATAATAATAATAATAATAATAAAATTAAAAAAAATCTGTGAAAAAAATATTCACAAGCCATTTCATCATATAAAAAAGGACACACAAAATGATCAATTTCATGTCAGTTGATAAATACAAGGATAGTTCATTTGACATACATAAATCAGTAAATACAATACAGTCCATGTCCCTTCAAGAAATGAAGTCACAAAATCATCTCAGGAACTGCAGAAAAGGCTTTGATAAGTTCAAATTCCCTTGATATGACATACCCCTGAAGATACTAGGAATAGGAGCATAACAGGTGATAAATGATAAACCTTTTTTTAACTTGTGTGTGTAACAGAGGGCACTGTGACTTCCAAAAAGGTGACTTCCAAAATCATCCTAGATTGCTTCTACCTCCTTCTTGCTTTGCTCTGGGATTTCCCAAGCTCCACCCACCAGGGCCACAAATGCAGCCCAACAGTGGTTCCACCAGCATTTTTACACGGGACCTGGGATCTGAACTCAGGATCTTCTGTTTGTGAGGCTGAGTCTTAAGCCCTGAGCCATCTCTCCAGTCCATCCCAGGACTCCTCTAAGATGGAAGCTGGTAAGACAGAAGGCAGAGGCAAGAGAATCATCACGAAGCTGGCATGCCAGCTAGACAGGAGTATACAGCATGGCAGAAATGATGAGAAATCTTGCCTCAAAACAAGGTGCAGAGAGATCTGACTCTTGTCTTCAGACCTCCACAGACATGCAGGGCACACGCATGCCCCCTCCACATGTATCACACATGAATGAATGAATAAAAAAATTAAAAAATGAGGGAAAAACTAAAAGCAATCAATGCTAACGAAGTAAAAGACAAAAGATATTGATGCTTTTAATGTAGATATATGGTGAATTTAAAGACAAGTTGGATTTGTATAGGGTGAGCTACACTAATCTAGTTGCATCCTTGTACAGCATTCTCTAGTGAATATTTTGGGTCCTTTGTTGAACAGTTGACTACAGAAACTAGCAAAGTTCCATCAAGAAACAAAATATAAATACTAAATGTTCCTCCTCTATCTCTTGAATAGCTGAATGAATATAAATTGACTTATGCTGACATACTTACAAATCCACTACTCGTAATAGCCAAGTCGTAGACTGAGCCTAACTGCCAATCAATATGGAGACCTTGGCGATAAAAATGAAATTATGTCATTTTTCAGAAAAATGGGAGGAACTAAGGATCTCTATGGTAAATGAAAACAATCTGGACTCAAGAGAACCAAAACCTGTGTTTTTCATTTATAGATTCTAGCTTTTCACAACAGATATGGAATTGTAAAGCAATCCCTTTTGGAAGAGAAGGCACCATTGGGCAGAGGAAAAGGAACCAGAGCTAAGGGGCGGGTGAAATGTGATCAAAGCACATGGATGTGTGTGTGTCAAAATTGCATGACAAAGCCCATTAATTCCTACAAATAAAACATGACAATGACTTCAGTTTCCTTTGAGGGTAAAGAAAGACTTAAGACATAGAAATGATCTTTCCTCAACCTCACGGTAAGTTAATTGACCTAAAAAATGCTTGACAGTTTGATGTTCATTAGTGTCATAGATACCGGTATCAACTTGGCAATTGAAGGCTCTGAGCTCTGGTCACAGTTATGAGAAATTAGTAGTTGAGCTTGAAGTAAGCCTGTGGGAGACTGTCTAATTGATAGGAAAGACCCAGGCCATGGTGGGTGTGACTAATCCCTGGGCAGGTGAGTAAGATGGAGGGAACTAGTTGAGAAAGTTGGCATCCTTTGGTATACTTGGTCAGACATGATGGTCTGGCAATAGGTACTGTCTCTCTCTTTCCCTCAACAGTTCTGTGGATATATAGATAAGGAGTGTCCAGCTCTCTAGACCCTTGGTATGGACTCTTCCACCAGGCTGGATTAAGAACTGTAGCTGGATAACTGTAAGCAAGGATAAAACTCCTTATGCCCCTCCAGAGACATATGGTCAAGAACTTATCAGCAACAAGCAGAGTAACTATTAGGTTGAGTTTGCAGCGAATTTTTCATTCTTGCAAGTATGTTTCATTCTTATCATGGTTCTACCATGAGTAGTCAGGGAGCACTTGTACTTGTAGAAACCAGTAACCAACATATTGGAGGAAACACTTTAATATAAGAATAACAACAAGAAATGCATAAGGTGGTCCAGAATACTGGTGTTTCCCTCACATTACAAGGACAAATCTGATGTTTGAAGGCACATGTCCCATACTTCCCCTACTGGGAACTAAAACCTTAATGACTATGACAAAGAAAAGGCCATTCATAAGGTTATCTTTCAAATCAACAAAGCATAAAACTCATGACAATGAGCAGAATCACTTCCTTCTTACTAATGTTCATACAGTGTTTCTATGAACGAATTCAATTTCCCCTCACGGCATTATTGTAGTTGCTCAATAGCAACTGTTATGACTGCCCAAGACAGAATTACACACATCCTCAGACACATTAACAATATTGAATGAATTCCTGCAAACTAAACACCAATGTTAGAAACTCAATGGAATGCTCTTATTGATGAGACACTCACTGACTATGCATGGGTAGATCTCATATTACAATGCACCTAGGTCCTCACCATCATCAGGAAAGAGGACATAAAAAGAAGCTATCTTTTAGTGTAATGACTGAGGGAGAAATTATAATATAAAAGAAATATATAAGAGAAAATCAAAATCTACATGAGAAAAAAACTACACATCATTAGATGAATATGTTAATGACATAAAAGAAAAACAAGGAAAATTTGTAAATAGGATCTCATACATAGCTACAATATTACATTTTTATCTTACCTTCAGAAGAGATAATAGAGCTAATGTTTGTCTACAAGTAATTTCAAAATAGTTCAACACTAAAAGAATATGGACATAAAAAAACATTAGAAGAAAACATCAAAGGGAAAAAAGCAAACATACAAAAATGGACACTGTAAAATCAAATGTGGGCTTTATGCTGAAAAGGAATGAAAGTACACATAAAATCATAAGAACCTGCCACATAAATCAACTAGCAAAATCCCAACAGTGAGAAGTCATTTTGCAATGACACAATCACAATAGTTTGAAAACAAGATGTTATTTATACCTATGGCACATTACAAAAAAAAACAAAAACTTATGCATTTCACCGGATGTAAAATAAAAAAAGGAATTGCATAATTTAAGATATCTACCATTAAACTTATACAATACTGCTTTAATAAAGCATACAATACAATGTCATATTAGTGCACTTTTTATTCTTTTTTTTTTTTTTTTTCAGACACAGAGCTCATTGGTCTCCATCTCCTGGATTTAAACAGTTCTCCCTCACATACTCAGGTTATGGCTTATTTTTTACAGTAAAAAATTGAGTTATGGAATCCAGAGATGTACTTTTAAGAATGAGCTTTTTAAGAACACCTTTCATGCAAACCATTAAGAGGTTGAAGTAGGAAGATTACTGACTTAAAAGGCAACCTGGTATACATGGCAAGCCTTTTTTTAGGGGGGGAGGGAGGGCAAAAACAAAACCCTCCTGAAAAATTTCAATGAACACAATTTATTCATAAATTTCCTTCAGACTGCATATTTTCTGAAGCATTCTCAAAAACAAAAACTGATTTAGCCTTTTATGTTATTTATACTAATGGGGATGTACATATGGAGACTTTTCAAAGGGCTTCAACATTAATTGCTTTTTATCTTGAGTTTCCTGTGCTCTGACAAACAAAGATTTTCATCTTGGGAGTAATTGCACATGTATCAAATACAGATATTTGCACAACTCTTCTAGTTAAACTTGTTCTCTGTATACAAACATGCTTTCTTATCTGAATTGAAGGTGGTCCATGTTCTCTACATGTTACAAATTCTCACTTTCATTTCAAGTATTACAAAAGTGTTAAGGAATTCTTCTCAAATTCTGTATCTAAAGTGACTTTCTGGTGAGTTCTTTTATGTCTGTGAAAAGAACTATAATAACTGAAGGCTTTCCCACATTGTGTACATACAAAGGGTTTCTCTCCAGTGTGGCTTCGTTCATGTCTCTTGACATAACGAAAAGAACTAAAGGGTTTCCCACACTGTGAACATATAAAGGGTTTCTCTCCAGTATGAATTCTTTCATGTATTTGGAGGTAACTGGAAGAACGAAAGGCTTTCCCACACTGCATACAGGCATATGGTTTTTCTGCATTATGAGCTTTCTCATGTCTTCTCCATGATATGCGACTACAAAAGGCTTTCCCACACTGCTTACATAAATAGGGTTTTTCTCCAGTGTGAGTTTGCTTATGACTGTGATAGGTACTGAACCAACTGAAAGCTTTACCACATTGCTTACACACATACGGATTCATTCCACTGTGAATTACTTCATGTCTTCTTAATTGATTCAAAGACAAGAAGTTTTTCCCACAATGTTTACACAGATAAGGTTTCTCTCCAGTGTGAGTTCGTTCATGTATTTGAACCTGACGAGAAGACCTAAATGCTTTGCCACATTGTTTACATACATAGGGTTTCTCTCCACGATGTATCAACTCATGGTATTGAAGGGAACCATGAAAGGTAAAAGCTTTCCCACAGTGCTTACATACGTAAGGTTTTTCTCCAGTATGAGTTCGTTTATGTATTTGAACTTGTTTAGGAGATCTAAAGGCTTTCCCACACTGCTTACATATATAGGGTTTCTCCCCACTATGCATCAATTCATGGTATTTAACAGATCCATAACTAGTAAAGGCTTTACCACACTGCTTACATACATGTTCTCCAGAATGGATCATTTTATGGTTTCGAAAAGCATTTTCAGAACTGAAAACCTTGTCACATTGCAAACACACATAGAGTTTCTCTCCGGTATGACTCCCTTCATGTTTACGAAAAGCACCAGAGCAGGCAAAACCCTTCCCGCACTGTTTACACTTGTAGGGTCTCTCTCCACTGTGCATCCTTTCATGGAATCGAAGGGAACTGCGGTCAGTGAAGGCTCTCCCACACTGCTTACAGACAAAGGGTTTCTCTCCAGTGTGAATTCTTTCATGGGTTAACAGGGAACTGGAACGGGCAAAGGTTTTCCCACACTCCTTACACACAAAGGGTTTCTCACCAGTGTGAGTTCTTTCATGTATCTGTAAGGAACTGGGAAAAGGGAAGGCTTTCCCACATTGCTTACATATATAAGATCTCTCTCGATTGTGATATTCTTCATGCCTTCGGAAGGAACTGGAAGAACTAAAAACTTTCCCACACTGCTTACATTCATGGTGTTTTTCTGCAGAAGGCTTTGTATCATTTTGAGCAGATCTGAGATCCCTGAAGTTTTCATGACACCCATCATCTTCAAAAGGTGTCTCTCCATCATGAATCCTTTGATGCTTCTGAATAGATGGGGGAGAACTGGAGGGGTTCTCAGCTTTCTCATGTTTATGCAACTTACTGCCATAGTCTTGTTCATCACATAAGGGGCTGTTTCCTGGGTGAGACTCAAGATGTGCAGTTATAGGTGAATCATCAATTACTACTTCATACAAACGGTTTACACATGTAGGAACTACAGGGCATGGTTTATGGTTCACAACATGCTCTGGAGTAGAGCTGAAGATTTCTGCACGCTGATGACCTTCTTTATATTCATAGAGTATCTCTGCCAGTTGGCTACTAAAAAGGGAAAAAAAAAGTGACCTATCACTAAGATATATTTACTAATAATTACCAGAAGAAATATTGGTTTTATACCCTGTATGAACTTTAGAACACGCTTGAACTGAATGCTCTAAAACATGACTTGAAAACGGTATAGTAAAACCAGTGGTTTTCATGCATTATACTGTCTTCAAGGGCTAAATATTACATCACATTAAGTGAACATTTAATTGCACAATATTGTGCAGATTTTTGATGCACAATACTAATGACCAAATTTTGAAATATTTTGAAATATTGCGTATCTGTGATGAGATACCTTAACAATCTTTCCCAGTGTAAATTTTGCTTACTTGTTTGCTTGTTTCGCATACAACACATACACAAAGCTTGGAGATAAATCTAAATACTTCATTTGAAAGAAAGGGAGGAAGGGATAAAAGGAAAGAGGGGGGAAAGATAGTAAGATCAAGAAAAAAATGACCAAATGGAGCATGTATCTCACAGTGCACAGGTGGAAGTTGGAGGACAACTTTTGGAAGTCAGTTATCTCCTTCTACTATGTGAGCTTCTGGGGATCGAACTCAAGTCATCAGATTTGTGACCAGGCACTTTGGTCACTGCTATCTCACCGGCTCCACTGTAGAATTTTCAATAGTAAGTACAGAGTAATATTTGTCTATATGAACCATGAAAATGTATCAATTGTGACATCATGATGCTCAAGTTGTGTCCAATATCGGTATTTTGGGATGTTCAAAGTGCTGAAGCTTAATGTGTCTGTGGTTTCCTGAGGTAAAACAGCTTGAAGCTGGGTTTATTAATTCTTTGCAAAATGTTCTGTCATACAAAGACTCTTGAAGGACACTGCTGTTGAATGGATTATAAATTACCTTAGTTTTCTCTGGAAATTTTGATACTCGTTATAGATGTCTTGGTGTTCCCATTTGTTTCCTAAAACACAAACCAAAAGAAATCATTATGAATCACTGCACTGCAGAAAAGAATATGTGATTCTAGCTAAATCATGGCATAAAATAATTCTACCTGATGTGTGCGTTCAAATAATCCTTTTCCAGACTCTAATTTATGAGGTCGGGCATGAGCACAGATGAATAAGAAACACTTGTTCTGTGACTGACTAAGGCAATGATGATGTCTTTACCTGTAGAGGCCAGATTCCTCAAGGTTTCCTGCATCACATCTTTGTAGAGATCCTTCTGGAATGGCTCCAGCAGGGCCCACTCCTCCAGGGTGAAGCTCACAGCTACATCCTCAAAGGTGACTGACTCCTAGAAGAGACCATCTGTATTATCAGGAGGAGGAAGGGTGAGTCTTATGGTACAAGAGATTCAGAATTTGACATGCTTAAAAACAAGAGGGGAAACAAGAACAAGCTTTCCCTACACAGGGAAATACAGAGAAAGGAATATAGGATAAAACAAAATGGAAAAAAAAAAAGTCCTATGATGTTCCAACTAGAACCCAGATGCAATTAAACAATATTTCAAATAGAAAAAAAAAAAAACCAGTATAGGCTCGTCATTACTCTCGGATGCCCTACAGGAACTAACAGCAAGGCCCTATTATAGTTAGGCACAGGTGTCAACTTGACAGTTTAGGGTGTGAGCTCTAGGTACATTTTTAGAAAATTAGTGGTTAAGTTGTATGTGGGTGGAGGATACATGAGTGTGGGGAGAGTATGTATGAGGGTACTTGAGTGTGTGTGTGTGTGTGTGTGTGTGTGTGTGTTGTGTGTGCCTGTGGAGGCCCAGGGATAATTGGGAATCATGCTGGATGGCTCTAATTTTCTATTGCTTTGCTCTGGGGTTTCCCAGGCTCCACCTTCCAGGGCTAGAATGATAGGTCTCAGCCAAATCCACCCAGCATTTTCACATGGGACCTGAACTCAGGTCCTTTTGCTTGTAAGGCAAAAATTTTAATCACTGAGCATCTTCCCAGCGCTCAGACACTTTTAAAATATTTTTTGAAAGAGAGAAGGAGGTGGGGAGAGAGAGAACGAGCGTGAGAGCAAGTACACATGCTGGCATGCATTGTGTATTGTGAAAGACAGGGGACAATTTTTGGAAACCAGTTTTTTTCCTCCAGCATGTGGGCTCTGGGGGTTGAAAAAAGGTTGCCAGCTTGCAGGCAGGAGCCTTTCCAACCAAACCATCTTGCAGGCCTTCTCTTTAAATTATTATTTTTTTATTACTTTTTTTTTGCCTAAGCATACAAGTTCAATAGGCACCTCCCTTCCTCTCCCTTCCCCTTCCTTATCCCATTGAACTCTCCCTCCCCTTCTCACCTCCCTGCCGCTCATCCCTTTTCCTTCCCTCCTCCTCTTTTTTTTTTTAACATTTTATATTATTATTTCCGCTCATACAAACTTAATAGGTAGAACAGTTCCCTCCCCCCTCCTCCCCCTGAACCCCCTGCTCCCCTTCCCTCCCTCCCCATCTCCCAGTGCCTCCCCCCCAATTCCCAGAGAGTCCTTTATTGTGTATGCCTAACTCTCCTCTTGGTCCTCCTCTCCGATGACATACAAGGATACAGTGGCATTTCCCTGAACCCTTTCTTGTGTTCCCCTTAAGCATGGGAACACTACTGTGGCTGTCAATCCCTTGCCTCCAAGGATCTTGGTGCCTTTAGCTGATGCTAGACTTTGTGAGGTCAATAGTGTGTTGGACATTGCGCCGGGCATGCAATATCCAATTATGATTGCTTCAGCCCTAACTAGTGTGGAGACTCTTCAGATCATTGCTCCTCCCATCCTTTTGCTCTTACAATCTTACCGCCCCCTCTTCCGCAAATGTCCCTGAGCTTCACGATGGGAGGAGATTAGGCTGGCTTAGTTCTATGTGGTTAATATAGAGTCTCTGAAGTTCTGGATTGTGGTTTGTTGATTTTCTTTTGCAGTTTTGCTACTCCTGCAATGCCCTTCACTCCATCCTGATGGGTACTGTATGTCACCCCCTGGTCAGAGACAAAAACTGTTAAACTGGAATCTTGTCATAATAGTACATTCAAGGGTAGATGTAATAAAAGCAGGAAACCTCGGTGAGAGAGGGGTCAGTCACGCATTTGCAAAATGATCACCTTTCATCTGCCACACTATGTGCCCTCCCCTTCTGGTGAGATCATATCCCCTCATTTGTACATGATCAGGAACAAACGTCTGTGAACTTAACCAGGTGTCACATTACTTACTTGCATTCCTTGGAGGCCGATTTTCTCTGCTGTAACATGGTCCCCTCTCTCCTTGTGTCTGGTGTGGCCCTCCAACCCCATCCCTCCTGTTCACAATCCTTGCAATTACCGTATTACATAGGATTACCTTTGAGTATCTCAATGTGGGCTGGGTGAGTTTGGTACTAGGAGCCACCTATTAGGGAGTACATACGGCGCTTAACTTTCTGGATTTGGGATACTTCACTTAATATAATTGTTTCTAATGACATCCATTTCCCAGCAAATTCCAGTAATTCATCATTTTTGATGGCTGAGTAGTACTCCATTGTATAGATGTACCACAGTTTCCTTATCCACTCGTCAACTGTTGGACATTTAGGTTGATTCCATGACTTTGCTATTGTAAACAGTGCTGCTATGAACATAGTCGTGATTGTGCTATCAAGGCGAACCTCTGCTGCATGGGGGGTTATTCCCAAAAGTGGAATAGCAGGGTCATATGGCATTTCAATCTTTAATTTCTTTAAGAATCTCCAGACGGCTTGCCAGAATGGCTGTATGAGCCTGCATTCCCACCAGCAATGTAGCAGAGTTCCCCTCTCTCCACATCCTCTCCAGCATTTGTTGTTTGTATTGTGGATTTTTGCCATCCTGACCGGGGTGAGGTGATATCTCAGGGAAGTTTTGATTTGCATTTCCCTGATGGCTAAAGAAGTGGAGCATTTTTTAAGATATTTGTTAGACATTTTAATTTCATCTCTGGTAAAATTTCTTTTAAGTTCCAGGGCCCATTTTTTAATTGGGCCATTGGTTTCCTTGATGTTTAGTTTTCTAAGTTCTTTGTGCACTCTGGACAGTAGAGCTCTATTAGATATGTGGTTAGTGAAGATTTTCTCCCATTCTGTGGGTTGCCTTTGAGCTCGTGTTACAATCTCTTTATCTGAACAGAAGCTCTTTAATTTCACAAGATCCCAACTGTTGAGAGTTGGTAGCAGTGACTGTGCCATTGGATGTCTGTTTAGGAAGTGTTGGCCTAGCCCAATCAGCTCGAGGGAGTTCCCTATCCTTTCAACTATGGTTTTTATAGTCTCTGGCCTGATATCAAGGTCCTTGATCCATTTGGAATTAAGTCTTGTACATGGTGACAAGTACGGGTCCAGCTTTAATCTTCTGCATGTGGAGATCCAGTTTTGCCAGCACCATTTGTTGAAGATGCTGTTCTTTTTCCATTGGATTCTTTGGGCCCCTTTGTCAAAGATCAAATGGCTGTATTTTTGTGGGCTTATATCTGGGTCTTCAACCCTTATCCATTGATCTGTGTGTCTATTTTGGAGCCAGTACCAGGCTGTTTTTATAACTATGGATTTGTAGTATAGACTAAGGTTTGGTATGGTAATACCTCCAGCAGTGTTTTTGTTACTCAGGATTGTCTTTGCTATCCTGGGTCTTTTGTGCCTCCATATGAATTTTGAGATTATTTGGTTAACTTCTTTAAAGAATTGCTTTGGGATTTTAATTGGTATAGCATTGAATTTGTATATTGCCTTTGGTAGGATGGTCATTTTTACGGTGTTGATTCTGCCAATCCAGGAACATGGGAGGTCTTTCCACATTCTGGTGTCTTCTGCAATTTCTTTCTTCAAGGTTTTAAAGTTTTCATTGTAAAGGTCTTTTACCTCCTTGGTTAGGTTTATACCAAGGTATTTCATTTTTTTCGGGGCTACAGTAAATGGGATTGTTTTTCTCAAGGCTTTTTCACTTCTTTCATTCTGGGCATATAGAAAGGCCTCTGATTTTTGGACATTTATTTTGTATCCTGCCACCCTGCTGAATTTCTCAATTAGTTCCAGGAGCTTCCTGATGGAGTTTTTGGGATCACTCAGGTATAAGATCATGTCATCTGCAAATAGGGATAGCTTGACTTCTTCCTTGCCGATTTGAATCCCTTTTATGTCCCTTTCTTGTCTTATGGCTTCAGCTAAGACTTCAAGTACAATATTGAATAGAAGTGGTGAGAGTGGACAGCCTTGTCTAGTTCCTGATCGAAGTGGGAATGCTTCCAATTGTTCCCCATCGAGCATAATCCTTGCTGTGGGCTTGTCGTATACAGCTTTTATTATATTGATAAAGGTTCCTTCCATTCCTACTGTCTCTAGCGTTTTGATCATAAAAGGCTGTTGGATCTTGTCAAATGCTTTTTCTGCATCTATCGAGAGTATCATGTGGTCTTGGACTTTGGACTGGTTTATATGATGAATTACATTTACTGATTTTCGTATGTTGAACCAACCTTGTGTGCCGGGGATGAAGCCTACTTGGTCCCTGTGAATGATCTTTTTGATATGTTTTTGAATCCGATTTGCTAAGACTTTGTTGAGAATCTTTGCATTTGTGTTCATCAGAGAGATCGGCCTATAGTTTTCTTTTTTAAGTGAATCTTTATTAGTTTTTGGGATTAAAACGATATTAGCTTCATAGAAGGAATTTGGTAGTGTTCCTTCCTTTGCTATTTGATGGAACAGTTTAAGGAGTATTGGTGTTATTAACTCCTTAAATATCTAGTAGAATTCTGTGCTGAATCCATCTGGTCCAGGACATTTTTTGGTGGGAAGATTCGAGATTACTTCTTCAATTTCCTTATACGTTATAGGACTATTTAAATAATTCACAACTTTCTGATTCAATTTAGTTAAGTTGTGTTTACTTAGAAATTCATCCATCTCTTTTGTGTTGTCAAACTTCACTGAGTATAAGTTTTTGAAATATGATGTTATAATTCTCTGGATTTCTTGGGTATCAGTAATGATAACTCCATGTTCATATCTAATTTTGTTAATTTGGGTTTTCTCTCTCTTGCTTTTGGTTAATTTAGCTAGGGGTGTATCAATCTTATTGATTTTTTCGAAGAACCAGCTTTTTGACTGGTTGATTTTTTCTATCGTTTTCTTAGTCTCGATTTCAGATATTTCTCCCCTTATTTTGCTAATCTCCTCTCTTCTACTACTTTTGGGATCATATTGCTCAAGTTTCTCTAAAGCCTTAAGCTGCATCGTTAAGTTATTTATTTCTGATGTTTCCATTTTTTTGATGTAGGCATTAAGAGCTATGAACTTACCTCTCAGGACAGCTTTCATTGTGTCCCAGAGATTTTGGTAAGTTGTATTTTCATTATCGTTCACTTTCAGGAAATCTTGAATTTCCTTTTTAATTTCTTCCTGAATCCAGTTCTCATTCAGCATCATATTGTTAAGTTTCCAGGAGTTAGTGTATTTTCTCTTTCTCTTGTTTATTGTGTTGTGGATGTCCAGCTTTAGGCCGTGGTGGTCTGATAGGGCACAGGTTAGAATTTCTACTTTTTTGTACATGTGTAGATTCGTTTTGTGGCCCAATATGTGATCTATTTTGGAGAAAAGAACTGTGCTGCTGAGAAAAATGTGTATTCTTTTGTGCGTGGGTGAAAAGTTCGATAGAGATCTGTAAGGTCCATTTCTTTAAGGGTTTGATTAAGTTCCAAAGTGTCTCTGTCAAGCTTTTGACCTGTTGATCTATCCCATGTTGAGAGGGTGGTGTTGAAGTCCCCAAGAATTATCGTTTGGGGGTTGATTTCTTGCTTTAGGCACTGTAGGGTTTTCTTAATAAATGTAGAGGGGCCCGTATTGGGTGCATAAATGTTCAGTATTGTGAAGTCTTCCTGGTGAATTGTACCTGTGACTAAAATGTAGTATCCATCTGTGTCTCTTATGATTTTCTTTGGTTTGAAGTCCACTTTGTCTGAAAGCATAATTGCTACCCCTGCCTGTTTCCTGGTTCCATTAGCTTGCAAGATTTTGGACCAGCCTTTCATTCTTAGGATGTGCCTATCTTTTGTGGTGAGATGAGTTTCCTGAAGGCAGCAGATTGTTGGATTGTGGTTTTTAATCCAAGTTTGTAATCTGTATCTCTTAATCGGCGAGTTAATACCATTGACATTTAATGTTATAATGGAGAAATTATTTTTAATTCTGGACATTTTTTATGTTTAGTAGATTTTGTAAGCATGTTGTTTGATATTTATGTTTTGGTGTTATCATACTTCCCTTCTGTCCTCCTGGATACACTTGTTCTTTTCTTCAAGCTTGAGTATCATTTCTAGGATTTTTTGAAGCCCTGGTTTGGTAGACATGTATCCCTTCAAGTTCTCTTTGTGCTGGAAAACTTTTCTTTCTCCCTCAATCATGACAGATAATTTTGCCGGGTATATCAGTCTAGGTTGGCATTTTTGCTCATTTAATACTTGAAGTATGTCTCTCCAAGCTCTTCTTGCTTTTACTGTTTCCATTGAGTAGTCATTTGTTATTCTAATAGGTTTACCTTTAAAAGTGAGTTGCTTTTTTTCTCTTGAAGCTCTCAGCACCTTTTCTTTGTCTTGAATGTGGAGTGTTTTGACTATTATTTGCCGTGGCGATTTTCTATTTTGGTCATATCTGTTTGGAGTGCGAAATGCCTCTTATATTTGGATAGGCCTCTCATTCTTTAGTTGTGGGAAGTTTTCATTTCTGATGAATTGAAATATTTCCTCAGGTGTGGTATTTTGGGATTCTTGTTCTGGTATTCCATGAATGCGCATGTTAGGCTTCTTCGGGGTGTCCCATATCTCTTGAATGTTCCTCTCCAGTATCTTTTTGGCTTTAACAATCTCTTCCATTGAGCTGGTTAATTCTCCCACTTTGTCTTCAAGATTTGAAATTCTATTTTCTGCCTCATTTGTTCTGCTGATAAGACTCTCTGTTGAGTTTTGGGTTGAAGATAATTTGTCTTGAGGCTACTAGGCTGTTAGTACGTCAGTTAAGTCAGGTTATGTTACCAGGGGGTGAATATTAGTTTGGTAGTGCACTTTTACGATTTAGTATCTTGGTGAAATGTGGGGGTGAGTGGTGTACTCCCTGGAGTTGTATGTTGTGGGGTGGCTGTATGAGAAAGTTGATCTACAGCATTGATACTTTAAAGGATTAGTAAGGTGAAAAGAAAAACTTTACTTATCTTTGGGTTGGATGAGAAGAATCTCGCCCATGTGATATACTGATTGTAGTGGAGTCCAGATGTATGGCCTGTGTTCCCTTTGTTCCTTAGAATTTTGCTTGAGTTTCCTTTGGGCTCTATTGAATTCTGAGTAGCAGTGTGTCTTCCGTGGACCACGTGCATAGGTACCCGGTGGGCCAGAGAGGCAGAGGGTCTGATGTTGATGGCAGAATTCTTCACCTGCAACCTGGCAAGGTCGGCGCGGAGAGGGGGGGGGACCAAAGCCAGGGGCCGCAGGGCGTGGTGCTGCTGGCCGGGCGGCTCCTGGGTGGGGGCTGGGCTGGGTTGGGCTCTCTCTCTCACTCACCTTGGGCCCCTCCTACTCTCTTGATGCTTCCTGCTTTCTCCCTCCCATCCTCCAGAGCCTCTGTTTATGTGGGCGCTGAATTTCCCTCGAGTTGTCTACACTAGTGTGGGTTCAGGACTCAGTGGCATAGCTTGGGGCCTCTTCTTGGGCTGCCAGTTAGTATGGGAACTCTATTATGACTGTTTAACCCCTTGCCTCTAAGCATTCTACTGCCTGAAGCCTTTTCCCCTGTGATCCGTACTACACTTTGGGAGATTGTTGACATGTCAGCCATTGTGCAGGTCAGGCAATCACATTGTAGCTATATCCTGGCTGCTGCAGCCCTGACGTGTATGGAGTATCTTGCATATCATTGGTCTTCCCCATCTTTAGGCTCTTACAATCTTGCTGTCCCCTCTTCCACAAGGTTCCCTGAGCTTTAAGTTGGGAAGAAATTTGGCTGGTTTTGCAGGCTCTCTTTTAAGCATTTTTTGAATACTACATAATCAGTGATTCTCACTTCACACTGTTTTCCTTTATATTTATTTATTCAATGACCATATTCCTTCTAAGAACATTTTACTTTCTGCAGCAGCAAAACTCCACAGCTAAGATGAGGATAGCCATCTGGGAAGGACGATTCTTAGTATTCTGACCATAGAAGAAAAGCCACTTGCACTATCACAACGCAACCAGAAAAGGTGCCTTCAATCCTTGCATTGTTTACACTTCTCTGTTGCAGTTGAGATGCCACTCAAAGTCAAGACATTTATGGGAGAAAAGGGAGATGTAGTCAGTTTATGGTTGGCTGGCAGAAGCTGGAGGCAGCCTAAGTCACTGCAGACATCATGGAGGTTGAAACAGATGCCTTTACCTAACTAGGTACATTGTACAGGTTCTTACTGAGATGTCGTGGAGAAACCCAAACATCATCTTGGTATGTTTTATTCTTTCCATATGTTTCCTTCTTGCTAAGAACTCCTATGCTGAAAATCTCCACTTTATAAAGTGTCTTTTAATAATCTTCCACCTTGCTCCACACTGCCTGGCTCAGACAGTCTGTTCTCCATCAAAACCATGAATGTCATGGTGGTCTTTTAAGGAAAATAGAGAACTCTTCAAGCTACCACAAGGAATTGCCCTCCTTGTTCATGACAGTAAGGATAGAGGTAGCTTAAATTATATAGCTAAATAAACAGCTTCTCAATTTCTTGCACACGCATGTGTAAGGTCCACCCACTAAGTGCACCTTGGCATGAAGATGATGGACAGCTCTTATGATATTCCTTGGCCCACACTCCCTTGTGACCTCAGATTTGCTGGACTGAGGAGAAGACGAGAGTTAAAGCTCTTGCCTCCCAAGCAAAAGGACCTGAGTTCAGATCCACAGATCACACACACACACACACACACACACACACACACACACACACACACACACAAAACACCAGGTGAATATGGCAGCAGCCTATAGTTCTGGCCCTGGAAGGCAGACCTTCGAGAGAACAAAGCAATGAGGTAGAGCAATCCAGAATGATTACTGATGTCACCTCTTGGGCCTCCGTAGATATACTCACTCAAGTGCCCTTTTGTGTTACACACACACACACACACACACACACGCACACGCACACACACGCACACTCACTCAAGAGTAGAAGAAAGAGAAGGAGGAAGGAAAGGGAGGAGGAGAAGAAGAGAAGGTTCCTAAAGAAGGTTCTGTTTGGATGTGTAGGATACCATTTTAATGTGCTTTAAGAAAGTAAGAAAACCTCAATTTACAGGTATGTACTTGTTTGTTTTTTCTTAACATAGTCCCCAAACCCACACATTCACATTTATGCATGTACACGATTTTAGAAGCACACAGGAGAAGGTCCCTTGCAAGAAGCCCCCAACCCCAGGGTACCTGAAGAAGTAGAAAAAGGAAATCTGGTGCCCCTCCCAATCTGTGATCAAATCTCTCAAGTGCAAATTTGCCCACAATTTCCAAGTGCTTGAGGTAGGAAGGCTGAGTGTGGGGGGCTGGACGGCTGCTGGAAAATGCATATATTTTATCCTCTATATAAACTCGGCTAATTTCCCATGGGGCAGGAGCAAAGAGTCAAACACACCTTAGGTCCCCTGTCTGTGATGTCATAAGCCAAGGTAGGAAAGAAAGTCAGAAGGGTAGACAGAGGGAGAGGGGCCCAGCACTAACAATAAGTTTTCAAGTGTTTCGAGACAGTAAACAGGGGATGTAAGTCAGGAAGTCAGAAATAAGAAAAGAGCCCGGATCACACTTCCTGGCTCTTTCATCTCCTGTTAAAGGCACAGAGCTGAGTTCAGGGTCACCTGTGCCAAGTTTCATGGGACGTGGGGTTAGAAACAGAAACAAAGAGTTTATGGAGAAAGAGAAAGCACCCCCAAAGTGGAGTGGCCTAGTGAAAGAAGGGAGACTTCCCATTCAAGGGATGCTAGATCAAGACTCAAGGCATTACATAATTAAAAAAATTTTTTTACTTTTTTTTTTTTTTTGCACGAGCACGCACACATGTGCGTGCGTGCGTGCGTGCGTGTGCGTGTGTGTGCGCGCGCACGCGTGTGCGCATCAGAAGGCACTGCGTGTCTCTGTGGAGGCCCATGGGTGACTTTGGGAATCTTCCTGGATTATGACTACCTCTTTCATTGCTTTTGCTCTGGGGTTTTAGGTTCCACCTTCCAGGGTCAGAGGTGCAGGCTGCTGCCATTCCTGCCTGGCTTTTTTACCTGGGATCTGGGGTCTGAACTCAGGTCCTTCTGCTTGCAAGGCAGAGTCTTAACCCCTGATCATCTCTCCTCCCTACATCATTCTTTAAGGAGTATCAATCTCTCCTACATTTCTGTGGGTTTTTCCAGGGCACATTCTGTCTATTGCACATAGCCCAGCTTATAGAAGAGTTTCTAAGCTGTCTCTGCCATGTGTCAATCTTGATGTCACTTGTTCCAATCCACATTCCTTTGACACTAGAGGAAACCATCTGGCAGACAAAGCCGCTTAGGTAGCTTAGGTGGCCTTGGTTTGTCTGAAATTGAATCCTGATGTTGACCCACCCACTGGTATTAAAAAAAAAAAAAAAAAAAAAAAAAAAAAAAAAACTGGGCTGGAAAGATGACTCAGGGGTTAAGACTGTCTCACAAGCAGACAGACCTGAGTTCAGATCATAGAGCCATGTACATACACGTCCTGCATTTCTAGCTCTGGAATGTGGAGCCTGGGAAATCCCAGAGCAAAGCAAAAAAGAGGTATAAGTAATCCAGGATGATTCCTGATGTCATCCTTGGGTCTCCACAGGCACACACAGTGGCTTTTGATACACATAAATGAGCCAGTATGATCGGACTTGAACAGTGGTGAACATCATTGATTAAAAAGAAGTTTAAAAGTAGAAGCAGAAAACCAACTACCCAGTTGTTCTCTAACCTGCACACACACACACACACACACACACACACACACACACGGACCATGTTGGGCTGGAGAGATGGCTCAAGGGTTAAGACTCTTGTCTCAAAAGCAAAAGGTCCTGAGTTCACATCCCAGGTCCCACGTAAAAATGCCAGGTGGAAATGGCAGACTTAATTTCCCTCCCTGGTAGGTGGAGTCTGGGAAATCCCAGAGCAAAGCAAGGAAGTAGAAGCAATCCAGGATGATTCCTAAAGTCACTCTTGGTCCTCCACAGAGACACAGCGCCCTTTGATACACACACGCGCACACACACACACACACACACACACACACAAAATAAATAAAGATCAAAACCGAATAGTGGTGAACATCATTAACTAAAAAAAGTTTAAAAGTAGAAGCAGAGAACTAACTCCACAGTTGTTCTCTGACCTACCTATCTACTTACACACACACACATTAAAAAAAGACCACATCGTCCTTCATTTTGAAAAATAAAAAACTCTATCTCATGTACACGTTGTAATTAACCTGATACATACACACAGTATACAACACTGATGATTTGGCTGTTCTGAGTAACTTTTGATTACATGTCATGCAGAGGGCTGCTCAGCAGGAATGCCAAATGACAGATGCAAAACTTGATGCACCAAGAGGCGATATACCAACCACATACCTCTGAGCCACAAGACTGACCAGAGGGGCAGGGCTAAACTTCGAAATGATGGACTGCCTTTGTGTCCCCTCCCTGTATAATTATTCACTGGTACAGAGGGCATGTAAGACAATGATTAAGGTGTTAGTTGGACCATCTTGTCTGACTTTCTGAGCAAAGCGCAGTGTCAGGATTTAATTCTGGCCTCTGCTCATTGGTCAGAATTGTCGGAAAGGGACAGGTAACATAGAAACCTTTTTCTGGATTACTTTATCTTCCACCATCTGTCCAAGAGACAAAGGTAAAGAAACCAAGGTTCACCAACCTAGAACTTTCTACACCAACATTACTACTATATTGACTTTCTCAAAATTCAAAAGAGGCAAAACTCTGCTTAAAACACACGGGAATGCTCATGCTGGAGAGAGGGCAAAAAGTCCTGAGTTCAGATCCCTGGATCCCATGAAAAAATGACAGGCAGACATGACAATGGCCTGCACTTCTGACCCTGGAAGGTGGAGCCTCGGAAACCCCAGAGCAAAGCACTAAGGAGTTGAGAACAATCCAGGATGATTCCTGATGTCGGTTACCCTTGGCCTCCACAGGGACATACATTCAAGTGCCCTCTTCTGCACATGCACATGCCTACACACACATGTACATATACACATATAAACACATACTCAAAAATAATTGAGATAGTTCAGGCTGGTGAGTTAAAGCCTTTGCCTCACAGGCAAAATGACCTGAGTTCAGGTCAACACATCCCACATAAAAATGTTGTGTGGACATGGTGATGACCTACAATTCCAGTCTTGGAAAGTGGAGCCTAAGAAAATCCACACTAAGGCAATAAGGAGGTAGAGCAACCCAGGATGATTCCTGGACCTCCATAGGCACATGCTCAAGTGCTGTCTTACACACACACACACACACACACACACATACACACACACCAGTAATAATAATAATAATAATAATAATAATAATAATAATAATACACTCACAGAAAAGCTGCAAAGAAATGTCTAAAAAGAACCCATCCCATGTTCCTCTGAGTGCAAAGCCAGAAGAGATGCATGTGGGAGATACCAGGATACACTATGGTGATTATATTCACCTGCACAGGATTCCACTCATCTGCATACACTCGCTGAATCTTAGCACGAAACAAATGGTTCACGGCAGCCTTTCTCTTCACTTCTGCAGGCCTCATCGTTCCATGCACACAAGTCAAACCAAGAAACTCACCATAGTCCACACAAAGCATGAAAAAGAAAACTGACTAAGTAAACCAATAAATAGCTTATAGGAACAAGATCCTAAAGAGGAAATAGCAGCCCACATTGCTTGCATTTCACACACCCAAAAATCTCTCAGACAGGAGGTTAAAGGATGCCAAGGTACGTAAACGCCATCTCATCCATCAGCACCAACCCAGACACTGCTGCCTGCAAGGTGCCTAGGAAAGACAAAGATATTCTCAGGAAACTCCAAGGGTTTCAGGATCTTCATGCAAAAAAGACGGAGAGAACACATATTTTAGTAAACAACATACCCACAGGGAAACCCCCAAAATACCCATCCCTTTTTTCCCACTATGATCTGAGTAGAACAACACTGTGGGTGGGAAATCAAGTTTAGGACAATGTTGAGTTTTTCCTAAACACTGCAAACCGGGTTGATGACTGTGATCATCTTGGTTGTTTGCTTGACCAAGCCAGGGGCAAATAAAAGATGAGCCAGCAGACCACCTGGAGAGATTATCTTTAAGTATGTGAGCTATGTGAAATCCAATGACCAGCCCTAAGCGTGGTGGTACCTTACAGTAGCAGACCAGATAAAAATACAAAAAAGACCCCCCCACACCAGGAAGCTCAACTTTCCTGCTGCTCCATTCCTTGCTGACATCACAACCCGGCTTCTTCAACCCTCTAGCGGGACAAGTCCAGAGACTCTGCAGGCCACCGCCAGCCTTCAGCACAGACTGGGCCGGCTGAGCCATTCAGCCCCTGAATTGAGCAGCTCAGGAGACCGTTGTGGGATCCTCTAGACTTTATCTCAGAAGCCAATACAATAAATTCCCTAATAGATATACATATATATGTGTATACACACACACACACACACACACACACACACACACACACACACACATATTCTGTTTCTCTAGAGATCCCTGAGTGCTGTATTTATATAACTCTTCCCATCATCATCTGTTGATTGATCTTGTTTATTTCAGAGGTGGAGAGCCACCTTTCTGCAAACACTCTTCCTGGTATATTGTTTTAACCCACCTTTTTTTTTGAACTTTTAAAAAGTTTTTATTTTATTTATGTGTGTGTGTAACCAGAGTCCCTCCTGCTGCTCACAGACTGGGAGAGATACAGGGTATGAAAAATGGGGAGCCAGGGGAGGAAGCTGGGGTCTATGAGGTCTTGGGGAGGTAAAGAGGATACTGAAGGAGTATCAGGTGACTAATAGAAACATCTGGGGACTTGCCTCATTCACTGGGCAGCCCTTGTTGCTAAGGGGTTGTTAGGGATGTGCCTCTGACAGCGGACCTCCTTCAAGGGGCCCATGGGACCAGACATGACAGAAGAGCTGGCATGTGTGGGAGCAAGCCAGCTGTGCAGGAAGGACAAAGAACAAGGGGAAAGAACTGATAAGGCGTGAAAGACAAGAGTGAGAGAAAACGAATCTCAGTTTCCTAAGTCAGGAGAGAGATGTTTTCTTTTTATTCATTTATTTTTATTTATTTATTTTGCTTCTGTGTGTGTTGTATGTGTATGTGTATCAGAGGGTTCTGTGTGTCCCTGTGGAGGACCAAGGGTGACTTCTGGAATCACCCTGGATTGCTTTGACCTCCTCTGGGATTTCCCAAGCTTCACCCATCAGGGCAGAAAGTGCAGGCTGCAGCCATTTCCACCTGGCTGTTTTTTAACGTGGGACCTGGGATCTGAACTCAGGACCTCCTTCTGCTTGTGATCACCTGTGTCATCTCTCTGGCTTCAGAAAAGTTTTCCAATATTATGTCTACAGCTTTCATGGCTTCCTCCATGAGGGAGAGGAGGGGAGGGGAGAGAAGGAAAAGAGGAAGAGGAGGAGAGGAAAGGAGGAAGGGAAAAAGGAAGGGGAGGGGGGAGGGGAGGGGAAGGTAAAGAGGATGGGGAGAAGAGGGAAGGGAAGGAGGAAGGGAAGAAGGAAAGGAAGAGAAAAGGGAAGGAGGAAGGGAAGAAGGAAGGGAAGGGAAAAAGGAAGGAGGAAGGGAAGGGAAAAGGGAAGAAGGAAAGGAAGGAGGAAGGGAAGGGAAAGGGAAAGGAAGAGGAAGGGAAGGAGGAAAAGGGAAAGGGAAAAGGAAAAAGGAAAGGAAAGGAAAGGAAAGGAAAGGAAAGGAAAGGAAAGGAAAGGAAAGGAAAGGAAAGGAAAGGAAGGAAAGGAAAGGAAAGGAAAGGAAAGGAAAGGAAAGGAAAGGAAAGGAAAGGAAAGGAAAGGAAAGGAAAGGAAAGGAAAGGAAAGGAAAGGAAAGGAAAGGAAAGGAAAGGAAAGGAAAGGAAAGGAAAGGAAAGGAAAGGAAAGGAAAGGACCCTTTTTGGCCTAATTCTAGGCAAGTCACCGGCAGGTCTACCTCTATCTGAAATGTGCATATGAAAGCAATGACCAGAAACAATCCAAGCACCAAGCCCACCACTAGGCATGTGGCACCCCCTTTGCAATGAGTTTGGCCATGTCAGGAAAACTTGGAAATTCAGACACTCAGTCACCCCAAGAATCCTTGGCCTAGGGGAGCAGGGCATGGAATTCAGAAGCTGAATCTGAGAGACTTCAGAAAAGGAAGCATCGCCCAGGTGAAATAGTGAGAGGGTGAGGAAAGAAACCCAGTCCGGGGTTACTCAGTGTAACGGTGTGGACTATGTCTGGGCCAAGCCTAGAATCCACGCGCAGAAAGGAACTATCTTTCCACGAGTTACTCTATCTTGAGTAACAGTAAGTCCCAAGAAAGGACTGAGCACTGTGTTTACATCTGTCAGCTCACGAAGCGGAGGCACAAACGGATTGATTCCTTCATGCCAGTATATTCCGACGTACACCAAATCAGAAACACGGGTGTATTCACACCAGACATAAATTCCTCCACCTGCCACTAGAAGTCAGGAGGCACCCCAAGATCAAAGCGTAGCAAGCACACTGCCTAGTCCTGGGGTCAAATGTCAGGAGCCTGCAATTTACCGCAGTGAAAGATTCTTGTCTTGGTCCACTGGCAAGAACTCCAGCTAGTTTTTCTTGCCTCCGACGCTCATCAGCCCACGACAAAGTGACCACCTAGGCAGCCAGCAACCTGACTAACATCTCAACACGCGCCCCGCTTCCTCCCCATTGATAAAACGTCTCATCTGCGCCAGATTTTTCCTTACACCTGTCTGGGCTCTGTGCCTCGCTTCAGCAAAGCACCTCCTCTGGGCAGCCCCCCTTTAACCCTTAGCCGCAAATTGCACATTTCCAAAGGACTGCGTGACCGCGGATGTGCAGCTGCGCGTTAGCACGAGTAATAAACGTGGCACGAGACGCAGCTGTGATTGATAGAGGCCAGCTAACAAGCCAAGCCAGGCTTCCTTGACAGATCGTAGCTAACGAGACTTAGATTTGCGAATTTCATTGGTTATTCCGGCCACAAACCCCGCGGCTCCCCGGCGCTTTTGCACGAATCCCTCCCCCAACTCTCCCCTCCCCCCCAGTATGACTCACAAATCTCCCCACGACCCTCCCAGGCTGCAAATAACCAGGCCCGCAGCTTCGGCTGCTGCCCAGGCCATGCAGCGCGACCACAGCCCCCCCCCAGGCCCGCGCCTCCACGGCCACCTCGGGATCCCGCCGCGCTCACCATGTCCAGCCGGCGGAGCGTCCAGGTGTCCTGCGTGGATGTTGCGGTCCGCAGAGGGGGACACCGCGGGGCCCCCCAGGAGGACCCTGGGGGTCTCTCAGTGCAGCACACCGTGCACCAAATATGGCGGGGACAGGAGGTGCTGTGCAGGGCTGCCACTCCTAAAGCTAAAGCTTCTCATTGGCCGGTTCATTCAGTTCCAAACAACATTTCGATTGGCCAAACATCCGATAGCCCCTCCTCCTCCAGCCTCATGACATGAGACGCGTCGTCTAAGTGGCAGGCTGGAGAGCAAATCGCAATTTGCAAGCCTAGGAGTTCTCTGCCAGTCCAATTCTTTGTTTGGTGACGCAGTGGTCCCCTCCTGCTGGAGAAGTTCATTGGAGCAGAGATTGGGCGGGCGGCAGCTTCATATGCAATGGGCAATTCCTTTTTCTTTCTCAGTAAAGGATCTCGAAGGTGCTCGGGGAATCCAGATCCTGAATCCTTGGAGACGCCCAGGACCTATGAAAAACTCAATAGGGTATGCCTGGTCTCTGTGAAATAGGAGAGACAGAGAGACAGCCTGATGTTATCACGCCTTAGGAATTTGAACTCCAGCATGTCACCAAAGCCTTTTATCTATTTGTATGTATGTATGTATGTATGTATGTATGTATGTGTCTGCCTATCTATCTAGCATCTAGCATCTATCGTGTGTGCGTGTGTGTGTGTGTGTGTGTGTGTGTGTGTGTGTGTGTGTATCACAGGACACTATGTATCCCGGTGAAGCACTAAAGGTGACTTCCGGAATCATCCTGGATGGCTTCTACTTCCTTTCGGCTTAGCTCTGGGATTTCCCGGCTCCACCCACCAGGGCGGGAAGTTCGGGCCGCCCGTGCATTTTTTTTTTTTTTTTTTACTGTGGGACCTGGGAGCCAAACTCAGGACCTTCTGCTTTAGAGGCAGAGTCTTAAAACCCTTGAGGGGCTGAAGAGGTGGCTCAGGGGTTAAGCCTCTGCCTTGCAGGCGAAAGGTTCTGAGTTCAGATCCTAGACCCCACGTATAGACGCCAGGCGGAAGTGGGGGCGGCCTGCGTTTCTGGTCCTGGTAGGACCGAGCCTGTGAATTCCGGGGCATATGCAAGGAGGAGGTCGAGGTAGTCCATGCTGGTTCCCGAATTCGCCCGTGGGTCTACATACACAATCACACACGCACAATTGAATTAAAAAAAAAAAAACCTTGAGCCATCATCTCTCCAGCCTGACCTAAGACATTTATACACAATTTTCAACCTCCTCATTTTTCGACCAATAAAATCACAAAGCAGGAAATATGATTCAATGCTTGAGAAACTTAATTTATAAGATCATAAATAAGTAAATAAAAGCAAATAAAATGAAATAAACCCTACCTTTAAGTATTGGACTTTTGCTACATGGCACCTAACTTATGATATACAAGTTGCGACTCTCAATTCTCAACCAGAGCCTGTTGTGGGGTCCGAAAATCCACCCAATGAGGCACAGACTATGGGCTTGGTCAAAGCTCAGAGATGCCCAGCTATAGGGGAGCCTTTCCTTCGGTTCCTTGAAAAATAGTCCAGCCTCATCTGGGGGAACCCCCAGAATATTATGATAGGTTTGGGGGGTCATTCAAAGATTCACCATAGACCAAAAGTTAAAATTAATAACAGAGGCTTTATTAAAGAGAGAGAGACCAGGGCTTATACACACCAGCAGGGTGATGTGTGCGCAGCCCGGAATTACATCTCCACACAGTTTTTATACACAAGGGACAAAGGAGGTTGCATGCCCCACCAAAACAGTGTTTTACAGTCTCATCAGCATGCAGACTTCTCGCAGGCCCTCTGGCCAAATGGCACTCCAGAGGGGAATTTCAGAGAGGAGTAGGGGAGTGGGCATTTTCATTGCCTGCCAGCAATTTCTCAGGCCTAAGAAATTTCTTTTTAAGATTTTAAGATTTTTCCTTTTATGCTTCCCCTCCACAGCCCAGCTTCCAAAGAGAAACTTTGGGCTGTAAACTTACTACTAAACCTGAACCTGAAATGTAAACCTGTCCCTTCAGCTATGACTCCCCTCCACCCCCAATGACCTGTAAGACTAAAACTATCTTCCCAACTGCTATCAAAGACTACCTCTCCACTTGAGAGATGACTCAGAGGTTAAGACTGCCTCAATGGGGCTGGAGAGGTGGCTCAGGGGTTAAGCCTCTGCCTTGCAGACAGAGGGTCCTGAGTTCACATCCAAGACCCCATGAATAGACGCCAAGCGGAAGCAGGGAGCGGCCTGCCTTTCTGGTCCTGGTAGGGCGGAGCCAGTGAATCCCGGGGCAGAGTAAAAAGGAGGAGGTGGAGGCGGTCCATGGTGGTTCCTGAATTCGCTCGTGGTTCTACACACACACGCACACACGCACAATTGAATTAAAAAAAAAAAAAAAGGATTGCCTCGCAAGCAGAAGATCCTGAGTTCAGATTCAAGGACCCATGTAAAAAAAAAAAAAAAAACCCTCCAGGCAGAATCAATGGTGGCCTGTACTTCTGGCCCACTAGTGGACAGAACCTGGAAAATTCCAGAGTGAAGCAAGAAGGAGGTAGAAGCAATCCAGGATGATTCCTGAAGTCACCCTTGGTCTTCCACAAGCACACACAGACCCTCCTCAACAGAATTAACTAATTAATTAAAAAGAAAGTTAACTTCCCACAGTTATCACATCCCTAATTCCAACGTGTGAAGGAATTATCAGGCACTCCTTCCTTTTCCAGAGTGATCCGGTCTATTCTAGCCAGTCCTTCTCTGAGGTCAAGGGTTGCCTTTAAAGAAAAGAATCTGAATTCCCTGAACCTGCCTGTGAGCACTTTGAGGAGAAATTTGATGAGAAATGCTCACTACTGTTAATAATGGAGGGCCGGTTCTGAAAAGTCAGGCCACTTTTCTACAGGCAAGACTAGGAGGACATAGGGACATCCCCAAGATGTTCCCCCAATCATAAGCTCTTTCTCAGTAATGTGAGGAAAATGGTCTTTTGGCTGTCCCATCTGGGTCGCCAAATGTTGCAGGAACAGGAAATGACCATGCCAATGTTGTAGGGTTCTTGTGTTCCGGAGTCTGAAGATTGAAATCAGAACACGTATAGAGGATTAAGGTAGAGTTTATTAGAGGAGAGATAGGTTGGAACTCATGGACTCCAGATGTGGAGTGCCATGAGGGGCTAGGACGCCCTGGAGAATTCACGGTGCCTAGGCATGGAATCCATGAGGAGCAAAGAACAAGAAACGGACTCATGGCACTGGAGTGCCACGAGGGGCTAGGGCGCCTCCATGAGAAGCAGGCAAGAAACAGACTCATGGTATTAATGCCATGAGGGGCTAGGGCGCCAAAGATGGCTGCCAGGGCCAGACATATTTGTATACCCAGACAAGCCCAGGAAACTGCCTTTTTCCCCTTGGTTAACTCCCCTTGGGGCCCAACCCAGTTGCTCTTGGGCCCATGTGGGCTAGAAGTCAAGTTGTTTGATATGGAGAGCTCCCATCTTTCCACAGGGAAGTTGGCCATCTTATCTCTGGGAGGATTGGAGTCAGTTCCTCAGCAGGAGTGTTCCCTCAGGGTGATTCCAGCAGTGGGGGATGACCTCCTGGAATTCCAAGACCTTTAAAGACCTCTGAGAGACCCATCCAGCATGGCTGCTCTAATCCTCCCTTGCCAGCCATATCTGTGACTTGGATTAGGGACTTGCGCATAGATCCTTGGGCCGCTGACCAGAGGCCACGTAGGAACAAACAATATGTTATAAAGACAAAAGAAGTAAATATTTGAGTTTCTTGTACCGAAGGCTGGGGAGGGTGTGCTGGGAGAGAAAGCTAGAAGCAAGCAAACAGAGGTCCCATGGGTCTTTTTTGGGGGGAGGGAGGAAATCGTGGACTTCTGGGGACCTACTTCAGTGTAGCTCACATGATTACACCCAATGAAAAGCAATTGTCTCTGCCACCTTGCAATTTTGCTTTGCAGCGGATGCTTTCTCTGGGTCGGTCTGCGTAGGGAGCAGATGATGCACAAATTGGGGCTGAAATGGCAAAACTTTCCCCCTGGGCGGAAGGTTCTAACTGCAGCTGACTGCACTCTAGTTATGTGAGTTGATCTGTGCCTTGCGAGGTAGGAGACGGGTCCCCTCTCCCAAGCGCCAGGAGGCGGGACAATGGATCCCGACCAATCCAGGGCGTTGTTTTAGCTGCGCGCACTGTCCAATGGTGAGTTTGGATTTAAGGTGTGTGTGGGGAGGGGCTTCCAGTGCCCATCGCAGCATCCACGCAAGACACCCCCAGACTTTCCGCCGGCTGGACATGGTGAGCTGGGCCGGGGATCCTGAGCGTGTATCGCGATCTGGAGGCGGCCGTGGGGATGCGGCTGGGGGAGGGGGAAGAACTGTGGTCCCTCTGCGTGGAGCTGAGCAGCGGCCAGAACCGCAGGCCGGGGGTTTGCAACCTGGGAGGGTCGTGGGGAGACTTCGTGAGTCAGGCTGCCAGGTGGAGGGGCGGTTAGGGGGTTCGTATAAAAGCGCTGGGGAGCTGCGGGGTGTGTGTGCGCGGACGCTGAGCGTGTCATATCAGTAGTAGAGACACATTTGTATCTTTGCGCAGTCAGATTTATTGACTCACCAATGCATTCCCAAACTATGTAGGTTTCACGGGCTGTCACTTACCAAGTAAGCCTGATTTCCGTTGGTAGCTGGCCTTTTGATAATTACAGTTCTTTTACTCCAGTCTTAATTACCAATGTTAAACATCAGACCACCCATGTTAATATGCCACGCAATAACACACAGTTGTACAGGTTACAGGATGGCCAAGAAGGTTTTCAAGTTGGAGAGGTGGCTCAGCAGTTTACACTCTGGCACGCAAGCAGAATGACCTGAGAAGGATCCCAGATCCCTTGTAATAAAACAAACAAAGACAGACAAACAAACAAACAACCTGCCAGAGGGAAACAGCAGTGGCCTGCACTTCTGCTAGCTCCATCTCAGATATACATACGTGTTCTCAGGAGAACTCTGGCATGTGCACACAGGTCCCTGACTGGCTAAATGGTGGTAAAACAAACACATATGTCCATTTTTAATGTTTAAAGAGCTGAGGTGAAATGTGATGGGTAATGGACTGCAGAGTTCACTTTTTAGGAGAATGTTACTTGGAGCATTTTTGAAGATACAATATGATTCCCTTTATGTTCACTGTGGTAATGGTGGCCTAATGTTGCACTGTGGTTACAAGACTGGAAAGTTCTAAACGAAAAGCAAGCTGTAGACAATGTGTACAATGTGTACAATGCAGTGTACACAGATTCTCCTTATTGTGGGAACCAGTGCCCATTCACACACTCATTCACTCACTCAAACACACAGCTGCTGGCTGTGATGAAAGCAGGTTCCAGCCGTCCCCACTTCCGCTTCTCTCCCCAGAGACTCAGCATGGGCTGGGGAGATTGTCATTAGCAGATCTCAGTTTATTGGGGGGAGAAAAGGAACTTTTATAGGCGCGAAACGGGCATCCAATTGTGTCACAGATCAACACATCGTAACAGGTGCTAATGGTCAAGTTCAATGTCACTCAGCACAGGGGGCAGGTAGATACCTGAAAGCCAATTAGGGCTCTCTGTGAAGTGATCAGGTTACGCCCAAGATCCTTGCCCTCAGCTCCATCTTTAGTCCCATGTGCTCGGCCATGCCCTGGGGCAAATCCTGGATGGGCCCAACACTTATGTTGTTGCTCCTGTAGCAGTTAGCCCGCATGGTTGCCAGTAGACTCATGACTTCTGGGAGCACAGGGTTTTATTTTGGTTTACAGCTGTCTGGTTACACTTCTTTCTTCTTAATTTTTTTTAAAAAATTATTTTGCTTTTGTGTGTGTGTGTGTGTGTGTGTGTGTGTGTGTATCAGAGGACACTATGTGTCCCTGTGGAGGACAAAGAGTGACTTCAGGAATCATCCTGGATTGCTTCTATCTTGTTTTTGTGTCATTCTGGGATTTCCTAGGCTCTGTCCACTAGGACCACAAGTACAGGCCACTGTCATTTCCGCCTGGTGTTTTTACATGGGACCTGGTGGTGCGGGACAATTGGAATTGTCCCTTTGTGGTCGCCAAATGATGTGAGGAAAGGAATCGACTGTCCCAATGATGTAGGGTTCTTGTGTTCTGGAGTCGAAGATTGAAACCAGAACACGGTATAGAGGATTAAGGTAAGAGTTTATTAGAGGAGAGAAAGAAAAAGGTTGGAACTCATGGACTCCAGACATGGAGTATCGTGAGGGGCTAGGATGCCCTGGAGAACTCATGGAACCTAGGCATGGAATCCATGAGGAGCAAGGAACAAGAAAAGGACTCATGGCACTAATACCATGAGAGGCTACCAGGCATATGTATACACCTAAACAAGCCTGGGAAACTGGCTTTTTCCCATTGGTTAATTCCCATTGGGCCCCAATCCAGTTGCTCTTGGGCCTATGTGGGATAGAGGTTAAGTTGTTTGATATGGAGAGCTCATCTCCATAATCACTTCATAGGGAAGTTGTCCATTTTATCTCTTGGGGGATTGGAATTAGTTCCTCAGCAAGACTGTTCCTTCAGGGTGATTCCAGCAGTGGGGGATGACCTTCGGGAATTCCAAAGACCTTGAGAGACCCATCCCAGCATGGCTGCTCTAATCCTGCCTCATTGGGATCTGGTCTCAGGACCTTCTGCTTTCGAGGCATCATGGTAACCCCTGAACCATCTCTCCAGCCCTGATTACAGTTCTTAATCCAGTTTTTCAAGAGAGCCCATACCAACGTTTTGTTCTTTCGTGTGTGTGCATGTGGGGTATATACATGTATTCATGTGCATGTGGGTGGGTTTATGTGTGTGGGAGGGAGGGGATTATATGTACACAAGTGTGTGTGTCTATGGAAGCCCACAGGTGACATCAAGAATCATCCTCGTTGCTATTCTTCTATCTTATTGTTATGACCTTGGGTTTCTAATTAAGCCCAGAATACACCCATAGGTCTAGTCTGGCTAATCAATTTGTTCTGGGGATCCCCAGGCTCAGCCTTCCAGGGCTATAATTACAAGCAGGCACCACACCCACCCAGCATATATTTTGTGTGTGTGCGTGCATGTGCGTGCAAGAGTGTGTGTGCCTGTGGAAGCCCAAGGGTGGCTCAGGAATCACCTTAGATTGCTCTACCTCCTTATTGCTCTGCTCTGGGGTTTCCCAAGCTCTACCTTCCAGGGCTAGAATTACAAGCTGCTGTTATTTCTGTCTGGCATTTTTACATGGGATCTGGAGATCTGATTTGTCCTTTTGTCTCCCCAGCCACTCTTAACTTTTTAAACAGTAACACCTTGGGATTGACAGCCGCATGGTATCTCTATACCCCTTGTGATTAGCTGCCTAAGTGTCCTAGTTAGGCACAGGTGTCAACTTGATGGTTGAGGGCTCAAGCTCTGGGCACATTTGTAGAGATTAGTGGTTGAGTTAAGCCCAGAGCGAACCTGCCAAAGATTGTCTAGATGATGGGAGAGGTCCATCCCATGGAGGGGGAGGGACTAGTCTCTGGGCAGGTGAATAAGATGGAGGGAACTGGTTGAGAAAGTTGGCTTGACTAGACATGCTGGTCTGGCAATGAGGCTTGTTCCTCTCTCAGCTGTTACATGGAGATGGTGTGGCCAGTTCCCTCAGCCCTGGTGTTGGTGTGAGCTCTCCTGTCAAGCTAGACTAAGAACCCTAACCAGACTATCATAAGAGAATAAACCCCTTGTTCTCTTAAGCCGTTTGATGGTCATTTATCAGCAACCATGCAGGCGAACTGTAATACTTAGCCTTTAGCAGTCTGTGCCCCTCTGAGTGAATCTTGATACTAGGCCCTGTTCCCCTTCTAGCATGATGAAACTGACACGCTTCTGTGCTTGACTCCTCAGGTCAGCCTTTGTGACTGCAGCACCAACTACTGAACCCCGTCTTGAGTTGGACCCAGGGCCTTTCCAGTCTCCATTCTGCACTCCAGGTTTTGACCATGGAAGAGCACCAAGCAAAATTGGGGGAAACTTCCCCTTCACAGACTATCCCAATCAAGTGGGGTGACATAAAAGCTCTCACTACCCAGGCTGAGCATACTCTCCAACTGACAGAGACACCAGTAACTCCAGAAAATCTCTTTCTGGCAATGATAGCCAATATCACCATCAACTCCACAAAGGTAAGCCTTCAGGTCAATGTATCATCTGGATGCTTTGTTACGTATGCATTTTTCCAGTTCACCTTCAGTTAGGGTGGGCTCATATTCTTTAACCCTCCCTTCCCACTGGTAGACCTAGTTAAGTGCACTTCTTTGGTGCTTCTGATTTCTACCAAAGGTACTGCAGTGATGGGACGCAAAATTCATCCACCTGTGTGTGAGACAACAGTTATTGCTGCCTGTTGTAGCTTGCTCCATTCTACCAACCAATTCACCACCAAAGACCTCGGGAATCAAAAAAGCAGTTTTATTCTTTCTTACGATTCTTGGTTACAGTTCATAGCCCAGTTTGGCAGAAGAGCATTTACCTACACCGGGGACCAAGGAAACTGGCCACACCTTATCCACGGGGATTGCTAAGAAGGGGGCAAGTCTGCCAAAATATGCAGACGAATGCCAACTTACCAAAACAACACCCCCCCCAATCTTCTCCACCTGTCCAGGGAGTGGTCCTACCTACCAATGACTCAACTCCCTCCGTCAATCAGACGATTTCCTGCAGGCTTTTTTGAGGGCTTTTGTTAACCACTAACTCTTCTCAAATGTGCCCAATGCTCAGCCTTCAATTGTCAAGTTGACACCTATGTATCTGGCTAGCATACTGCCCTATTCTGACTTACCTGCGTGTCTTATACACCTAAAGTTTAGCATAGCCATCTTTGTCTCAGTATCTCCCCTTAATAGGTTTTGAATCATGTTGTTTTTATACCCCGTGATGCTTCCAGACCTACAGGGGAAATACAGAAAATTTTTATTACAGATACCTGGAGGGTCCTTCTTGACTTGGAGCTTATTACCTCTAAGCCTTTTATAGAATTACACTCCCATCCATGGTTCTAAGAAGCACAGACTCAAGATCCATCATAGATTGTACACAAATCGTCAGATTTTACCCAACAGAATAAAACAAAAATAAATAAAACTCACAATTATATAGCCTAATAAAATTTAGACCTCTCAGGAGTTAAGACTCTGCCTCAAAAGCAAAAGAAACTGTGTTTGGATCCAGGTATAACCTAAAAAAAAATGCTAGATAGAAATGGTACAGCCTTGTACTTCAGCTCTGGAAGGTGGAGCCTGGGAAATCCCAGAGTGAAGCAAAAAGGAGGTAGAAGCAATCTAGGATGACTCCCAAAGTCATTCTTGGGCCTCCACAGACACTATAGCAGTCAGCCTGCATGGTTGCTGATAAATCACCATCAAACGGCTTAAGGGAACAAGGGGCTCATTTTCTCTTATGATTCCTGATTATAGTTGTTTGTCCATCTTAGAAGAGCTCACACCAACACTAGGGCCAAGGGAACTGGCCACACCATCTCTACATAAGGGCTGAGAGAAGGACAATCCTTACTTGCCAGACCAGCATGTCTGGCCAGGTGCTCACAAGGATGCTGACTCTCTCAATCAGCTCTCTGTATTTTATTCCAGGGCCTAGTCTGGACTGGGTCTTCCCCATCAACTAGACAGTCTCCAGCAGATTTGCTCTGGGCTTAACTCAACCACTAATTCTCTACAAATGTGCCCAGAGCTGTCAAGTTGACACCTGTGCCTAACTATGAGAGGCACACATAGTGCCTCACACACACACACACACACACACACACTAAAAACCTTAGCAAAGACATATATGGAACTGGATCTTTCCCTGTTGCTTTCCTGAAAATTGCACTTGAAGTCCTGGGCTTGTAAGAGTCGTTCAGTAAGTTTATTCTTCTTATTTGTGTTCATCTCTAAATCTGCTTCATAGCATTTAGCCTCGTACCAAACCCTACATTAAACATACAGGAAAATTTGTGTGTAGTAGATCACACAGTGTGTTAATGCTATTACACATGTAGTAACATATTGCAATATTATGATTTTATACACTACCATTGAATACTTCTCCCATCGATATTCATAAATAAGTCCTTTCACACCAAACAACCATGTGGCTGGCTTCATAGTGCAACACATCTTTGCTTAAAAGTTAAATGTCAGCTCTATTACTGATCCCAGTTATCCTACCAGGATTCAAACCCCCTAGCTTAATTTATTCAAGCCTTACAGATCTGTCCTCGACACTTTGTAGTTTTCTTATTGCCTCAGATTCTGAAAGCCACACCCATTGCTGCTTTGGTTGAGGCACAAAACTGTTTCCACTCTTAATATGCGTAGCACCACAATGGATATAACAACTCAAGTACATATTGATCAAGAACTTGTTGCGTGCCTTCATTGCACACCAAACAGCCAAATGCTAGATTGGAGAAGCTCAAAAACTCAAAAGGCTCAGGGCCAGAGCCCTGGTACTAGGTAATCCAGAATTCCTGGCCATTTGTGTGTGTTCTGACATTACCTTTCAATGGCTCTTAACTGAAGCAAGAAATGGATTAAAAACCTTACAATGGTTTTACTAGCTCTTTGCAGTCAGAGATAAGTGGATTCTAAGCTCAATTAGGGTACTTTCAGCAATGTATTCCACAATGAGTTCTTGACACCTTAAACTCTTTTACATGTTGGATTAATCCTGGCAAATGGTTTTGTGGATCAAACTCGAGAATTTGAGTTTTAGAAGGCTTCTTAATGCTTTTTTGTGACTTTCCCTTAGGAATAGCCCACATATATGAGATGCAACTGCCCAATTGCACCCCGTTAAGTGATTCTGACATTTCACCATCATCTCCAGAGAAAAAACATGCCTATGTTACAATGACGACAGCTTACTATAAGGCTTATTCTGTTCTTATGGCATAATTAAACAAAATAAGGGGATATGTAGGCCAGACTAAAAGAATGTATAAAGAAATGGCCCAAGAAGACCTTTGGACCATAAGCTCTTTCCCAACCAAAATTGCAATTTTGGTCTTCAACAAAATGGATATGTATGTGTACAAAACTCCATACACACACACACACATGCACACATATCCTCGAATGAACTCTGGAACAGTCACAGATCCCTGAGCAGCTAAATGGTTGTAAAGTCAATCTAAGATATACACGTATGTCCTTAGGGAAACTCTGGGACACAAATGCATGTTCCTGGTAGCTAAGTGACTGAGTTTAACTAGGGAAAAGTGCACATTCATTAGGTGAACTAAAGAGCATGAATACATGTTCTTGGGTAAGTTGGTCTAAGGCCACTTGGCACCAGTCTGTTGAATAGGTAAGGAATTAATGTTTTAATATTTTACCATATATAATGAATATAAACTCTGAACTTATCCTGATATAGGTAGTAAGAAAGCTAAACAAGTGTATTTCCCATGGGAATTTTTTTCTTTTTTTTTTTTATTATTTATTCAATTGTGTGTGTGTGCATATGTATGTGTGCGCGCATGTGTGTATGTGTGTGTGTAGAACCACGGACGAATCAGGAACCACCATGGACGCCTCCACCTCCTTCTGCCCGGGGATTCACAGGCTCCGCCCTACCAGGACCAGAAGCACAGGCTGCCCCCGCTTCCGCCTGGCGTCTATACGTGGGATCTGGGATCCGAACTCAGGACCTTCTGCCTGCAAGGCAGAGGCTTAACCCCTGAGCCACCTCTCCAGCCCCCCATGGGAATTTTTTGAGGCCAGTGAGCACATGGTGACCTTCTTCCCTGTATTACTGACATAGTCAATAGCAACTGCTTTCTATGCACATGGACATGGGACTGTTCTCTAACAGTTCAATCTCCTGACCACTCTGCAGCTGTGGTATTCAATGTATTTCATACTGGATCCCATCAAGCAAGACAAGAAAAAGAAAAAATGTTTATGCATTAAGTGGGGCTCCCTTGGACTTAAAGATTCATCTTCCTTTGGGAACTATCTGTGGCTTCTCTTAGGAGTCAGTGACTTTAGAGGATGTGGCCGTGAACTTTACCGTGGAGGAGTGGGCCCTGCTGGATCCATCCCAGAAAGAACTTTGCAAAGATGTGATGCGGGAAACTGCGAGGAACCTGGCTTCCATAGGTAAAGATTCCACCACCCCCTTAGTTGATCCCAGAATGAGTATTCCTTGCTTCTGTGTTCTGCTGCGTGAATCAAATAGCAAGGATCATTTGGGCAGTACATTGGGTGGATTTGCATCGTACCATGAATTTAGCAAATTATATACTTATATGTTTTTCTTACTGGAGTGCAATGGTTCATGTGTTTTCTTTTGGTCTTTATTTTAGGAAACAAATGGGAGCCCCCCAAAATTGAAAATGAGTGCCAAAATCCCCAGAGAAAACCAAGGTAATTTGTACCACAAATGACAGCTATGTCCTTAAAGATTCTTGGTGTATTAAGACATTTTGCAAAGGAGTAAAATGTGTAGCTTTATCTAGCTTCAAACTGACTTAATCTTCCTGATCTCCTAAGAAATTTCACCCTCCCAGATATCCCAATATTGGAAACTACTGGAACATTATGTCACAAATGATATTATGGTTCATATATGCAAACTTAATTCTGTGCATAATATTATTAAAATGTTGAATTGATTTGTCTCCGTCCTATATAAAAACAAAAATAAGGCTGGAGAGATGGTTCAAGGATTAAGACTCTGCCTCACAAGCAGAAAGTCTTGAGTTCCAATCCCAGGTCCCACATAAACACATCAGGAGAAAGTGGCAGAAGCCTACACTTCTGGTCCTGGTGGGCAGAGCCTGGGAAATCCCAGAGTGAAGCAAAAAGAATGTAGAAGCAATCCATGATGATTCCCAAAGTCACCTTTGGTCCTCTACAGGGACACACAGTCAGTCAGAGAGAAAGAGAGAGAGAGAGAGACAGAGAGAGAGAGAAAGAAAGAAAAGAAAGAGGGAAAGAAAGAAAGTTATAATAAAATTTCTTTGTTTTGACAGGGACCAATTATCAACTTTTACCTCATTATGGATATCCAAGTATTTCAAAATCTAATGTGATTTTTAGTTTCTAGTATTTATTGGCCCATCAAGGATATGTACAATATCATGTATTTAAATGTGATGTATATATTCAGTGTTTCCAGTTATGAGGATAGTATAATGCATGAATACCACTGCTTTTATTGTGACTATCCTCAAACCATGTTTCAGAGCATCCAGACCAAACATGTTCCAAAGTTTCTAGGTCATGCATAAAGACTGCCATACCAACATGCCCCTATAGATTAGTGAGGATCTTGAGAGAGATAATTACATGCAGTGGAAACCTTGGGGACTAGAACTGGATGAGTGAAGGGGAATGCCCCTATCAGTGGGGCAACTCAAGGAGGGGCCACTTGATATGCTACAGATGTCTGAACCCCCACAGGAGTAGACAAGCCAGAGGGAACCCTGGGACCCATAGAAGTGGCCAGGCAGGAGGATGGGAGGGAGTGTAATGGATTGATGAAGGGAGGAGGATGGGGAAGAGGGAGTAAAAGAGGGAAGCAGGGATAAGTACTCAATATGCCTGTAAAACTAGGAAAACATTTTAAAAATTGTTAAAGAAAGAAAAATGTCAAAGTCACAAAGGGCCTATGGTAGAAAGAAAAGTCTCCTTCATGTTCCTTCCCTTCACCTTTCTAGACCCATCCCTATCTATATTTTTTTTTTTGGTACTGGGGACTCCCCCAAGACTCTTGTACATTTTCTGGGTACAGGCATGCTAAGAGAAGCTAATGCATACATATGCTTATATACACTTCTAATTAAAAATAGAAGCAAATTCTAAAAAAAAAAAGTTCCTAGGTCATGAAACCATCATTTCTTCTGGTAAATTATTAGTGAATGTAACATAGTACATGCAGTTTATTTTTCTTTTCAGTGGCCAACTGGCAGAGAGAGAACTCTCTGAATCTAAAGAAAATCATCAGTGTGCAGAATTCTTCATCTCTACTCCGGAGCAGGAACCAATAGTTCCTGCATGTGAAAACCATTTGTATGAAGAAGTAGTCATTGATGATTCACCTCTGACTGCCCACTTTGAGCCTCACCTAGCACACAGCCCTTTATGTGATGAACAAGACCATGGGGACAAGTTGCCTAAACATGAGGAACTTGAAAAACCCTCCAGTTCTCCCCCATCCATTCAGAAGCATCAAAGCACTCATGATGGAGAGATGCCTTTTGAAGACAGTGGCTGTCATGAAGACTTTACAGATCTTGGATCTGCTCAAAATGATGTAAGGACTTCTACTGCAGAAACACTCCATGAATATCAACAGTATGGAGAAGTTTTCATTTCTTCCAGTTCCTTTCAAATGCATGAAGAATATCACAATCAAGAGAGAGCTTATGTATGTAACCAATGTGGGAAAACCTTCTTGTCCATGAAGCAGTTAAGACAACATGAAGTAATTCACTATCAGGTCAATCCCTACATTTGTAAGCAATGTGGGAAAGCTTTCAATTGTTTAAGTACTTTTCGTAGTCATAAACAAATTCACACTGGAGAAAAAACATATTTATGCAAACAATGTGGAAAAACCTTCTCTAGTCACATATCATGGAAAAGACATGAGAAAATTCACACTGCAGAGAAACATGTGTGTATGCAATGTGGGAAAGCCTTCGGTTCTTCCAGTTACCTCCAAATACATGAAAGAATTCACACTGGAGAGAAACCCTTTATATGTTCGCAGTGTGGGAAACCCTTTATTTCTTTTGAGACCCTCAAGAGACATAAAAGAATGCACACTGGAGAGAAACCCTTTGTGTGTATAAAATGTGGGAAAGCCTTCCCTTACTATAGTTCTTTCCACAGACATAAAAGAACGCACAGTGAGTAACTGTATATACAGAATTTGGTTTCATTATCATCTATATATGTAACTAATATAAATTTACATGGAGAAATCAAAGTAAAACATGTGGAACATTTCTTACTTTTTACAGGTTAAGAACCATTTGACCTGGAAGAATATCTGAAAGTCTTCATTTGACACATATGTACAAATATACCTCAGATAAAAATCTTTTCTTGTCAAAGCACAAAAAACTGAAGATTGGTATTAGATTTTATCAGAATCCCTATATTCTCATGAATACCAGTAATATATATGGAACATAAATTGGTTCTTTGGAGAATGTTCCAGAAAATAAACAATCTGAAGGAAATATTAAAATGTGTTGGGATTTTAGGGATTTTTCAGGGATGGGTTTTTGCTTTGTTTTTCAAAAAGGGTCTTGTGTTGTGCCCTAGGCTCACCTTGAATCATCAGTTATCCTGGTTCTACCTTTGAATGTTTGGGTCAAAGATGTTTGTCTCCACATCCAGAATCTAATAGCATTTATTCTGTGTATTATTCTTCCCCTTAAAGCAATTTTTAAAAGTGTTAGCATGCATTATTTGTATATATTAATGGTTTTTATCATAATGTTCTGATACATACATCCATTTAATTTGACTGTATTGCCTGTCCTGTGTCTCTTTTCTCCTTTCCTCTGGCAAGGTATCATCCTGTCCTCCCAGAAACTTCTCTATACTTTTATGCCTCTGTTGTTAAAATCAGGTTTCTATGCATTAGGAAACACAGTTTTGGGGTTCTGAATCTGGCTTATTTCATGTAATATGACCATTTCCACTTCTATTTCCCTGAAAATAACATAACTATATTTTCTGTTGCCGAATATGATCTCCATTTCATATGTACCACATAAAAAAAACAATTAACACATCTTCTCATAGACACGTTCATTCTATAACTTGGATATTATTAGTCATTGTTCATTAATCTGGGTTGGTAGGCATGTCTACTATAAGCTGATCTATATTGCTTCACTCATATGTTTATGTGTGTGAATGTGTGTATGTACGTGTGTGTCAGAGATCACTGTGTGTCCCTGTGGAGGACCAGGGTGACTTCAGGAATCATCTTGGATTGCTTCTACCTCATTTTTGATTCACTCTGAGTTTTCCCAGATTCTGCCCACCAGGCCTGGAAGTAGAGGCCACCACTCTGGTTTCTGCCTGGCATTTTTAGGTGGGACCTGGGATCCAAACTCAGTACCTTCTGTTTGTGAAACAGTGTCTTAATCCCTGAGCCATCTCTTCAGCCCAGGTATATTTATTTTTGAGTGATATTCTACTCTTTTCTATAATGACTGTATGAGTTTATATTCACATCATTGTCTTCATGGTTGTTGCTATTTAGTTTCCTTTTCTTACCTTTTTAAAAAATTTTCATATGCTACATAGCATATGTGCAGATTTCATTCTGTGTGTGTGTCAAAGAGAATACTTGAATGTGTATGTCTCTGGTCCAAGGGTGACTTTGGGAATCATCCTGCATGGCTTTTCTACTTTATTGCTTTGCTCTGGGGTTTCCCAGGCTCTGCCTTCCAGGGTAAGAAATACAGACTGTCACCATTCCTGCCCCATGTTTTGATGTGGGATCTAGGAATCCAAGTTCAGGCTTTAACACCTGAGCCACCTCGCCATATCTATAGATTTCTAATGACACCTTGTAGGAATGGTTCCACTGTTTTTTGAGTCTCTTACTGTGTCTGCCAAGCTGTGCACTATACGTTAGCTTATTCATGAGCTTCAGTCTCTTGCCTCCCATCTCACTGTAGAAGTTCTAAGATTTCAGATGAGTGTCACCACACCCAACTTTTCTTTGTTTCTCTTGTGTGTGTGTGTGTGTGTGTGTGTGTGTGTGTGTACAAGAATACACTTGATTGTATGTGCCTGTGGAGCCCCAAGATGACATCAAGAATCATCCTGGATTGCTCTGCTTCCTTATTGCTTTGCTCTGGGGTTCCCAAGTTCTGCCTTCCAGGGATAGAATTACACGCAGCCATATCTGCCTGACATTTTTACCTAGGATCTAAACTCAGGTTCTTTTGTTTGTCAGACCCCCTGAGCCGTCTCCCCAGCCCTGCATCTGGCTTTCTTAATATCAGTCTCTAAGTTGAAATTCAGTTAATTGGGCTTGTGCAGAAAGCACATTGGCTGATTATGTTGGTCGTCTCTTTTTTTAAAATTTTATTGTGTATGAATATGTGCCAAAGTCCATGGGTCAAAAGACCACTTTTGGAATTGGTTCTCTTTGTGTGGATCCTGGGGATTGAACTCAGATCATCAAGCTTGCATATCAACAAAAAAACTTTACCCATTCAGCTTTCTATGGATGGTCTACTTTCTTCATAGCCATCCTGAAGCAGTGAACAAAATGGTTTCAAAAAAATTTTTTTAAATGTGTTTACTGATCACTTATAAATGGTTTGAGAACTGTTTGTCTTTCCTTTCTACTGATACTATTATTCAGGTAATATAATTTCTTGGTCTTTTTGGTTTCTTTAGACTATGTCTCATGTAACTTAGGCTGCCCTCAAATTTACTATGATAATTGAGACCATTCTTAATCTTCCTTTCCAACTCCCAAGTTCTAAGGATAATGGGTTGCATTACTTGCCTAGATCATTTTTAGAATTAAAAAAAAAGTGTATCCTGTACTTTAATCCCTTGTAAGATGTTTGACTCAAGATTTTTTTCTCCCACTTTGCAGGGTATCTCTTGCCTTGCCCTGGAAATTGTTTCTTGTCCTGTACACAATCTTTTAACCTTGATCTATGATTTTTTTTCTTTTTTTGTGATTTAGAAAAAAAAAAGCTGTGTAACTGTTGCAGTTTGCCTGCATTGTTGCTAATAAATTCATGACCAAAAGGCTTAAGGGAAAAAGGGGTTTAATTCTGGCTTACAAGTGTCTAGTTATAGTTCCTTGTTGGTATAGGAGAGTCTACTCCAACACCAAGACTGAAGGAACTGGCCACACTAAATCCACAGGACTGCTGAGAGAGATAACCTTCACTTAGCAGACTAGCATATCTGGCCAAGTATACCAAAGAATGTCAACTTCCTTACCCAGTTCCCTCTGTCTTATCCACCTGTCCAAGAACTAGTTCCCTCCACCGTGAGCTGGGGCTCCCTGTCAATTAGACAATCTCCTGCAGGCTTGCTTGAGACTTAACCGCTGATTCTTTCCAGATGTGCCTAGTGCATGAACCCTCAACCATCAAGTTGATACCTGTGTCTAACTATAGCAGCATTCAAGGGCAAGTATTGAGTAAGAGAGAGACAAAAAGAGAAACAGAGAGAAGAGAGAACATCTCATTCCTGATTGTTGAGGAAATACTGAGTTAGCTCCCATTTAGCATAATCTTGGTTATATAAACTGTAATTTATAACCTGTATTACTTTGAAGTATGTTTCTTCTCTTCTTAGCTTCAAATGTTTATTATCGAAGGACTTTAACTTTCTCCAAAGTCCATTCTGCAGCTATTGAGATGATTATATAATATCAATCCTTGAGAGTCTATGGTATATGTTATAGTTACAGATTTATATATGTTGAACTCATATCTACTAAATGAAGTCAACTTAATTATCTATTGTGTGTTTTATATGATGATAAGATTTACACGTATTTTATTGAGAACTTTTCTGCCTATGTTCACCAGAGAAATTGTTTAGTTTTCTTTTTGCTTCATCCTTCATGGTTTGGCTAATCAGGTAATCAGGGTATCAGAGGAAGCATGAGATGCATGACTTCTATAAACAATATAGACAGTTAAGAATCTCATAAGTAGAAACAGACAATTAAGTGACTAGATGTGGTCAGTGGTGTTTGGGTAGGGCTGTGCAAACTGATGGTGTCTTCTACATCTCATTATGTCTTCTTTCTGATTCTCACACTGTCCTCTGTAAAGCGAATAATTTAGTCAAACTGTTGATAAGTGGGTCACAGTAAAGATTGCCTTTGGAGATTCAAGTGTCCATGGAACTTGACTCTTGCTTTGGCAAAACAAGGTAAGTCAGCCTTGATCCAAAGAAAAAGTCTTTCTTGAGCCTATTGTGTATCTTTTCAAAGAGTTGGGATTCTGGAGAAACTTCTACAGAACATTACAGTTGGTGTTATTGCAGTTTGCCTATATCGTTACTGATAAACTCATGACCAAACAGCTCAAGGGAACAAGGGGTTTTATTCTGGTTTATAATAGTTGAGTTTTTTTAAACTTTATTTATAGTGTGTGTGTGTGTATCACAGTGCACACTGTGTGTCCCTCTGGAGGACCAGTGGTAACTTCGGAAATCATCCTGGATTGCTTCTACTTTCTTCTTGCTTCCCTCTGGGATTTCCCAGGCTCTGTCCCTGAGAGCCAAGAGTGCAGGCCACCACCTTTTCCAGCTGACATTTTTACATGGGATCTGGGGTCCGAACTGAGAACTTTCTGCTTGTGAGGCAGAGTCTTAACCTTTGAGCCATTTCTCCAGCCCTGGTTATAGTTCTTAGTCTATCTTGGCAGGAGACTCCACACCAATTCCAAGGGTCAAGGGAACCCATACCATATCTACAGGACTGCTGAGAGAGAGGAAATCCTTACTTGAGAGACCAGCATGCCTGGCCAAGTATACCAAAGGATGCCAACTTCCTTAACCAACTCCCTCCATCTTATTCATTTGCCCAGGGACTAGTCCCATGCATCCTAGGCTAGGCTTTTCCCATTAATTAGACAATTTCCTACAGGCTTGCTTAGGGCATAACTCAACCACTAATTCTTTACAAATGTGCCCAGAGCTCAAACCCTCAACCATCAAATTGATACTTGTATCTATTACTTTTGTGATGAGTGATTCTCACAGTCTGTAAGAGTGTAAAATCTCCATCTATTTTGTGAGACAACTTAGCAATATAAATAGAATTTTGAAAGAGATCTTCAGGTAGATTCAGCCAGTGATGTGGAATGGAATTTACAATGAACCGTATTTTGTGAGTCCTGTCATTGATGACACAGATGAGTGGAGCAGTGTTAGTGCTGGGAGATTTGAAGCCGATAAAGAGAACAGGAAGCAAGCATTAGGACATTATGACAACCGCAAACTGAGGAGTTGAGGGAGCCGCCAAAATAGAGTAAAAGAATAAAGTCCTTTCTGATTAGATAATTCCGTATCTTTTTGTTTACATGGAAATAGATGGGTAATGTCTTCGCATTGTCAAAGAAATAACTGCCCTATTTTTATATTTAAAGAATAGATCACATATGCACATATGTGTGTGTGTATGTGCATGTATATGAGAGAGAGAGAGAGAGCATTGTGTGTCCCTGTGGAGGATCAAGGGTGATTTTGGGAATTATCCCAAGAGTTTTATCAGGAACTCATCCTTGATTGCTCTCTCTCCTTATTGCTTTACTCTAGAGTTTCTCAGGCTCCATCTTCCAGGGCCAGAATTATAGGTCACCACCATATCCATTTGGCATTTTAAAGTGGGATTTAGGAATCTGAACTCAAGTCTTTTTGCTTGTAAGGCAAAGACTTCAACCACTGAATCATCTCCCCAGCTCACTGAGTGTTCCCATCAGCCCTAGGTTTCTGTTTGTTGAAGAAGTTTCCTTTCTCCAATGTTAAAAAATCACGATTACTTTCATGGCTATTTCTAGGATTCTTCTGTATCATAGGTCTATATGTCTGTTTTCACACACTACCATGATGTTTATGTTCATGTGACTTCCTAGTATGATTTGAAATCCAGTACTGTGATACCTCCATTATTGTTCTTTTTATGCTTAAGATTCCTTTGGCTATTTGGGTTTCGTATAGTTGCTTCTTTGCTTGCTGGTTACACTTCTTTCTTTTTAATTTTTTAAAAAAATTATTTTGCTTTTGTCTGTGCGTGTATGTGTGAGAGAGACGGTGCTGTGTGTTCCTGCATTGCTTGCTTCTACCTCCTTTTTGCTTGGCTCTGGGATTTCCCAGGCTCCACCCACCAGAGTGGGAAGTTCAGGCCCATCATCAATTCTGACTGGTATTTTTATATGGGACCTGGAATCTGAACTTGGGATCTTCTGCTTGCAAGACAGATTCTTAATCCCTGAGCTATCCCTCCAGCCCTGAGTAATTGGAATTTTAATGGAGGCTGTATTGAATGGAGAGATCATCTTAAGTAATTTGCATACTATTAGTTATACTGACTTTTGAGCAGGGGGGATGGGAGTTATCATTGGTATGCCAGGAAGAAAGTTGTTACTTTCTTCCTGTGGCTCCGGGACAATACTCACACAAAGCTTCAGGGCGAATAGGAGATTTATTTAGCTTCGGATTTAAGAGAGGAGATATAGTCCATTATGGTGGAAAAGATATGGAAAGTGGCGGAAGGTGGAGTTAGTTTTTCAGATTAGGCAGCCATGGTGAAGCAGAGGAAGTAAGAAAAAAGTTACAAGTAGTGTGGGCTACCAAATCTCAAGGTCTGGCCCCTGGGTCATGCCTTCCTCCAGCAAGGTTCCACCTCCCAAAAGTGCCACTCTTATCCCAAACATTAACATCAACTAAAGATGCAGACACATGAGCCTGTGGAGAGTAACTCATATTCGAACCATGACAGAAAGTCGTGGGCATCTGCCTCATTGCAAAACTACTGCTCTTCCATTCCAGGGATACCCTAAGCAGCCCTACTTGAATCGCCTGCTTTGTCTCCATGGAAACTGACTCCGGAATTCCCTAAGCATACTTGTGACTCCGCCTAGAACAGGAAGTGGCAGGAATTGCCCACTGAGCGTTGTTTAGCATTAAGTCTCTGCCGAGGACCTCCAATCTCATTTGAGCTCAGCCCTGCAAGGTAGGAAGATGCGCCTCCTGTCACTCAGCCTGTAGGAGGCGGGCCCGTAGATGGCATCCAATCAGGGATGAGGTTTTATGGCTGGATGGACTGTCCAATGAGTCTTGGCCATCCGAGAGACTCTTCCCAGGCACTTGGGGGTGCCACTTTCCGTCCCCGCCATATTTGGTCCCTGTATCTGCAGAGAGCGAGAGAGCGAGCTAGCAAGATTGGCTGGAAGACGCTCCGCTAGCAGGACATGGTGAGCGCAGTGGGGCGTCCAGGCGTGTTCTGGGATCCGGAGGTGGTCGTGAGGGCTCAGCTGAGAGTGGGGAGGGCAGTGGTCCCGCTGCATGGACCTGGGGAGCAGCCAGGGCCATGGGCCTGGTGTTTGCAGCCTGGGAGGGTCGTGGGGAGACTTCATGAGTCAGGCTGGGGTGTGGGGAGGTTCGTGCAAAAGCGCTGTGGAGCCGCGGGGTGCGTGCAGACTCCGAGTGTGTCATGTCAGTAACATAAACATTTGTGTCTTAACATACAATGTGACCATTTATTAGGAAAAAAAAAAAAAAAAAGAAATCAGCAAACTGTGTCTGTTTATTTTTCTGCAATTTTGCCAAGGAATTCTGATTTTTTTTTTTTTTTTTTTTGCTTGCTTTGCTGGATGTTCGCAGTCACAGGTTTATTTATTTATTCCAATCTTAATTATTCACATCGATTGTCAGGTCACGTAATCAACATTTCACACAATAACATGCAAATGTGTAGGTTACAGAATGGCAAAGAAACGGTTAGAGTAGACGCCTGTATCCAAGAGAGAAGTGGAAAGCAAGGTACTGAAGCAAAGAAGTGTGTCAGGGACCAAATAAATATATGTCTTTGGCACCTTGGTTGCAAAGCAGGAGATTACCTTCTTGGCTATTTCTGGGCTTCTGTTGTGTTCCATAGGTCTATATGTCTGGGTTTTTTTTTTTTTCACACTACCATGATGTTTGTGTTAATCTGGCTTGCTCTTATGTTTCTGAGACTGTAATAACTGAAAGGGAATGAATATTCAGAGTTTGTATGGATGCGTAGTATAATAATATGGGGTCTTTGTCCCATATTTTGACAGAGTGATCCTAAAGCTCCTGAAGTCTCCTGAGCCCCTTTGTCTCTCCCAAACCCCTTACAGACGGTGCCTGGATTTTGTGCTGCATTTAACCTTCTGATTGAGAGATTTCTCGTGAATTGTGAGCAACGAAGGCTGCTTTTCTTTTGTCCTTCCTCTTCCTTTTTTTCACAATTTTAATGTTTTTTTTATTATTATTATTTATTCAACTGTGCGCATGTGTGTGTGTATGTGCGCGCGCGTGTGTGTCTGTGTATCTGTGTGTGTGTAGAACCACGGACGAATCCGCGAACCACCATGGGCGCCTCCACCTCCTTCTGCCCCGGGATTCACAGGCTCCGCCCTACCAGGACCAGAAGCGCAGGCCGCCCCCGCTTCCGCCTGGCATCTATACGTGGGATCTGGGATCCGAACTCAGGACCTTCCGCCTGCAAGGCGGAAGCTTAACCCCTGAGCCACCTCTCCAGCCCCCACAATTTTAATGTTTTAAAAAATTATTTTTGTATATATGTCTCTGTGTGTGTGTCTGTGTGTATCAGAGGGCACTCGCTGTGTGTCTGTGGAGGAGGCCCAAAGGAGACTTTGGGAATCACCACAGATTGCTTCTACCTCCTGTTTGTTTTTGCTCTGGAGTTACCCAGGCTCCACATTCCAGGACAGAAGTACAGGTGGCCACCATTTCCATACACCAATTTTATGTCCAGCGTTTTTATGTGGGATCTAGGATCTGAACTCAGGACCTTCTGCTTGTGAGGCAGAGGCTTAACCCCTGAGCCATCTCTCCAGCCCTCTCTTACTTTCTTTATGGACTCTTGCTGTTATAAAATATTGGCTTACTAAGGCATGTGAGGATTTTCTTTCATGGGCTGGTGAATTGGCTCAGGGTGGCACTTGCCACCACGATCCAAGTTTGATCCCCAAGGCCCCACATGACAGGAGAAAACCAAACTCATGCAGCTCTGACCTACACATGGGCATAAGTGTCCCTGAACCTTGTGCTGAGGGTTGATGATTCTCAACATCTTGTCAAACCACGTCTCTCCCACTTCCATATTTGGTCACTACAGAGAAAATCTCCTCTCCAGACAGCTTCTTAAAGACTCAGCAGAGCTGGAGAGTTGGCTCCAGGGTTAAAGTCTTTATCTCCTAAGTAAAAGGACTTGAGTTTGGATCCCCAGATCGTGCATAAAAATGCTTAGTGGAAATGACTGTGGCCTGTAATTTCAACTGAAAGACAGAGTCTGGGAAACCCCAGAACAAAACAATAAGGAGGTAATGCAATCCAGGATGATTGCTGATGTCAACTTTGGGCTTCCACAGACACATAAAATCAATCACATGCCCTCTTTTACACACACACACACACACACACATGCACACACACACACACAAAGACTCAACATAGAGGAAATACACTGGGTTCCAATCAGATACTCTCCCTCTGCTGACAATGTGAAGTGGTTATTACAAGGATTCTGAGAGACAACAGGTTTTAAAAGTAATACCTGTTGGCTCAACCTTTTGGGAAAGCCACCTTGTTCTCTGGAGTTAGATTTGGGAGGACCGGAGCTGGAGAGGTGGCTCAGGGGTTAAGACTGTGCCTCACAAGTAGAAGTTCCTGAGTTCAGATCCCAAATCCCATGTAAAAATGCCAGGTAGAAACAGTAGGGACCCACACTTCTGGCCCTGGTAAGCAGAGCCTGGGAAATACCAGAGCGAAGCCAAAAGGAGGTAGAAGCAATCCAGGATGATTCATGAAGTCACCCTTGGTCCTCCACAAGGATGTACAGTACCCTCACACACACAGACACATGCATACTCACACATACACACACACATATAAAAGAAAAAAAAGATTTGGGAGGACACCGCCCCCATAGCATTCCAGATACCTAAACATGTACACATTTTCCCTTCAGCATTTCTAAGAACACGTTGTCTAATCACATTGAGTGTTGTTTCTATTGTCATTATTGGATAATCATAAGTTGTTATACAATTTGCTAGCGAGACATAATATACTAGAAGATAGCAATGTAGCTTGTCAGAAGGATTGCTCTCATTATTTGACTTATCAGAGAACTCCAATCCACTGTTGGAATGGCCATGTGAAAGAATCTTTCACAGGAGGACAATAAGGGTGTGTTGACCAAGAATTTGACATGTGGACATAATGTCACACCTACTTCTTATAAATGAAATCTGCATCTTAAAGATGTGCCATGCCTATTTCTTATGAATAAAACCTGGATCTTAAAGACTCTGAGGTTTGCCTTTCCTTCTGATAATACATATGGTCTCTCTCTTTTTTTAATTTTATTTTTATTTGTGTGTATGTGTGTGTGTGTGTATCAGAGGTCATTGTGTGTGCCTTTAGAGGCCCAAGGATAACTTTGGGAATCACCCTAGATTGCTTCTACTTCCTCTTTACTTTGCTCTGGAGTTTCCTAAGTTCCACCTTCCAGGACCTGAAATACAGGTCACCACTCTTTCTGCCTGGCTTTTACATGGGATCTGGATCTGAACTCAGGACCTTCTGCTTATAAGGCAGAGGCTTAAGCCCTGAGCCATCTCTCTGACCCTACATATGGTGTCTTTCAGGAGTCTGTGACTTTTGAGGATGTGGCTGTGAGCTTCACCCTGGAGGAGTGGGCCCTCCTGGAGCCGTCTCAAAAGAATCTCTACAAGGATGTGATGCAGGAAACCTTGAGGAACCTGGCCTCTACAGGTAAAGATGTCATCACTCCCTTAGTTACCTCCTTGTTCATCAGTGGTAGTGGCTGAACTAAAGCATAAAAAAGGACCCTTTGGGTGACTATGCCAAGTGGAATCCATTCAACCCATGAGTTTAGCTGGAATCTATTTTCTTCTATAATGCAGAATGATTCATATGTCTTGTCTCTGTTATTTTAGGAAAGAAATGGAAGCAACAAAACCGTGAAATTGGGTTCCAAAATCCCCAGAGAATACTAAGGTAATTTGTACCCCAAAGGGTACAGGAAGGGATATTCTAAAGACTTTTGGTATGGATAGAAGATTTTATGAACAAGTAAAAATGTATAGTGCTTTTTTTCCAAAATTCCACATCCATTAAGTTTCATTATGTTTCCAAAGTAATGCTTTACCACAGTCATATATACAAACTTGATTCTGTGTATAATAGTTACTTTGTTACTAGTTATACTTCGTATAAATGTTACTGTGATCTATCACCAACTTTTGTGCATACATGCCATATAAAACATAAATAAAATTTCATTTTAGACATGGACCCACTGCCAAGATATCTCATTGTGAATAAGATAGCAATTTCAGCCTCCAACATGATCTTAGTCACTGATATTATACATGAAGCATGTGCATACTATTGTGTATTTAAATGTGATGTAGACAATGTTTTCCAGTCATAGAGACAATATAACACAATTACATGAATGCCATGGTTTTTATTGTAGGCATCCTCAAGTCTTTTTGCATAGTATCCAATTCAAACATGTTCAAAAATTCAAACAGATTATAGAACCAACATTTCTTCTGGCAAATTATTTCTAAAACAAAAATTACTAACATACTTTTTATTTTCTGCTTTATCGTGGTTCATATAAACAAACTTTATGTGAGCCAATTTTGTCACATTAGCTTATATCTAAGCTTTGAGTATATATCATATATAAAACAACAAAACCAAAAAAAACTCTTACTGCGACCAATTGTAAATTTTTATCCTTATGAATAGGCAAGTGTTTCAAAAGGCAAAATGATTTCAATTACTAATATTGTACTTCAGTAATATGCACATTGTTATGTCTTTAGGTGTTCATTTAAATGTGAGGCAGGCATTGAATGTCTGCCAGACATGGAGACAGTAGAACACAACCACACATTCCACTTGTTTATTGTAGTTGTCCTCAAATCATCTTGCATGACATGCAATCGAAACATGTTAATACAATTGCCATCTCATATGATAAATGATTTTTATATCTATTCTTTTTTTTCTTTTTTATTTTTTTGCCCACTCATACAAACCTAATAGGTACTGCAGTCCCCACCCTCCCTCCCCCACTTCCTGGTCCCCCTTGTTCCCTCCCCCCTTTTCCCCTTCCTTTCACCCACCTCCCTCCCTTTCTCCCAGCGCCCCCTCTTCTCCCCCCCAATCCCTGGAGCATCCTTTAGTGTGAATGTCAAACTTCCCTCTGCGTCTTCCACTCTAATGAGGTATACGGACTCGGTAGCATTGCCTAGAGCCCTTTTTTGTGCTCCCCTTTAGTATGGGAACATTGTTGTGACTGTTAATCCCTTGCGTCTAAGATGATAAATGATTTATAATGAGAAGTTAGTAATAAGCTTTTTATTTTTTGCAACAGCCTTCTGGTAGAGACACTTGGAGAATGTCACGAAGGTCCTCAAGATACAGAAAACTTGAACTGCATGCAGGAGCATGTTCTGAACCTGAAATCTTGGCCACAAGTTCCCAAATGGCAAAGTCATTTGTTTGGAGAAGTAGTACTTGGCCATTTACCACTAAGTGTCCTCCTTGAACCTCACCCAGAACATAAACCACACAATGATCAGGAATATAGGAAAAAGTTGCACAAACATAAGGAATTGGAGAACCCCTCTAGTGCTATCCCATCCTTTAAAACTCATCAAAGGACTCAAGGTGGAGAGACGCCTTATGAAGATGGTAGCTGTTATGAAAACTTTAGGGATCTCAGATCAGCTCAAAATGATGCAAGGACTTCTACTGCAGAAAAACGCCATGAATGTAAGCAGTGTGGGAAAGTTTTCAGTTCTTCCAGTTCCTTCCGAAGGCATGAAGAATATCACAGTCGAGAGAAATCTTTTGTGTGTAAGCAGTGTGGGAAAGCTTTCCCTTATCCCAGTTCTCTGGAAAGACATGATAGAATTCACAGTGGTGAGAAGCCCTATGTGTGTAAGGAGTGTGGGAAAACCTTTGCCCGTTCCAGTTCCCTGTTAACCCATGAAAGAATTCACACTGGAGAGAAACCCTATGCATGTAAGCTGTGTGGGAGAGCTTTTACTAACCGCAGTTCCCTTCGATTCCATGAAAGGATGCATAGTGGAGAGAGACCTTATAAGTGTAAACATTGTGGGAAGGGTTTTGCTTGCTCTGGTGCCTTTCGAAAACATGAAAGGAGTCACGTTGGTGAGAAACTCTTCATGTGTTTACAGTGTGACAAGGTTTTCAGTTCTGAAAATGCTTTTCGAAACCATAAAATGATCCATACTGGGGAACATACATGTAAGCAATGTGGTAAAGCCTTTACTAGTTATGGATCTGTTAAATACCATGAATTGATGCATAGTGGGGAGAAACCCTATGAATGTAAGCAGTGTGGGAAAGCCTTTAGATCTCCTAAACAAGTTCAGATACATAAACGAACTCACACTGGAGAAAAACCTTATTTATGTAAGTATTGTGGGAAAGCTTTTACCTTTCATGGTTCCCTTCAATACCATGAATTAATTCATACTGGAGAGAAACCCTATGTATGTAAGCAATGTGGCAAAGCATTTAGGTCTTCTCGTCAGGTTCAGATACATGAACGAACTCACACTGGAGAGAAACCTTATCTATGTAAGCAGTGTGGAAATGCTTTCTTGTCTTTGTATCAATTAAGGAGACATGAAGTAATTCACAATGAAATTAATCCTTATATTTGCAAGCAATGTGGGAAAGTCTTCAGTTGTCTAAGTACCCTTCGCAGTCATAAACAAATCCACACTGGAGAAAAGCCCTATTTATGTAAACAATGTGGGAAAGCCTTTTGTAGTCGCATATCCTGGAGAAGACACGAGAAAGCTCACACTGCAGAGAAACCTTTTGTGTGTATGCAATGTGGGAAAGCCTTCCGTTCTTCCAGTTACCTCCAAATACATGAAAGAATTCACACTGGAGAAAAACCCTTTATATGTTCGCAGTGTGGAAAACCCTTCAGCTCTTTTCGAAATATCAAGCGACATGAGAGAGTTCACACTGGAGAGAAACCCTTTGTATGTACACAATGTGGGAAAGCATTCACTTACTACAGTTCTTTTCACAGACATAAAAGAACCCACCAGAGAGTAACCTTAGATACAGAATTTGGAGAGGCTTCTTTGTCACCTTAATAACACTAAATGAAGGTGCATGGAGAAATATATCAATGTAAAATAAGTAAAATAAAAACAAAATATCAAAGTAAGATAAGAACAATTTCAATTCATGGATCAAGAAAATGTTTGAAACACACATCTAACCTAGAGAGATGTCTAACATTCTTCGTTCGAAACATGTGCAAATGCACTCCAGCTAAAAAATCATTTCTTGTTACTATAGCATAAGAAATTGAAAGTTGATGGCAAATAACAAAGCTCTCAAGTCTTCATTCCAATGAATGCCAGTAATTTGCAGTGTGGAATACAAATTATTTTTTGGAGATTACTCCAAAAATGCACAATCTGCAGGAGATGTTATAAATTTAATATGTAGGATATTTCTTTAGAATTTTTCAGGGCTCGATTTTTGCTGTTTTTTTTTTTTAAGGTCTTATCTTGAGACCTTGCCTCACCTTGAATCAATACTTTTCCTGTTTATACTCTTGAATGTTTGGATAAAAGGTGTCTGCCTTCACATCCAGCATCAATAGCCTTGTCTTAAGAGTACGTCTCTGGACTTTGCATTTCAAATTTTATTCTAATAAAATTATCTTTAGTCGAAGTATGTGTGGTAGAAGGACTGTTTGAACTCATAAGATGGAGATTGATGAATATATGAAAAAAAGACAGTGTACTAACATACCATCATTTTGTAAGGTGTGTTAAAGCAATAGTGTATGCATTTAATCGATGCCTTTTTGTGTCAAATCACATCATTGCATCTCCTCTCACTTGTATAATTCATTGGTGAATTGATATTTACAAAACGCAAGTAGGTTTAAATATTTTCTTTTCAAATCATTGCATTTAATGAGCCATTGAAAAATGTCTTTTCTGAATTGGGACTTTCTAAATTGGTTTAAATCCTAAAATTGTGATGTTCTTATAGCTTTGTGCATATCCTTAATTTTTTATAACAGATCCCATGTTATATTGTATTTATATTGTCCATTTTCTGTGTATTTTCATTTTTTTCTCTCTTTGGTGTTTTCTTCTGACATGTCTTGTCACCTGGTCCTTTAGAATTTGAACTATTTTTGAAGCACTTGTAGATTAACAAATAAACCACTTGTAGATTAACAAATAAAGCACTTGTAGATTAACAAATGTTTATATTTTATCTATTCAAGATATGTCATAAACGAGATCACAATCATACACTTAACTAGTGATTCATATCATGAACCATTATTATACATCTAATCATGCCAACTTTGCCTTTCATTCTTATTTCATAATTTCTTCTTTACTCATTGTACTAATAGATGTGTTGATATTTGGGCCCTCTTGCCAAAGATTTTGTACTAATTTTTCCACATATGAAGTCAGTAACATAAGCTTTAGAGTTTCTGACAGGATTGGTGTTTAATTTAGAGAGATTCTTGGGGTTGAGTAGTACTCTTAGATGTCACCCTATGGATTGATCTGTCTGGCTGTCTGTCTATCTATTTTTATCTATTTTTGTCAATTAAGTTTATTTCCCAAGTGTCATGCCAGCCCATTGTACTTTCTTTTTTTTAAAACTTTATTTAGTGTGTGTGTGTGTGTGTGTGTGTGTGTGTGTGTGTGTGTATTAGAAGACACTGTATGTCCCTGTAGAGGCCCAAGAGTGACTTCAGAAATTATCCTGAATTGCTTCTACCTCCTTTTTGCTTGGCTCTGGAATTTCCCAGGGTCCACCCACCAGGGCCAGAAGTGCAGACCACCATGATTTTGCCTGATGATTTTAGGTGGGACCTGGGATCCGAACTCAGGACTTTCTGCTTGTGAGGCAGAGTCTTAATCTCTGAGCCATCTCTCCAGCCCCCATTGTACTTTCATCAGGCTGCGACAGGAGTGCAATTTGTGACTTCCGACTAGTAGCATCTTATTTATACTCCAGAAGGCCCCAACATTAGAAACCTTCATTGAAATGATATGAAGTAAGGAGCAGTTTACCCACAGTAATGCGTTTGCTTGGAGAATAGTAAAACTGCAAGAAACCAGAGTAAAACAAAAATTTAGAAAACCCATACATAGGAGCTGGGGAGATGACCTAGGAGTTAAAGCTTTTGGCTCATAGACAAAAGGATGTGAGTTCAGGTTCCACATAAAAAAGTAAGGCAGAAATGGTGGGACCCTGTATTTCCAGGAGTCTGGGAACCCCCAGGGCAATGCTATAATTAATATGATGATTCCTGATGTCATGCTCAAAGTCTCTTTCTCTCTCTCTCTCTCTCTCTCTCTCTCACACACACACACACACACACACACACACACACACACACACACCAAAAACAGAAGCAGAGAGACAAAGGCAGAATTACAATGCTTTGTCTTATGAAGAAAAGCAGTCTTATTAGGGAAAAAAAAAAGGAAGATCTTCAAAGCCCAGGCATGATAGCCATAAAGTTAACATGGAAATAATTTATTGCCCAAACGAGAAGTCCTGAAATGTGCTTTGCTTCTGCTCCAACTCTCTAGGGACCTTTATCCCACTAAACTCTTCTTCCATCATTTAGTAAATTTTCTGGCCTCTCTTCACTACGGGAAAGTAGACTTTGCTGACTTTGTCTCTGTTAGTGCCCTCTAATAATACAGCTGCTGTCTTATCTCTCTTTCTCTGTCTGTCTGTCTGTCTGTCTGTCTGTCTGTCTGTCTGTCTCTCTCTCTCTCTCACACACACACACACACACACACACACACACACACACACACACACTTTCCCAGCAAAGGACGTGTGTCCAGGGACATCTGAAGAACATCTGATGGGATAGATAGATCCTTTTGTGATTTTGGAGAGTTCTGAGCCTGGCTGAAACATGCTTTGTTGCAGGCAGGACATGATCAGATACATCTTGTTTGACTTCTGTTTAGATGAGGGACTCCCAAGTATAGACTGTATGGTTCTTTGTCATTCATTTCATGAAGGAACTCATCCACTCATCCAAGTTAAAAGCTTCCCACAGTGAATCACTCTGCTCTGTAGCTTCTCTATGAACTTGGTTTACATTACTTGTCTTTCAATGGTATCAAGCTTTCTTGAAGGTGGTATGAAGCTGTGATCCAACTCTGTCACCTCTAAGCACTAGAACAGACTGAAAGAATATGAAAGAATAGACCCTGGGAAAATGTCACCATGTTGCCATCATCAATATCAGGAGATAGAGACTTCTGGACTGTTCCAGGGTCTCTCTCTCTCTCTCAATCTGTCTCTGACTGCTGGACTGTATCTTCCAGACCGACTGCTGCAATCTCTTTCAGACTGATTTGTCCTGGGGACTCCCTCCAGGATATGGAAAAGCAGCTAACAGCTGGGGGAGGAGACTCTCCTGCCAGCCAAGCAGATGTACACTTAGGAACTGCTGAGCAGTTCAAGTGAGTCAGAGAGACACCCCAGAACAGAAGCCTGCAGGAGACCCTCGTAGCAAATCATGTTGTGGAGAGTTTCAGGGGTGCAGCTTCTGTAAGTTACTCCCATATTGGGGGAGCAGAGCTTTCAAGCAATAGAACTACTCTTGAGTTGTCCATGATCTTGCAAGTAACTCTCAACTGTATTCCTGGAAGCAACCTTAAGAAACTCATTGGTCCATCAAGTTGGACCAAAGCAATTGTTACTTTGATTTGTTACAAACTCCTGTCTGGACTAGAAAGATGGTTATGGAGTATCTTCCCATGAAAAGTGTATACACAAAAGGGGAAAAAATAAAGGTCTTTTTTTTTCTTGTGGGGAGTTAAATTAGAGGGGAAGTAAGAGAATTAAAAAGCCCAGACAAGACTGAAAGGCAAAGTCTAGAAATTAAGTCCCTAAATATAAATCCTGACCAAAGGCTGGAGGGATGGCACACACACTTAGATGCCCTCTTGTACACACACACACACACACACACACACACACGAAAAAAACCCTGCTTTTTTGTTTTAAAACTTGTGTGTGTGTGTGTGTGTGTGTGTGTGTGTGTGTGTGTGTGTGTGTTTCAGAGGGCACTGTGTGTCCCTGTGGAGGACCAAGGGTGACTCCGGGAATCCTCCTGGATTGCTTCTACCTCCTTTTTGCTTCACTCTGGGATTTCCCAAGCTCCACCCACCAGGACCAGAAGTACAGGCCTCCAGCATTTTCTGCCTGTCATTTTTACGTGGAATCTGGAATCTGAACTTCTGCTTACGAGGCAGAGTCTTAACCCCTGAGCCATCTTTCCAGCCCCAAACCCTGCTTCTTTTTTTTTTTTTAATAAATTATTTTTTATTGTTTTTTATTCAATTTGTGCGTGTGTGTGTGTGTGTGTGTGTGTGTAGAACCACTGGTGAATTCAGGAACCACCATGGACCATCTCCACCTCCTCCTCATTTACTCTGCCCCAGGATTCACAGGCTCCGCCCTACCAGGACCAGAAACGCAGGCCGCCCCAGCTTCTGCCTAGCGTCTATACGTGGGGTCTAGGGGTCTAGGATCCGAATTCAGGACCTTCCACCTGCAAGGCAGAGGCTTAACCCCTGAGCCACCTCTCCAGCCCCAAAACTCTGCTTCTTAAAGAAGGTCTCCCTCTTATGTACAAGGCACTCTGTTGTACTATGAATGTTTATAGGCATTGTCCTAGTTAGGCATAAGTGTCCACTTGACAGTTGAGGGTTGAGCTCTGGGCACATTTGTAGAGAATTAATAGTTGAGTTAAGCCCAGAGCAAACCTTCGGGAGATTGTCTAGCTGATGGGAAAGGCCCAGCCCATGGTAGGTGGGATTAGGCCTTGGAATAAAATACAGAGCTCTAGTTGAGAGAGTTGGCATCCTTGTGTACACCTGGCCAGACATGCTGGTCTAGCAAGTAAGGATCATCCCTCTTTCAGCTATTATGTAGAGATGGTATGACCAGTTCCCTTGGCCTGGTATTGGTGCAAGCTCTCCTGTCAAGTTGGACTCTAGACTATAACCAGACGGTCAATAAGAAAATAAATCCCTTGTTCCCTTAAGCCGTTTGATGGTCATTTATCAGCAACCATGCAGGCGAACTGCAACAGGCATGCATTTTCACCAACAGTTTTATGCTTTTGTTGTTATCAATACTATGCATCTGTGGATTCTATTCCTGAGGATACTGACCAGCCAGACCCTAGGAGCCCACTGGTGCGGAAATATGATGAAATATTAATAAAAGCCTATACTATACAAAGCCTGTCTTACCCCCTCTTCCACTGAGATAAGAGGTTGTTGCTGTGAGGATGCTCATAGAGGATGAAAGTCCATGAGGTGGGCACAAGATCAACTGGGTTGGGCCCCAAGATGAACAGACCCATGAGATGCAGAGGACCAAAAGCTCCAATTGGATTTGCAGAAACTAGAGCTAACCAATAAAGAAAAGTCATTTTTCCCAGGCCTTCCTAACCCTATAAATACCCCTGGCCCTGCCAGCCATCTTTGGGCCCTTTGCCCCTCATCCATTTCATGTCTGGAAGTCTGTGAGCTCTCTTGCCCCTCATGGATTCATGTCAGTGAGTTCCATTCCTTTTCTCCTCTAATAAACTCTGCCTTAATCCTCTATGTGTGTTTTGGTTTCAACGTTCCACTCCCAAATACAGGAAACTGGATATTAAAAAAAATCTCCCCTCAACATGGAGATAGGAACTCAGTCAGGTCCTTTTGCTCGACAGGCAAAATCCTTAGCCCTTGAACCATCTCCCCAGCCTAGATTTCTATTCAATTCATGAGGGTAGGCTGTGGATCTGGAACTCAAAGCTTTATGTGTCTGTAAACCCCTTGTGTTCATACCTTGATTAATTATATTACTTGTTTCTGTTTTTATTCTTTCTGGATAAAAAGTAGTTAGACTGAGAAATCGTTAGGAAGATTCAAGCCTTGGCCATCTGCATCATTGCAGATTCCTGAGGCGTGACAAGATCAGGCTGTCTCCCCTATTCGGGGGGGGGGGGCGCAAGCCTACCCTAGGCAGCCTTGTTTCTCTAAATTCATGCATCGTCTCCATGGAAACTGACTCGGGAATCCCTTAAGCACACTTGTGACCATATCTAGAAGAGGAAACGGGAGGGGGAAGAAGGGGGGAAGAGGGGATGATTCGCTGAGCCCCGTTCAGCCTGAGTATTTACCCGGAAACCCAAGCCACATTCTGTTCCGATGCACTTTTAACCCAGATCCGCCCAGTTTCTCCCCGAGAGAAGCAAGCGAGCAGCCTGGCATCTGGAATCTTTTCTTGGAGCTCAGCCTTTCCACGTAGGAGGTGCGTGTCCTGTCACTCAGCCTGTAGGAGGCGGGCCCGTAGATGGCGACCAATCAGGGATGAGGTTTTATGGCTGGATGGACTGTCCAATGAGTCTTGGCCATCCGAGAGACTCTGCTCAGCATTTGGGGGTGCTACTTTCCGTCCCCGCCATATTTGGTCCCTGCGTCTGCAGAGAGAGAGAAAGAGAGAGAGAGAGAGAGAGAGAGAGAGAGAGAGAGAGAGAGAGAGAGAGAGAGAGAGAGAACCTTTGCTGTAAGACTCTCTGCTGGCTGGACATGGTGAGCGCAGCCGGGCGTCCTGGGTGTGTGTCGGAATCCGGAGGTGGCGCTGGAGACCTGGGCCTGGGGGCCCTGTGGTCCCGCTGCTTGGAGCTGGGCAGCAGCCGTAGCTGCAGGCCTGGTGTTTGCAGCCTGGGAGGATCGTGGGGAAACTTCGTGAGTCGGGCTGGCGTGGGAGTGGGAGGAGGTTCATGCAAAAGCGCTGGGGAGCCGCGGGGTGTGGACTGACTTCCAAGTCCTGGGCGTGTTATGTAAGTAACATAGGCCGACACGTTTGCGTCTTAATGCAATGTGACCATTTATGGCATGACTAATAAATCAGCAGACCGTTTCGTTTCCTGCAGTTTCGCAAGGGAATCCTGATGTTGGCTTGCTTTCCCTAGATGTGCGCGGTCCTAGGTTCTTCTGCTCTGATCTTAATTGCTAGCATTAACTTTCACAATACTGTGCGGACCTGCAGTTACGCATGGCCTAAAAGAGGACTAAAGAACAGAAAGCACAAGGCTGTTGTGAAGTGAGAGATGGAGCGGGTTGGGGGGGGGGGGAAGATTCGAAAAGTCTTAGGGGACCCGATAAGTAAGAAGTTCTTTCCAGCCCACAAGGGCACTAGGCAGGCTCAAGGAACAATCCTTAAATTTGAGGTGTGATGAGCATAGGGGAGGGGGACAGGAAAACCTGCACCCCAGTCCCACCCATCCCCCCAAAGGCAAGCAAGAGCATTCCTTTTTAACAGTTGACTTTGTGATCATCCAACCCTTTTGTCTTCCGGTGCCTCTTTATTTATAGCTCCAGGTGAGGGGGCCAGATATGGGCTGATCCAGTTTCTCTCCACGAAGCTGATAAATATAAGACCAAAACCGCTTAAGGGAGCAAGGGGTTTTATTCATTGTTTATGATTCTGGTTATAGTTCTTAGTCCAGCTTGGCAGGAGAGCTCATACCAACACCAGGAGCTGAGGGAACTGGCTGAGGGAACTGGCCAGGCCGTATCCACAGGGATTGTAGAGAGGGGGCCAAATTCATTTGCCATAATGTCTGCATACCAACATGTCAAAGTATGCCAAAATGTTGAAGCAGATTTCTGTGTGTGTATGTGTACATGTGTGTTTGTGTGTACCAGAAGGCACTTGAGTGTGGCCTCTGGAGGCCCAGGGGTGATACCTGGAATCATCCTAGATTGCTCTATCTCCTTTATTGTTTTGCTTTGGGGTTTCCTGGAATTGCAGCCTACCACCATCCACGTGGCATTTTTACATGGCATCTGGGATCTGAACTCAGGTCCTTTTGCTTGCAATGCAAAGACTTAAACACCAAGCTGACTCGCCAGACCTAACTCTCTCCATTTTATCCACTTACCCGGGAAATGGTCCCACTCTCCATGGGCGGGGTCTTCTCACATCCGTTACATATTCTCCCACAGCCTTGCTTGAAGCAAGCCTTAACTATCAGTTCTTTGCAGATGTGCCCAAATCCTCAGCTTTCAATTATCAAGTTGGCATTGGTATTTAAATGGCAGATGGTATGATGGATAAACTCACGAGTTTAGAGTGTTTCTGATCTGATCTGTTTAATTTTCAGATGCCATTATTTACTAACAAAAATAGTTAAGCAGGTAACCGGTGTACCTATTAAGTTTGTATGAGCAGAGATAATAAAAAATGTTTAAAAAAATAGTTAAGCAGGTTACAAACTCCCTCGGCCAACTGGCAGATGGTTATCTTCTTATGTAAACAAGATGTATAGTCTTTCCTTGGCATTTATACTCAGTGCATAAATTAGGCCAAAGGGGGCTGGAGAGAGAGCTCAGGGGGTAAGCCTCTGCCTTGTAGGCAGAAGGTCCTGAGTTTGGATCCTGGATCCCATGTAAAAACTCTTGGTTGAAATGACAGTGGCTTGCACTTCTGGCCCTGGAAGGTGGAGCCTGGGAAACTCCAGAGCAAAGCAAAGAGGAGGTAGAGCAATCCAGGGTGATTCCTGAAGTCACCCCTGGGCCTCCACAGGCACACATAGTACCCTCTGAGACACACAGACCCAGGCATGCAATAGATAAATAAGTAAATAGGTTAGGTTAAGACTGTTGCGTTGTGAAATAGATCTTTCTAGAGTAGGCACAGCCACATGGTTAATGGTCTCTACATATAACTCAGAACACACCCAGGGCTTCAGTGTGCCTGCTTGTGGCTCATAACTTTATAGCCAAAGAGCTTGGGGGGGACACAAAATGGGGGTTATTTCTTTCTTACAGTTCTTGGTTACAGTTCTTAATACAGCCTGGCAGGAGAGCTCATACCAACACCAGGAGCCGAGGGAACTCACCACACCACATCCGCAGGGATGGCAGAGAGAGGGGACAAACCTGACGAGCCAGATCACAAATCTATCCAAAGCATACTGAGCAAGGCCAGAACACCTTCCCCCACCTTGTCCACCTGCGCAGAGAATGGCCCCACCCACTGCAGGCCCCACCCACTTAGGCTGAGTCTTCCCACGAGAATCAGAAAAGCTCCCACAGAATTGCTCAGGGCTGAGAATTCTCATTCTTCCCAGATGTGCCCAGAGCTCAGCCACCATCCAACTGTCAAGTTGACATCTACATCTCTAAGTTAACACACCCAGCCTGTCTTCCTCACCCTGCCTGTGTCTCATGTCACCTGCTTCTATGGATTACAGATTAAAAGAAAATTTTCTCTAGATTCCCATGACCTGTGCCCTTTCTTTTTTAATTTTCTATTTTTTAATTATTATTTTATTTTTCTAGCTTTACAAGGATATTGAGTACTTATTCTTGCTACCCTCCATCTGTCTTCCCTCCCATTGCCCCTCTTTCCCTTCATCAATCCATCCCACTCCCTCACACCCTCCTGCTTGTCTGCTTCTATGGGCCCCAGGATTCCCTCTGGCTTTTCTACTTTTGTGGGGTTCAGGCCTCTGTGGCATACCAAGTGGCCTCTCTTCAGGCCACCCCACTGATAGGGGCATTTACCTTCACTCATCCAGCCCTAGTCCCCAAGGTTTCCACTGTATATTCTTATCTCTCTTGAATTCCTTGACAGTCTTTGGGGGCATGTTGGTGTGTCAGTCATGATGTAGGTCTGGGAAGGACAAATCCCAGTGCAGTGAGTTCCTGGATGCAGCAGTCCTGCCTTGAATGGAGTGTCTTGCCCAACGGTGGACCTTCCCATCTTTAGGTTCCTTACAATTTCACCACCCCCTCTTCCATGAGGTTCCCAAAGCCTTAGGATGGGGGACTGTGCCCTTAAGCCAAGGATTCTTAGGGCTCATTATAAACCCCTGATTTTCCAAGTCCTCCTGACATAGCCAAAGTCCCTGGAAAGAGGGAATGTATATTCATGGGGTAGCCTCTATGGTAAAGGCTACTGGGTTATTTCTGGACATCGTTTTTAATATGCAAATTCCTGACAGAAGCAGAAGACTTATTGTGAGAAAAGTATTGCTATAGATTCCCTGGGGTTGGTACTGGTTACTCTTTTGTGTTGCTCTGAGGGCACACCGCAAATCAAGCCACTTGATGGGATGAAAGGGGAGATTTTTTTCAGTTTTCAGTTCCAAAAGGGAGATACAGTCCTTCATGGTGGGAAATGCATGGCTGGCTGGCAGAAGCTGGAGGAGGGTTAAGTTACATCTTTCATGGAGGTTGAGAGCTGCAAGAGCAGAACTCTACTGGAAGCAGGGTGGGACTCATCCACCTCAAGGCCCACCCCCTGTGACTGCCTTCCTCTGGCAAGGCTCCACCTCCTAAAGGTGCCATGATCTTCCCAAAGCAGTAAAGAGTCATACACATGACCCTGTGGACGACAGCCCTCATTTCAAACCACAACAGGCTGCGGATGGCTTCTCTCTTAGGGATTAGAAACAGTGGTTGCCACGGATACCAAAAGTAAACAGACGGTTGACAGCCTGGTGATGGAGTGGGTCACATGATGTGTGAGTTCATCCTGCCTTTGGGTTTATAGTCAAGGGCAGGTATGAGCTGACTCAGGCTGAGGGTTGAGGCAGAAATCACAGGCCAAGAACCGGGAGACAGACAGAATGGCTGCCTAGGTAAAAGATTTTGTTTCTTTTGATCAGTTCAAGCATTCATTGTTAAGACAAAAAAAGGGGGGGGGAAGGGATGGAAAGTCTTGCTGTGGTTTAAAACGATGTATTAAGCAGGGGTTTTGAAATAGGATTTCTGCATGTCATAAATAAAGACATTGTTTTTTTCAATGTGTGTATGTGTGTCTGTCTGTCTGTGTCTGTTTGTCTGTCTATCTGTCCCTGTGAAGGACAAAGAGTGACTTCAGGAATTATCCTGGATTTCTTCTGCCTCCTTTTGGATTTTTGCTCTGGGATTTCCCAGGCTCCACCCACCAGGGCCAGAAGTGCATGCAGGCTGCTGCCATTTTTTTTCTTTTAAGTGGGACCTGGTATCTGAACTCAGGTTGTTCCGCTTACAAGGCAGAGTCTTAACCTCTGAACCATCTCTCCAACCCACAAATAAAGGCTTTCTATCAACAAATTCCCATAGGTGGTAGTCATGGAAACATAGCTATTCACCAGGATTGCAGCATGCAGGTAAAATTCAACATTTTCATATCCTTTATATGTAGTATATATATATGTATATATATATGTATGTGTATATGTACATATATATGTATGTATGTGTATATATACATATATATGTATGTATATATTCATATACTTGATAGCGAGAGCTCAGCGCCTCATGTGCTCGGTATTCATCCACAGTATTACGTGACTCAGCTTGTAATAGAAGAACATAGTGGACAGGCTTGTGTATTCAGAGTTTGTGGGGCGTGTAGTCTAGCAATACGTGGTCTTGTCCCATTCTTTAGCAAAAAAGTCCTAAAGCTCTTGGAGTTCCCTGAGTGATGGAGTGTCTTGGTCCCTTCACACAGAGCTTGATTTGCTGCTGGGGCAGCAGAGGGGTGTTTAATTAGCTTAGCATTCCCATGACCTTCTGATTGAGGGATTCTCTGGGATTGTGGGTCACGTTGGCTACTCTCCCTCCATGCTTCTTCTTACTGTACTTCATTTCTTACAGAATCTTTTTTTTTCTGAAGTGTAGGTCCAATCAAGCTCTTTGGCTTTTTCTTTCATGGCTCAGTGGGTAAGGGCACATATGATCCCGCAGGATCTGAATTCAGCTCTGGTTACCTTCTTTCACGGTGGAAGGAGACAACCATTTTAGAGTGTCTTCTGATTCCCATCCATTCACTACACTATGGTACACACACACACACACACACACACACACACACACACACAAGTAAATGTAAAATAAAATGTAAAAAACAATTATTTCATGCTTTGAGTGGAATTTTGTGATTTTCCTGACTTGCACTGAGTGGATAGAATAAGAATAAACCATTCGTTTCATGCATGTTCTCTCTTTCTTAAATAAAATGTTTAAAAAATTACTTTTGTAATTTTTCGGTCAGGTAGGTGTCATCCATAGATACAGGTGTCAGCAGGACACTTAAAGGCTTCTGCTCTGGACACATCTGTAAAGCATTAGTAGTGAAGTTCAGCCCTGAGCAAACTTGTAGGAGCTTGTCTGATTGATGCGCTCAGCCCATGGTGAGTGGGACTAGTCCCTGGGCACGTGCATGTGATGAAGGAAGGTGGTTTTCTTTTTCTTTTTTTTTTTCCCTTGTATTTGGGGGTCAAAGATTGACACTAGAATACTTGGAGAGGATTAAGGCAGAGTTTATTAGAGGCAAGAAAAAACAGAACTGACAGTCGTGAGGGGCAAAGGACCCTGGAAGTTGGCGTCCTTTGGCATACTTGGCCAGGCATGTTGATCTGGCAAACGAGGTTTGTCCCTCTCTCAGCAGTCCTATGGCTATGGCGTGGCCAGTTTCTTTGGCCCCTGGGGTTGGTGTGAGCTCTCCTGCCAGGCTGGACTAAAAACTGTGACCAGACAATCGTAAGTGAAAATAAATGCCCTTGTTCTGTTAAGTGGTTTGATCATTGATTTACCAGCAACTTGCAGAATGATTACAACAGTAGCAACATGTTTGTACCACCCTGAGAAAAAGCGTCAGTGCATAGCAACATATAGTTGAACCTTCTTGGCTTTGGTATTTTAGTAAAGCTGACCTGTCAATTCTCCAATGACTGTTCATTCTGAGTGTTTTAAATCCTTTGTTTCTCTTTTTTCTTCTCCTGGGGAGGCTCAGTCTTTGCTTATTCGGTGGACAAACTATACACTTGACTTCACATAACCCCAGACCTGTAATCTAAGGCTTAATCTATTTAGAGCAACTCCCAAAATGGATAGACTCATGCGGTTGCTTAGTAACTGGTCCCACTAAATGGGCAGGAAGGGAATGTGGTTTTTTTACATAAAGATTTATTTACTTTATTGCATGCGTGTGTGTGTGTGTGTGTGTGTGTGTGTGTGTGTGTGTGTGTATCAGAGCACTTTGTGTTCTTGTGGAGGCCCAGGGTTAACTTCAGGCATCACCCTGGATTACTTTACCTCCTCTTTGCTTTGCTCTGGAGTTTCCCAGGCTCTACCTTCCAGGCTTGGAAGTAAAAGCCACTGCCTTTTCCTCTCGGCATTTTTTACATGGGATTTGAACTCAGGACCTTCAGCTTGCCCAGGTAGGCTTAACCCCTGAGCCATCTCTCCATCCTGGGAATGTGGTTTCTTTTCCAGTCATCTGCTCCAGATGCAGTAAGTCCCCTAAACAGTATGTATTTACTTATGTGAGAAAGAACATGGCGAGAGGCCTCTTTTCTCCTTCCGCCATGTGGGCCATCTACAGGCCTACGCTTTACCCACTGAGCTCTGTCGCTGTCCCTCTGGTAGCCACCATTAATGCCAGCAGATGAACAGCAGGACCCAGTTTCAGACAAGTCAAGGCCAGAGAGCAGCATCTCATGTTCATTAGATTCTGCAGCTTTCTGATCTGCTTTGTCTGCCTTGTGGTTTCCTTAGCGCAAGAAAAGTGATATCAGAATTAAGACATAGAAACCCTTCCCCAGCCGGGCTACCTACAGAAGACAGAAAAACACGCAAAATGCAAATGTGAGAGAGGTTGGTACTATTTAAAGAATTATATAAGTCTTGGAGCTGGGCAGATGGCTCAGGGATTAAGGCTTTTATCTGACAACTTAAAGGACCTAAGTTCAGGACCCACACTAATAAATACTGAATAGAAATGGCAGCAAGCTGTAATTCCAGCCTTGGAAGGCAGAGCTTTGAAAACTCCAGAGCAAGGAAATAAGGAGCTAGGACAATCCAGGATGCTTCCCCATGTCACCCTTAGACCTCCACAAACACACACACAATCAAATGCCGTTTTACACACACACACACACACACACACACACACACACACACACACACATACACACACACACACACAATAGAAGTACATGAATTCCTGATAATGACCAGAGAAGAAATGAACAAGGCTGGAGAACCCGTGATATAATACCTTCTTCCATTTTTACTTTCTCCAATTTCGCTCTTCCATTTCCATCAGCCACTTGCTGCTCATGCTGGAACCTGTTCTTCATGTTCCATTCAGGGCCTGTTTTCTGAAATTACAAGGTTTTCAGAAAATCACAGAAATATTCCCTGGCTAAACTTCTTTTTAACCTCAAAAATCCCAAGTTCACAAGATAACAAAATGAGAGGCAAAGGAGTCTGCTCTTTCCAGAAAAGGAAGGGAAAAACATCCATTTTTAATATTTGGACTCCTGTTTGCTTTTGTGGCTGCCGATCGTGTCAGTGAGCGTCGCTGAGATCTAATGATATGAGCTGAACTCAGTATAATCATAAGACTTCAGGTGTCCGCCATTCTGAAGAACCCTGTGGTGTTCTATGGCTGCTTTTATGGGAAGCGCAGATGTCACACACACACACACACACACACACACACACACACACACACACACAGGACCTAGTGTCACATACAGTGCAGCACACAAGGATTCCTTATCAACTCAGACAGAAAGCAGCTGGCTTACTTTAAGGCTGAGAAACACAGATTCCCTAGACTCACAGAGGAAAAGGAGGGCTTTCATTTCCTACTCCCACCATTCCAGGGGCAGGTGTGTAATTAGGCGTTCCATACCTGGAATCTTCAGCCAGTGAAGGTCTAGAGAAGTCTGTGAACTAGGGAATAAGATGTCATTACTCCTAAACAATGGAGGGAGGTAACACACACCCCTATATGCTTTTGTTCTTTAACTTTCTTTTTTTCAATTTTATTTGTCTTCTGTCTGTCTGTCTGTCTGTCTGTCTGTCCATGTCATGGTTTGGAATATGTCCCCTCCCGTAGTCTCATGTATTTGGGAAGGTCATGGCACCTTTGGGAGGTGGAGCCTTGCTGGAAGAAGGCAGTCTCAAGGGGTGGGCCTTGCCACCCTACCTGCTGGAGAAGTCTGCTTTTGCAGTCAGCAGTTTTGAGTCTCCAAGATGTCTGCAGACTTATGCCTCCTTCAGCTTCTGCTGCAAGCCATGAAAGACTGTATTCTCTCCCCAGAACCGTAAGCTGAATAAATCTCTTTTCCCCCTTAAATTGCTTGACTTTGGATGCTCTTTCACAGCAACAAAAAAAGAGTAACCAATACTATTTATTTATTTATTTGTTTTATTTATTTATTTGTTTGTTTGTTTGTTTGTTTGTTTATTTAGTATATGTATAGTAGAGGGCACTTGGGTGTGTGTGCCTTTGGAGGCCAAGGGTGACTTCAGGAGTTATCCTGGATTGTGCTCCCTCCTTTTCCCCCCCCCACTTTGCTCTGGGGTTTCTCAGGCTCTGCTTTCCAGATCCAGAATTTCAGGCCATCACCATATCCCCCTGGTGTTTTTATGTGGGATCCCAGATCCAAACTCAGGCCCTTCTGCTTCAGAGACATGTAGTCTCTGAGTCATCTCTCCAACCCATCTTTACTTTTTTTTTTTTTATCAAAAATAGGACCCATCTGTAGCTTCTGATATGTCTTTACCTGATGGCTCTTTTTGTCTTTCCATGAATTTAGAATATATGATTCTCTTTTTAATATTTTGTTCAGAGAACATGAGTAAGAAATTGCATGCACATCTGATCCCAGATTCCACTTAAAAAATGCCAGGAGAAAATGGTGGCAGCCTGCACTTCTGTCCCTGAAAGGGAGAGCCTGGGAAATTTCAGAGTTAAGCAAAAAGGAAGTACGGCAGTCCAGGGATATTTCCAAAACTACTTTTGGGGCGTCCACAGGCGCACACAGTGCCCTCTGATACACACACACACACACACACACACACACACACACACACACACACACACACACTAAATGTTTTAAACTATTTTATTGATTTATTGGAGAAAGAGGAAGGGAGGGGAGAAAGAAAGAAGGCATGTCATGGCACACAGGTGGAAGTCAGAGGACATCTTTCAAGAGTCAAATCTCTCCTTCTACTGTATGGACTTCTAGGAAGTGAACAGTCACCTTACTCACTGAGCTATCTCACTGGCCCCTTTATTATTATTATTATTATTATTATTATTGTTTTGCGTGTGTGTGTGTGTGTGTGTGTGTGTGTATGTGTATCAGAGTGCACTCTGTGTCCCTGTGGGGGACCAAGGGTAGCTTTGGGGATCATCCTGGATTGCTTCTACCTCCTTTTTTGTTTTGTTCTGGGATTCCCAGGCTCCACTCACCAGGGCTGGAAGTGCAGGCCTCTGCCTTTCTGCCTGGTGTTTTTACGTGGGGTCTGGGATCCAAACTCAGTACTTTCTGCTTCTGAGGCAGAGTCTTAAACCTTGAGCCAACCCCGTGGTTATTTTTTTTTTTTATTAAAAATTTAATTATACATTTTAAAATTTTTTACCAGTTCCCTCCCTCCCCCCTCCTCCCCCTCCCCTTCCCCCAGTGCCTCCCCCCCAATTCCCAGAGAGTCCTTTATTGTGTACGCCTAACTCTCCACTGGGTCCTCCTCTCCGATGACATATAAGGACCCCCCGTGGTTATTTTTTGATATACCATTAAGTAAAATTTCATCCAGAATCTATACTGTTACAGACGTGAGTTTTAAGAGAAAACAATATAACAGCTTAGATCTCAAAGATAGTCTACTCTGATCTCTAAGCAAGCTATAGCAGATTGATTTTTAAAATGACTTTTTTTCTCTCTTTATATTGGCAAGGCACACATGTTGAAAAAAGAAAAACAAAACACACACACACACATATGTATGCAAAAATAAAATGTAAGACTTCAGGGTTCTTGTTTCCTTTTTGTTTTAAGACTTAAAAATTAAGTCTTTTTAAAATTACATGTAGCCTAAGCTTATTTAGATTGTGGAGGTTATTGGTTCTTGGTGTTGCATCTTCTGTAATTTCTGTTATAACAATGAAATTTAGTGAAAAGATAAATATTTGGCAGATATTTCAGTGGGAGCCAATATGAAGCAGAGTTGGAGATTTATTAAGACCCATTTAAAAAAATATTTTTTCTTATACTGTGTTCAGTACCTATCACCTCTTTTTCTTTCTTTCTTTCTTTCTTTCTTTCTTTCTTTCTTTCTTTCTTTCTTTCTTTCTTTCTTTCTTTCTCTTTCTCTCTCTTTCTTTCTCTTCTCTTTTTCTTTCTCTCCCTCCCTCCCTTCCTCCCTCTCTCCCTCCTTCCCTCCCTCCCTCCCTCCCTCCCTCCCTCCCTCCCTCCCTTCCTTCCTCCCTTCCTTCCTCCCTTCCTTTCGTTTGTGTGTGTGTGTGCCTGGATTGTGCTACTTCCAGTTTGCTTTACTATGGAGTTTCTAAGTGTATTAGTCAGTGTTCTCTAGAGTCACGGAATTCACACAATGAATATATATATATACTAATAAATTTCATATATATATTAAATTTATTAAGTTGGCTTACAGATATGGCCGAGGTAGTTCAGCGATAGCTGTCAGTAGCTAAGGTAGTCCAACGATGGCTTCCAGTAGCTAGCTGCTCAGTTGGTAGTCAAGTGGGTGATGGCTGAAGGCTGGAGAACTCCTAGAGTCTTAGTCTAGTGGAAGGCTAGAAGGTCAAAAAAACTGGGGAGCTGGAAGGAAGAACGATTCCTAGCACAGTTGCAAGAAGCATCTCTTCTCTTTCTTGGCTTCTTTTTATATGATGCAGTACTGGGAGGATCTTATGAGATCTTTGGAGGTCTGATAAGATCTAGGGCGGGTATAATCGTATCAGGTGATCTCAGTTGATTCTTGCAGATGTGGTCTCAGCCCCTCTTAGTTAATACCGGGTGTATCAAGTTGACACCCAGGCTTAACTTCACACTAAGATTCCACCTTCCGGGGCCAGAAGTGCAGGCCACCGTTATTTCTGCTTGACATTTTTACATGGGATCCAGGAATTAAACTTAGGACCTTCTGCTTGTGAGGCAGAGGCTTAACCTCAGAGCCATCTCTCCAGCCCCATTAAGAGACATTTTAAACACAAATGTTAAGCTCAAGGATTCCTAAACATGAGTATGGGCATCTAAAAAAGGGTTTCAATTAAATGCTTTACAGTGCATATATATTCAATTTGATGGGTCCCCAAATTACATGCCAAGTATCCCCCAACCCTTTTAAGCATTGTTCAAAGAGTATAGTTGAAAATAGAGTTAAAGGTGAAAGAATTTATGTGTGTGTGCATGCGCACATGTGTGTGTGTGTGTGTGTGTGTACCAGAAGACATTGCGTGCCTGTGGAGGCCCAAGGGTGAAATCAGGAATCATCCTGGATTGCTTCTACCTCCTTATCACTTTGCTCTGGGGTTTCCAGGCTCTGCCTTCCAGGGTTGGAAGTGCACGCCACCATCCGTCTTTACATGGGATCTGGGATCTGAACTCAGGTCCTTCTGCTTGCAAAACAAAGACTTGAATACCTGAGCCATCTTTCTAGCCCTCAATTTTTCTCTTTTAAACAAAGCTGTAAGTGATTTTTTTTTAGAGTACTTGTTTAGATTTGGGGTAGAGAGGAAAATGCCAGAAACTCAAAGCATTCATCATTTAAATATTTTTTGCTCTGATTAGCTGTAATTTGTTTTTTGTCATTGGCAAGATGTCTTTAGAAAAATATATATTGTCTCTTAGCAATTTTGGTCTTATCAGCTTTGCTTCCATTTCCTGATGGTCTACTGAAATTTTCCATTAAGATTAGCTACTTATTAGTACAGTGAATCACCCTTATGAAGTCCAATTACATTTTAAAATTTAATTTAATTTTTTCTTGGTATTGTGTGTGTGTGTCAGTGTGTGTATGAGTTTGTGTGCACATGTGTATATATGAGTATGTGTGTATGAGTGTGCGTGCACGTGTATGTGCGTGCACGTGTATGTATATGTATTAGTGTGTATATGAATGTGTGCACCTGTGTATATGAATGTATATGTATATGAGTGTGTGTGTATGAGTGTGTGTGTATAGGCATGTGCACATGTGTGTGTATGAGTGTTTGTGTGTGTGTGTGATGCTGGGTAGACACACATGTAAAGATCAAAGGACTACTTTTGTGAATTGGTTCTCTCTTTCCACCTTTATGTAGAATCAAACTCAGATTGTAAGGCTTGCTGGACAAACCCCTTTAGATGCTGAACCATCTTGCTGGTATCTATTAAAAAACAAAAAACAAAACGTAGGTATATACTTCCAAATGTTGCCTTTTTTGTATAATTACCAAGGATCTACTCAAGTTCCTAGAAAACTATAAGAGATATTGTTCAGTTCGCCTGCATTGTTGCCAATAAATTTATGATCAAGTAGCATTAGGGAACAGGGGGTTTTATTTTCTCTTATCATAGTTCTGTTACAGTTCCTTGTCCAGCTTGGCAGAAGAGCTCACACCATCACCAAGGACTGAGGGAACTGGCCACACCATATCCACAGGACTGCTGAGAGATGGACAGTCCTCACTTGATAGACTAGTGTGTCTAGTCAAGTTGGCCACAAGATGCCAAGTTCCTCAACTAATTCCCTCCCTCCAATTCATCTCCCCTGAAATTAGTTGTACTAACCATAGGCTAGGTCTGCCCTACCAATTATACAATCTTCTGCAGACTTGCCTAGGGTTTAACTCAGCTACTAATTTCTCACGACTGTGCCCAGAGCTCAAACCTTTGGTTGCCAAGGTGACAGCAGTATTTAACTATGACAAGTTATCAAATAATATCCACTAGACCAGCTTCTTAAAGACTTACCATACAGAGAATATGGTGTGTTCCAATCAGATTGCCTCCCTCCTAGTGAGCCTGTGAAAATTTTGCATAGATTCTGAGAGAGAACACCTATCGTAAAGGTCACATAAAGTGATATCGGCTATTTGAGAAAAGAGACATCTTTCTTTAGAGTTGAGTTGGGAAAAGTCTCTTCCCATAGCAGTTCACAGATGTTAGGAGAGGTAGATTTTTTTTTCTTCCTCCAGCATTTGTAAGAACAGGCAGACAGTAAGACTTGACTCTCCTGTGGGCTATTAGGTAATCGAAAGTTGTTATGGAATCTGCTAGAGGGACCCAGGGTACTAGGAAAAATTATCTCAATCCATCAGCAAAAGAGGTGTGATCTCATTTTCCTTTTGATTTTCCAAAAGCACTCCAGTCTACTGTCAGAATCCCTGTATGAAAGAATCTTTGCATTCTCAATAAGAGTATGTGATCAAAATAGGACTTGAACACATGCGTAATATCATGCATTATTTATTTGAGAGAGAGAGAGGGGAGAGAGAGAAGGAAGAGGAGAGGAAGAGGAAGGGGGAGAGAAAGAGATACTATAATTAATAGATAGAAATCAGAGGATATTTGTGCACTTCTGGGGAAGTTGCCTCATATTTGAAGTTATATATATATTTATATATTTCAGTTCTTTGCAAAATATCTTGTCACACCAAGAGTCTCTAAGAAAATCACTGTCTAGTGTGGTACAAATAATCTTAATGGGCTGAAGAGATGGCTCAGGGGTTCTTTCTCTGCCTTATAAGCAGAAGGACTGAGTTCAGATCCTAGATCCCACAGGAAGATACTGGGAGCTGTTGCCTTATATCCTGAGAGATCTCTCCAGCCCCCGCATCAGATTCGTATGGATTAAGTGTGGCTCTCCAACACCATAAAGCTCATACTTCCTCCTACAAATATTATGTGGTCTCTTCTAGGAGTCTGTGACCTTTGAGGATGTGGCTGTGTGTTTCACTCTGGAGGAGTGGGCCCTGCTGGAGCCATTCCAGAAGGATCTCTACAAGGATGTGATGCAGGAAACCTTGAGGAACCTGGCTTCTACAGGTAAAGACGTCATCACCCCCTTAGTCAACTACAGAGCAAAGGATTCTTACTGACTAGTACTTTTGCATGCTTTAGAATATAGCAAAGAAATATTTGGGTGAATGTATCAGGTGAAATCACTTTAGCCCATGAATTTAGATAAAATATAGTATTTTTCTACAGTGCAGTAATTCACAATTGTTTCTTGATCTGTATTTTAGGAAATAAATGGGAATACCAAAACATTGACAATGAAGGCCAAAATTATGTGAGAAAAATAAGGTAATTTGTTTATTTGTTTATTTATTTATTTATTTATTTATTTATTTGTGTGTGTGTGTGTGTGTGTGTGTGTGTGTGTGTGTGTGTGACTGCATATGCCATGGAGGTGATTTCAGGTATCATTCTGGATTGCTCTACCTTCTCTCGGCTTTGCTCTGGAGTTCCCCAGACTCTACCTTTCAGGCTGCTGCCATTTCTGCTCAGTATTTTTCTGTGGGATCTAGGATCTGAACTCAAGCCCTTCTGCTTGTAAGGCAGAGACTTAACCCCTGAACCATCTTTCCAGTCCTCTAAGGTAATTTGTACCACAATAGACAGTGATTTTCTTAGAGACTCTTGGTGTGACAGGATATTTTGCAAAGAACTGAAATATATAAATATATATAACTTTGATTTAATCTCAAGGAATTTTCTCTAAAACTGCTTATACATTAAATTTCAACAATCAGAACATCCCAGATATTCCACTACCAGAAACTGCTGGAACATTATGACACAAATGATGTTTTATCCTAATTCATATATACAAACTTATATGTAATATTCTAAAATTTTTACATTTATTCATCTCCCACCTTTGGATAACAATTTTCTGAAACAAAATGAAATGCCATCATCAGGCAGTAATGGTGTTGGCCTGCACTTCTGGCCCTGAAAGGCAAAGCCTGGGAAATTCCAGAGCAGAACAAAGAGCAGGTAAAACAATCCAAAATGATTCCCAAATCACCCTTGGGCTTGCACAGGCATACACACACATGAAAAATTAAAAAATAAATAAAATGCCTTTTTAGACTAGAAGCAACTAAAAAATTATTTGAATATGAAAGCATCTCAAAATCCAAAATGATTTTTATCACTAGTATTGATTGCACAGCATTGTGCATTTAAATGTGTTAGTTAATCATGGAGACAGTTTAACATTACCATACACAATAAAACTGTTATAATAGCTGTCTTCAAACCATTTTGTAGAGTATCCAGATAAATGTGTCCAAAAATTCTTATGGAGAATAGAATCAACATTTCTTCTTTTAAATTATTAGCAAAGAAATCTCTTTGATACAATTATTTTCCTTGTAGCAGCCAACTGGTGAATGAACTCTATGAATGTCAAGATCATTGGTGTGAAGAAATCTGGAACTCCAATCCAGAGCATGATGTGAATGTCATATCTTGTCCAGAAGGCCCCACGTGGGAAAACCATGTGTATGAAGAAGTAGTTGTTGGCCATTTAACTCCAAGTGTCCTTAATCCTCATCCAGAACACAAACCACATGAAGATGGGGAATGTGGAAAGAAGTTATATGAGCATAAGGAGTTTGGGAACACCTCCAGTCTGCCCTCATATTTTCAGAATCATAAAAGGACCCACACAGAGGAGAAACCTAAAACTAATCACCATGGTGAAGACTTTACTACACGTCTCAACTCTGGTCCAAAAGATGAAAGTACCTGCACTGGAGAGCAACACTACCAATGCCAGCAGTGTGGGAAAGTGTTTACTTCTTCCAGTTCCTTCCGAAGGCATGAAGAATACCACAGTCGAGAGAGATCTTACGTCTGCAAGCAATGTGGGAAAGCCTTTCCTTTTCCCAGCTCCCTCCAAATCCATGAAAGAACTCACACTGGTGAGAAACCCTTTGTGTGTAAGGAGTGTGGGAAAACCTTTGCCCGTTCCAGTTCCCTGTTAACCCATGAAAGAATTCACACTGGAGAGAAACCCTACGTATGTAAAGAATGTGGGAAGGCTTTTGCTGACCGCAGTTCCCTTCGATTCCATGAAAGGATGCACACTGGAGAGAAGCCCTATAAGTGTAAACAGTGTGGAAAGGCTTTTGCTTGTTCTGGTTCTGTTCGTAAACACGAGAGGAGTCACAGCGGAGAGAAACTCTTTGTGTGTTTGCAATGCGACAAAGTTTTCCATTCTGAGAGTACTTTTAGAACACATAAAATAATTCATTCTGGAGAATGTGTATGCAAGCAATGTGGTAAAGCCTTCACTAGTTATGGTTCTGTAAAGTACCATGAATTGATGCATAGTGGGGAGAAACCCTATGAATGTAAGCAGTGTGGGAAAGCCTTCAGGTCTCCTAAACAAGTTCAGATACATAAAAGGACTCACACTGGAGAAAAGCCTTATTCATGTAAGCAGTGTGGAAAAGCTTTTACTTTTCTCGGTTCTCTTCAGTACCATGAATTGATTCATCGTGGAGAGAAACCTTGTATATGTAAGCTATGTGGCAAAGCATTTAGGTCTTCCTGTCAAGTTCAAAAACATGAACGAACTCACACTGGAGAAAAACCTCATGTATGTAAACAATGTGGGAAAGCCTTCTTGACATCCTATCATTTAAGAAGACATGAAGTAATTCATAATAGAATAAATCCCTACGTTTGTAAACAATGCGGCAAAACTTTCAGTTGGTTAAATTCCCTTCAAAATCATATACAGACTCATGTGGAAGAAAATACTTACCTATGCAAGCAATGTGGGAAAGCCTTCTGTAGCCACATATCATGGAGAAGACACAAGAAAGCTCACAGTGAAGAGAAACCTTACGTGTGTGTACAATGTGGGAAAGTCTTCCGTTCTTCCAATTACCTCCAAATACATGAAAGAATTCACAGTGGTGAGAAACCCTTTATATGCTCAAAATGTGGTAAACCCTTCAGCTCTTTTCGTTATGTCAAGACACATGAAAGAACTCACACGGGAGAGAAACCTTTTGTTTGTACAGAATGTGGGAAAGCCTTTAGTTATTACAGTTCTTTTCACAGACACAAAAGAACTCACCAGATAGTCACCTTAAGTGAAGAATTTGGTTCGCCCTCACTTACACCTTTACAACACTATTAATCCACAACTCATGTCACTGAGACATGCAGAGCAACTTCAATTAATGTTTGTGTTGAAGGGTTAGTTTGACTACAAGGTATGTCCAACTATCTTCATTTGGCACATATGTGTAGCTGATCCCTATATAAAATTCTTTGCTTGCTGAAGCACAGGAAACTCAACTGTCATAGCAGATTGTGGCAAAACCTTTTGAAAAGTCCTCATATGCTGGTCATATACACATCAGAAATATAAAGGACTGAATACTCTTTTTTTTTTTTCTTAGAATGCTCCAGAAATACAAACTGAACAAAATTTTATAAGCATGTTGCATTTGTAGCAATTGGGTGTGGGGGGGCTATTTTTGCTTTTGTTTTCTAGAAACTTTTTTTCATGTATCTCAAGCTGGCCTTGAACCAACCTTCCTGCCTCTTGACTGGATGAAAGGTATCTTTCTCCACATGCAACATCATTAGCTCATTCTTAAACCCGTATCTCTGGACTCCATATTTTCAATAATTTACTCTAGAGAATTGTGTTTAATCTGAGTATATGAGGTGGAAGGATAGCTTAAACTCAAGTGATGGAGACCAGGGAGAACTATATCTACAAAAATAAGAATAAAAATAAAGTGCTCTAATAACATCACTTTGTAAGGTTTATTAAAAGGAATAGTGTAGGGGTCTATGAGATAAATTATCAGGTAAGATACGTGCTTACAAACCTTCCTGACTTTGATCCCCAGAAGCCACATGATGGAAGGAGAGAGCTGATTTCCAGAAGTCGTATGCCATGCCATGAATAGGCTCTCTCTCTCTCCTTTTTCTCTTTTTCTTTCTCTATAACAAATAAATAAAAAATTTAAAAAGAAAAAAAGTCTTTTCAATCAAAACATATCTCCTTTTGAGAAGGGAAAGCCAAAGCTAGTTTAGAAACAAAACTACAAGATGTTATCTTGCAAGTCAGCCCCCTATGGAAAGAACTACTTCACCTTTTTGCTTCTGCCTCTATAAACATGCTTCCAACTGACAGTCCTAAACAAGGCTTTAGGGCTTTTAGTTTTTAAATAGAGCTAGAAGTTGTTTTACAAAAATATATTTTTTTAGTTCTTTTTTTTTTCCACTCATACAAACTTAACTTGTACACCGGTCCCCTCCCTCCCTCTGACCTCCCACCGCCCTGTGCCCCCCTCCCCTCCTCCCTCCCTCCCCATTCCCAGTGCCTCCCCCTCCCAACCCCGGAGCATACATTAATGTTCATGCCAAACTCTCCTCTGGGCCTCCTCTCCGATGAGGTGCAAGGACCCAGTGGCATTTCCCAGAACCCTTTCCTTTGTTCCCCTTAAGCATAGGAACACTACTGTCGCTGTCAATCCCTTGCCTCCAAGGATCCTACTGCCTTTAACAAATGCTAGACTTTGTGGGGTTAATAGTGTGTTGGACATTGTGCAGGGCATGCAAAGTCCAATTGCTCCAGCCCTAACTTGTGTGGAGTATCTTGCATATCATTGCTCCTCCCATCCTTGTGCTCTTACATTCTTACCGCCCCCTCTTCCGCAAATTTCCCTGAGCTTCAGGATAGGGAGAGATTAGGCTGGCCTAGTTCTAGGTGGTTGATATAGAGTCTCTGAAGTTCTGGATTATGGTTTGTTGATTTTTTTTTCAGTTTTGCTGCTCCTGCAATGCCCTTCAGTCCATCCTGATGGGTATTGGATGTCACCCCCTGGCCAGAGATAAAAAGCTGTTAAGCTAGAGTCTTGCTATAAGAGTATATTCAAAGGTAGATGTAATAAAAGTAGGAAACTGCAGTGAGGGAGGGGTCAATCACCCATTTGCAAAATGGTTACGTTTTATCTGCCAGACTATATGCCCTCCCCTTCTGGTAAGATCACACCCCATTAGTTGTAAATGATCAGGAAGGAAAGTCTGTGAACTTAACCAGATGTCTCATTACTTACTTGCAGTCCTTGATGGCGGCCTTTTACAAAAATGTTTTTTAAACTTTATTATTTGTGTGTGTGTGTGTGTGTGTGTGTGTGTGTGTGTGTGTATCAGAGTGCACTGTGTATCCCTGTGGAGGACTAGGGTGACTTAGGGAATCATCCTGAATTGCTTCTACCTCCCTTTGGTTTCGCTCTGCCATTTTTCTGCTTGACGTTTTTTAGGTGGAACCTGGAATCCAAACTCAGGACCTTCTGCTTGCATAGTCTGAACCCCTGAGCTATCTCTCCAGCCCAGGGCTAGAAGTTTTTAAATCACCCAATAGCAGTGCATGTCACAGATGAGGCTGGATTGCCTATAGATGCTGGAAGCAGCAAGGATTTATCTCATCACAAGGATGTTAGATCAGAAGTGGGTGATAAGTGTCTATATAAGGGAGCTAAAGATGACCTGATTGTTGGGCTGGAGAGGTGGCTCAGGTGTTAAGCCTCCGCCTTGCAGGCAGAAGGTCCTGAGTTCGGATCCCAGATCCCACGTATAGACGCCAGGCGGAAGCGGGGGCGGCCTGCGCTTCTGGTCCTGGTAGGGCGGAGCCTGTGAATCCCGGGGCAGAAGGAGGTGGAGGCATCCACGATGGTTCGCGAATTCGTCCATGGTTCTACACATACACAGACACACACACACACACACAGACACACGCGCGCGCGCACATACACACGCATATGCACACAGTTGAATAAATAATAATAATAAAAAAAAATTAAAAAAAAAAAAAAGATGACCTGATTGCTGGAGTCCGTCCAGAGAAATTGCTCAGATACCCATTGGGGTGGAGAAGAGTTTGATATCAGCAGTGTGGAGCTGAGATAATCCTCAGAGAGCTCTATCCCCAAGCTTAGTTTATACTGCTGTTTTACAGTAAGGGCTATAGTTGGAGCAAAAACTTTACAGAAGCAAACACAATGGCTAATGTCAATGGGTAGATGGAACACAGAGAGGCACATGACCTTGGTTCTTATCATCTGAAGCCAAGGCCAAAGCAGCAGTACCATACAGGTACCAGCATCTCTGAAATGCCCTTCCTTGATTGCCTTGGCAATTTCACCCTTCCTTGATTGCCTTGGCAATTTTGGTAATTTTCTGTCTTGCCTCAGCAGTAACTCAACAGTTTACGTTTTTCTACCTCAGCCTAAAATAATCTGGTTCTGGACTTGCAACATTCCAGACCACTTCGCTCCAGGTCATTAAAGCTCTAATCAGTTAATCAGCCTTGCAGGGGAAGCTCCTTTCCCTGGACATTTAGTCCCTTTCCCATGAAGTTGCTTGACTTTGGGTGCTCTCTCACAGCAACAGACAAGACTAACTAGCACAGTCAGGCTTAGGGAAAGGCTCTTTGAAAGGGTCAACAGCGGTCTGGAGAACATGAGTCCCCCCTCCACAATACAAAACAGCAGTTCCCTGGGAAGCCCCCTAGCCCATTACCCACTGCTTTATTACTTATTAGTTATTACTGAAGTAATAACTATTTTGGATGGTGCCCTTTTGGGAGGGGAGGTGGGGGGAGGAGAAGGGGTTTGGTTTGGGGGTGCAGAGTGGCTGAAGCCAACCTGTAATTTATCTACATTGAGGAGATCTGTGAAAGTCAGTGTGCTGGTTTCAAATGAGTCCCCCACAATCTCATGTGTTTGGAAAGGTTATGGCACCTTTGAGGGGTGGAGCCTTGCTGGAGGGAAGGCAGTCACAGGGGGTGGGCCTTGAGGTGGATGAGTCCCACCGGACTTCCAGGAGAGTTCTGCTCTTGCAGCTCTCTTCCTCCATGACAGATGTGACCTGAGCCTCCTCCAGCTTCTGCCTCCAGCCATGCCGCATGAGCCATGAAAGACTGTATCTCCCTTCCAGAACTGTAAGCTGAATAAATCTCCCTTTCCCATGAAGTTGCTTGACTTTGGGTGCTCTCTCACAGCAACAGACAAGACTAACTAGCACAGTCAGGCTTAGGGAAAGACTCTTTGAAAGGGTCAACAGTGGTCTGGAGAACATGAGTCCCCCCTCCACAATACAAAACAGCAGTTCCCTGGGAAGCCCCCTAGCCCACTACCCACTGCCTTATCTGAACCATCACAGGACCCTTGACCCACAAACTTAATCACCCCCAAACAGTGTCCTAAGCATACGGACATTTTTATCATCCCCCCCAACTACCACCCCCTCAGAAGAAAGACACTCCTCCCTGTCTGCAGGGCACAGCTGCCTATGCCACGGAGAGCTGCCGCCCTGGCTTGCTGTGTTTTACCCTCATGAAAGCAGCCTGGTTCTGTTGAGATCATCTCCATTTCTCTTCTCTTTCTGAACTGTCCCACCAGAACTCGAACCAAGCCCAGTAGTTTTGTGGAGAAAGGGTTTAGATGGAAGTTTAGATTGAAATCTTTTTTTATATTTTGTATTTACTTTGTGTGCGTGTGCATGTGCGTTTGTGTGTGTGTGTGTGTGTGTGTGTGTGTGTGTGTGTGTATCAGAGGTTACTGTGTGTCCCTGTGGAGGACCAAGGGTGACTTCAGGAATCATCCTGGACCACTTTTACCTCCTTGCTTCATTCTGGGATTTCCTAGGCTCTACCCACCAGGGCCTCTGCTGTTTCCATGTTTCCACTTGGAGTTTTTTACTTGGAACTTGGGATCGGAACTCAGGACCTTCTGCTTTTGAGGCAGAGTCTGAACTCCTGAGCCATCTCTCCAACCCTAGATTAAAATCTTAAAAAGAGATCCAGGAGAGAACATCCCTTTGATCAAGATAAAGATTTGGAAAGACAGAGTGTCAAATCTGGGGTTGGGGATGGGAGAAGAAACAACTCTCCGAGTCACATTCTTGTGTGTGTGTGTGTGTGTGTATGTGTGTGTGTGTGTACAAGAGAACACTTGAGTGCATGTGCCTTTTTCTGTCAACCCCTCAGCAAAGTCTGAAATTACGAATGAGCTTTCACATCAATCTACTACCTACGGTGCACCCACCACCAGCTTCCAGAGAAGAGGCTCATTGATTTGCTGTCAGAGCCCTGAGGTCTTCTACAGCAGCTGAGCGGGAAAGCAATGAATTTTACCTTGTGAGCCACTTCTGGGAGACACAAATCTGAGGGCCAGAGACTGAATATCATAGCAGCAGTTGTCTATAGCCATGTGGGGCCAGGTGTCATAAGTCACTGAGGGCTGAATTTTGAGTGTTTCTAAAGAACATTGTGAGTGATTGGGTCAGGCTTAAGAGTATACTTATTAAAGTGTAGAGATTTATTTTTGTTATTTTCTTTCTTTCATGCACGTGTGTATGGGGTATGTTTATGTAGTATGTGCATATGTGTGTGTGCATGTGCATATACATGCTTTGGCATGTGGGTCTATATGCATACAAGTGCACCTGAGTATATGCACCTGTGGAGACCCTAGGGTGATACCAAGAATCATCGTCCATCATTCTTCCATCTTATTGTTGTGAACCTGAGTCTCTAATTAAAATCAGAGCACACCATTAAGGCTAGTCTGGCTAGCCAGTTTGTTCTGGGGATTTCTGGGCTCCACCTTCCAGAGCCATAATTATCGGTGGGTAATCCAGCATTTTTAGATGATATTTGGGGATCCTAACCCAGGTCCCTTTGCTTACAAGGCAAGGACTTAAAGCATAGGATTTTTTTTTGCTTTTGCTTTTGGCCTTTCCTCTGTAAATTCCATATTCTCCGTTAGAACTGATAAACCGACCTCATAGAGGGGAATCAATTACATTTGGTTCCTATCTAGTACCTTCTGTAAACTGTGTGTGTTCCTGGCATGTGTGCCAGCCCTAAAGTAGGCTGTGCCAATAACATTTAACTTCCTGCATCATGCCTTGTAACCTGCCTAATACCTTCACTGATCTGCTAATCTCAAAGACCCCTGCCTCTAAGCTTAGAGAAGACCCCCCACAACTCAAAGACTTTTCCTATCTAAAGGCTATAAAGTAAGGAATTTCTTTTGTTCTGTGCCTTATTATGAATCTCCTATCTCAATTTCTTCCGCTGCAGGTGCCTGGCATTATTAAAGGACCTGAATATCTGAAATTTTTCTCCCTAGTTAAATACAGGTGTCAACTAGACAGTTGAAGATCCAGAGCTCTGGGCACGTTTGTAAAGATTTGGTAGTTGAGTTAAACCTCAAGCAAGCCTGCAGGAGGTTGATTGACGGGGAGGCACACCCTTGGTGGGTGGGGCTAGTCCCTGGGCAGATGAATAAGGAAGGGAGCTGGTTGGGGAAGTTGGCATCCTTTGGTATACTTGACTAGACATGCTGTCATAGTTGGGCATGTTTGTAGAGAATGTGGTTGAATTAAGCCCAGAGTAAACCTGCAGGAGATTGTCTAGCTGATGGGAAGGTCCAGCCCATGATGGGCAGAATTAGACCCTAGAATAAAATACAGAGAGCTGGTTGAGAGAGTCAGCATTCTTGTATACACTTGGCCAGACATGCTGGTCTGGCAAGTAAGGATCGTCCCTCTCTCAGCTACTGTGTAGAGATCGTGTGACCAGTTCCCTCAGCCCTGGTGTTGGTGTGAGCTCTCCTGCAAAGTTAGACAAGGTACTGTAACCAGTTTATCATAAGAGAATAAACCCCTTTTTCCCTTAAGCCATTTGATGGTGATTTTTCAGCAATCATGCAGGTGAACTACAACGCATACTGATCTGGCAAATAAGGATTGTCCCCCTGTTAGCAGTCTTGTGGCTATATGGGTATGGTGCGGCCAATCTCCTTGGCCCCTAGGGTTGGTGTAGACTGTCTTGCCAAATTGGAATAAGAATTGTAATCAGACAATCATATGTCAGAATAAAATCCCTTGTTCCCTTAAATCTTTTTGCCATAAATTTATCAGCAACCATGCAGAGAAACTGCAACAATACCACCCACGCCTGCTCTTCCTATATCCATCCTTCTCTGTGTCTTGAATAATTGTATTCCCTTGCCTGTGTGTTATTTTATTGGTTGAACACAGATAGATGAAGAAATTATGTGTGAGAAAGTCTTGTAGTTTGCCTGCATGTTGCTGGTAAATTCACGACCACACAGCTGACAGGAACAAGGGGTTTTATTCTTGCTCAGGATTGTCTGTCATTGTTCATATCTAACTTGGCAGGAGAGTTCAAGGCAATACCACAAACAGAAGGAAATGGCCACACCATATCCACAGCAATTGCTGAGAAAGGGGCAAACCTCACTTGCCAGATTACAGGTCTGTCCAAATATGCTAATGTGCACCAAAATAGCCAAAAGACAGAATCAGCCTCCTCCGATCTTACCCACATGGGCTGGATCTTCTCACATCCATCAGACAGTCATCTGCGGATTGCTCAGGGCTTGCCTTAGCTACGAACTCCTCACAGGTATGCCTGGAGCACAGCCTTCAATTGTCAAGTGTTCACACTTGTAGCAGAGAAAGCCCTAGCCATCTGCCTCTCCCCGTATTCCTGGAGTGTGTTAGTACCCGGACCTGCCTTCTGTGCAGTGACAGCTGGCCTGCCCTAGGCATGGGCTGTCTCCACAGACACGAGTCTGGAATTTGCAGAGCTCGTGTGTGACATCACTTTCATACACGACCCTAGTGCTCAACACATAGACAAAATCCCCACCATGAATTTTTAAGCTATGTTTTATCCAGAGAACCAACAATCTGAGAAGATGGTGTACTTCTCAGAGAGATCCTGTCTTCCATCTCGACTTTAGCCAACAGATCATGTGTGTTTACTTCACAGCAATATTCCACTTCCCACAGCTAAATGAATTCCACAATATTCTTCTTCCCACTGCTGAATGAATACAGGATCAAAAACAAGTTAGAAAGAAACCAGTTTCTTTCCTGGCTTTTGGGTTCCCTGGATCAAAGAATAACCACAACATGTGGAGAAGTTTAAGACAAGATTTATTTACTTGTTTATTTTTAACATTTTTATTTATTCATTTGTATGAATGTGTGTGTGTGTGTGTGTGTGTGTGTGTCAGTGAGCACTGTGTGTCCCTGTCAAGGCCCAAGAGTGACTTCAGGAATCATCCTGGATTGCTTCTACCTCCTTCTTGCTTCACTCTGGGATTTCCCAGGCTCTGCCTACCAAAGCCAGAAGTATAGGCTGCCACGGTTTCTGCCTGGCGTTTTTACGTGGGACCTGGGATCCAAACGCAGGACCTTCTACTTATGAGGCAGAGTCTTAATCCCTGACCCATCTCTCCAGTCCCAAGACAAGATTTATTAGGTGAGATCAAGAAAGGAAATCATGGACAAGGGAGCCATTGCTGGCTGGCAGGGTCAGGGGTATTTATGGGGTTAAACAGACCCAGGAAAAGTGGCTTTTCCTTATTGGTTAGTTTTAGTTTCTTTCTTTTTAAAAAATTTTTATTATTATTTATTCGTGTGTGTGTGTGATCAGAAGGTACTGTGTGTCCCTGTCAAGAATCAAGGGTGACTTCAGGAATCATCCGGATTGCTTCTACTTCCTTCTTGCTTCACTCTGAGATTTCCCAGGCTCTTCCCACTAGGGCGGGAAGTGCAGGCTACCGCTGTTTCCGCCTGGCTTTTTTTTTTTTTTAATTTTTTTAAAAATTTTTATTCATTGTGCGCGTGTGCGTGCGCGCGCACGTGTGTGTGTGTGTGTGTGTGTGTGTGTGTGTGTGTGTGTGTGTAGAATCACGGGCGAATTCGGAAACCACCGTGGACGCCTCCAACTCCTCCTTGTTTATTCTGCCCCGGGATTCACGGGCTCCGCCCTACAGGACCAGAAACACAGGCCGCCCCCCGCCGCTTCCGCTTGGCGTCTATACGTGGGGTCTAGGATCCGAACTCAGGACCTTCTGCCTGCAAGGCAGAGGCTTAACTCCTGAGCCACTTCTCTAGCCCCTCTGCCTGGCATTTTTACGTGGGATCTGAGATCTGAATTCAGGATCTTCTGCTTGCATGACAGAGTCTTAACCCCTGAGCCTTAAATCTGATTGGGGTTTTTGGTCTCTTCTATGTCTGATTGGTCCATTCACACTGGTGGGCAACTCAGCAACTCATGGCTGAACTGTGTCTTTTGAGTAATTTAACTTAATCTGCCCTGGAGCAGCGGATCCCATATCCTTTCATAAACAGAGAATTGGAGGAAGCTAGAGACCTTATCTTTTGAGTGATTGGAGCCAGCGCCTGAGACTGGCAGGGTGTGTTCTTTTAAAATAATCCCAGCCCTGACCGTCAGGTCCTTCCTAGCCTGGCTGCTCTGTCCCAGAATGCCCACAAAACAAAACAAAAAGAAACTAACTAAATTCCTATTCTAAAACTGCTTGACAGAAACTATTCTCTTGCTCTACTATTCCTTCACCGTCAGGGACTCTCCCCTCCTGGGAACCAAGAAAAATTTCTCCAAACTTTCAGGGAAAGATGTTTTCTCCCATACCGATCCAGCTTGAGAGACATCCTCTTAACAAGACACGGTACTTCTCTCCAAAATAATGAAGCACTTGGTATCTTGACATAGAACTTAAAAACAAAACAAAACAATAAACTAAAATGAAGTTCTGCCTTTTAATAAAATGTGATAAAGCTGTATTCCAAAGTTCTTCCTTGTTTTGCTACACTGCTGCTTCTTTTTTTAAATTATTTATTTTTTTCCGCTCATACAAATTTAATAGGTACACCGGTCCCCTCCCTCCTCCACCCCTCCCTGGATCCCCTTGTTTCCTCCCCCTTTTCCCCTTCCTTTCCCCCCCCTCTCCCTTTCTCCCAGTGCCTCCTCTCCCCCATCCCTGGAGCATTCTTTAGTGTGCAAGTCAAACTTCCCTCTGGGTCCTCCTCTCTGATGAGGTGTAAAGACTTAGTGGCATTGCCTAGAGCTCTTTTTGTGTTCCCCTTAAGTATAGGAACACTATCATGGCTGTTAATCCCATGCTTCTAGGGATCCCAGTGCCTTTAGTCCATGCTAGACTTTGAGGGGTCAATGATATGTTGGTCATTGAGCAGATCATGCAAAGTCCTATTATAATTGCTTTGGTCCTAACTTGTGTGGAGTATCTTGCATATCGTTGCTCCTTCCCATCCTTGGGCTCTTACAATCTTACCGCTCCCTCTTCCGCAAATTTCCCTGAGCTTCAGGATGGGCAGAGATTAGACTGGCCTGGTTCCAGGTGGTTGATATAGAGTCTCTGATGTTCTGAATTGTGGTTTGTTGAGTTTTTTTTTTTCAGTTTTGCTGCTCCTGCACTGCCCTTGGCTCCAGCCTGATGGGTATTGGATGTCACCCCCTGGCCAGAGATAAAAAGTTGTTAAAAGGGGCTGGAGAGGTGGCTCAGGGGTTAAGCCTCTGCCTTGCAGGTGGAAGGTCCTGAGTTCGGATCCTAGACCCCAGGTGTAGACGCTGTGCGGAAACCTGGGCGGCCTGCGTTTCTGGCCCTGGTAGGGCGGAGCCTGTGAATCCCGGGGCAGAGTAAACAAGAAGGAGGTGGAGGCGGTCCATGGTGGTTCTCGAATTCGTCCGTGGTTCTACACATACATACACACACATGCACAATTGAATAAATAATAATAAAAAAATTTAAAAAGTTGTTAAAAGTCTTATTATAAGAGTAGATTCAAAGGTAGATGGAATAAGAGTAGGGGACCGTGGTGGTGGGGGGGTCAGTCTCCCATTTTCAAAATGGTTACCTTCTATCTGCCAGACTGTATGCCCTCTCTTTCTGTTGAGATCAAACCCCATCCGTTGCAAGTGACCAGGAAGGAAAGTCTGTGAGCTTAACCAGATGTCTCATTACTTACTTGTAGTCCTTGATGGTGGCCTATTTTCTCTGCTGTAGCATGATCCCCTCTCTCCTTGTTTTTGGCTGTTGCCACACTGCTTCTAAAGATCACTTTTGGTTGTTTCCATACTTTGACTGTTGCTGGTTTGTGAGCATGTGAAGGGTCTTCTGTTTTCTAGAATCTTCTTCAGCGCATCATTTTCTTTTTATTTTTTTATTTTTTTTATTATTTTTTATTTTTTTATTTTATTATTATTTATTCAACTGTGTGTATGTGCGCGCGTGCGCGCGCGCGCGCGCGTGTGTGTGTGTGTGTGTGTGTGTGTGTGTGTGTGTGTGTGTGTGTGTAGAACCACGGACGAATTCGCGAACCACCATGGACGCCTCCACCTCCTTCTGCCCCGGGATTCACAGGCTCCGCCCTACCAGGACCAGAAGCGCAGGCCGCCCCCGCTTCCGCCTGGCGTCTATACGTGGGATCTGGGATCCGAACTCGGGACCTTCCGCCTGCAAGGCGGAGGCTTAACCCCTGAGCCACCTCTCCAGCCCCCAGCGCATCATTTTCAATATCTCATGGTATAGCTCTTTCACAACCTTGCTTATGTTTATTGCGGTGTTAATTTGTTTGCTTGTTTTATTTTGTGGCCTATTTTGAGATTGTCGTGAATAGGATTTGTGTGTGTGTGTGTGTGTGTGTGTGTGTGTGTGTGTGTATGTGTACATAGTGTTAGGTTAAAGAAGAAAAAGGATTTAGGAACAACACCAATAATGCCACATAGAGGCCCATTAATACAGACAAACTAACCTAAGGGAGAGACTTAAGAAATATGAATTTATTGAAGCAGAGAGCCTAGTGGCCTGGGAAATCATAGTTGAGCTTTAACATGGGTGTGCATTAGAATAGAGGAGATAGGTTAAGGTCAGAGAGAATAGGAAGAAAGGAAATGAGCTGCCAAGGAGAACTTGCAGGTGGAGGAGAAAACTCAGAAAGAGAGAGAAAAGGAGAGAGAGAGAGAGAGAAGAAAGAGAAGAATGTGAAAAGAGAGGTGGGAGGGAAGGAGGCCGGTGGGGGTGGGGAAAGTCGGTCATGGATTTAGGAGGTGTGGTTTGTTTCAGGAATCCTAACACATTACAACCTAGTGTGTTCTTTCTCTCTTAAATCAATAATAAAATAATGAAACTAAATAAAACTAAAATGATAAATCTAAAAGGAAGCAGAAGGATTAAAAGCATGAGCTGAGGTATTTGGAGAGACTTCTTTCAGTGTGGAGGTTTTTTTTAATTAATTAATTAAATTATTTATTTATTTTTCCGCTCATACAAACGTAATAGATACCCCTGTCCCCTCCCTCCCTCCACCCCTCCCTGGACCTCCCTGCTCCCTCCCCCCTTTTCCCCTTCCTTTCCCTCCTCCCTCCCTTTCTCCCAGTGCCCCCTCCCCCCATCTCTGAAGCATCCTTTAATGTGCATATCAACCTTTCCTCTGGGTCCTCCACTCTGATGAGATGTAAGGACTGAGTGGCATTTCCCAGAACTCTTTCTTGTGTTCTCCTTAAGTGTAGGAACACTATTGTGACTGTTAATCCCTTGCTTCTAAGGATCCTAGTGCCTGTGATCCCTGCTAGACTTTGAGGGGTCAATGATATGTTGGTCACTGAACAGATCATGCAGAGTCCTGTTACAATTGCTTCAGCCCTAACTTGTGTGGAGAATCTTGCATATCATGACTCCTCCCATCCTTGTGCTCTTACAATCTTACCGCACCCTCTTCCGCAAATTTCCCTGAGCTTCAGGATGGGGAGTGTGGAGGTGTTAAGCTAGGTCTGTGGTGGGGTGTGGAGAACAGCTGAACTTTGGATTGTTGATGCTGAGCCCACGCAGCCCACCTGTCCTGTCCGTCAAAACTGCTACCTTCCAGGGGCCTGAATGCTCTGACTATTTTCGCCCTCTGCTGGCCACACTGAGATTTTCAGTCTGTGCACTGGACAGGTTCTTTTCCCTTTCCCCACTTCCTGCCCTGGTGTGGATGGGGCGGGGGCTGTTGTTATAGGAATGAGAGTCTTGTCATGGGCAGTCTTTTGTAAGTGTGGACTCACTACTCACAGTGAAGAAAATGATCTATTTGTGGACAGCGACAGATGAGAACATAGCAGGCACACCAATGCAGTTTAAACCAACGGAACTAACGACATCATTAACATTAGAAAAAGAACGGCAGGGGGCTGGAGAGATGGCTTGGGGGTTAAGACTCGGTATCTCAAGCGGAAGGTCCTGAGTTCGGATCCCAAGTCCCACATAAATACACTAGGCAGTACTTAAGATCCGTGGGACACCTCCTACCCGACAGGTCCCAGTTGGTTGCTGAAGTCTCCGAGCAGTTCCAATCAGTTGGTGAAGGTCAGAGGGTTTTTGAAGAGCCCTCAGACTTTAGTTATGCTGGAGGCAGAGGGCAGTAACAGCCAAGAAAGGTGGAGATACATCAACAGAAGGCTCAAGGAGCTAGTCAACATAGAACAAGAAAGAGGGCAATTCCTTCCCCCATACACAATTTCCTTTTATCCAGTCCGCCACTGGAAAACATCGCCCATTCTGGGCCGGTTCTTCTATACCAATTAGACAACCTCTTGCAGGCTTGCTCGAGGACTTGAGCTTAAGCACTAAAAATTCACATCGGTGCCCAAGGCAACTTACCTGTCAAGTTGGGTTCCTGTGTCTAATTATTAGAGGTGAAACATTGATTAAAGTGATAGCAACAAATGAAGGAATTAAAGAAATGATGAGGGGGGGAAGAATAATCCATACTAAATAAAAGAAAAAGGAGGTGAAGAAGAACAGAGAGCAAGACACTTTTAAAAAAAATCTGATTTCGGAGCTGGTAAGGGAGCTCATTGGGTAAATACACTAGCTGGGCAAACCAGAAGATCCGATTTTAATTCTGAAAACCCACCACCCCACAAGGTGGAAGGAGAGAACCAAGTCTGAAAATTGACCTCTGACCTCCATGCGTGTGCCATGGCATGGATGCCCCTCCCCCCCGACATGAGATACAAAACAAAAGAAAAAATAAAAAGTCATGGGGATTGACGAGAGGGCTCAGGGGTTAAGCCATGCCTCTCCAGTCAAAGGACCTGAGTTCAAATCTCCAGAGCCCATGTGAAAATGTCAGGTGTACACATACTAGGAAATGATTCCAGGCGAGCGAGCTGAGAGGACCATGGGATCATGTATAGGAAAAAGAGCAACTTGCAGGCAGCTACAGAATGGAAGATGAATCCTTCAACCATTGTCAGCCATTGTCAATAGCTTGTATATTCTCGGGGAAATAAAGGGTCTCATACATCTCAGTTCCTCATGTACCTCGTACTCTTGTTATGTCTCATGACTTTTGTGAGTCTTCCCTCCCTTGCATGACAGAGTGTGACTGGACCCAATCTTGTGGGAGTGTTCTAGAGGTCACCATAGATGCTCTGATGTCAAGATGGTAAGAGCCATGTTTTGCCTGAGGACAGAATTCCACTACACTCCACCTATTTCTCCAAGTCTTACATCCCCCCCCCAACTTCCGTGTTGCTACGTGGCTTTGGTGGAGGGGATGTACATACCTCCATTTAGGACTGACCACCGGACTGCTTGGTTACAGAGAGCTACTCAGTCTCAGAATTTCATCCAGATCATTGGCAGCTGGACTTTGGAGCAACCAATCATATCCCATCCACTCTCAGGAAGCAGAGAGACATAAATAAATGTGGGATGTAGCTCAGTCCCCTTTCTTCCACTTCGTGGTCCTAAATCCCAGCCAGGGAATGGGACCACCCACCGTGGGCAGGTCTTCTCACCTCAAGACCACCTTGGTTAACATAAGACGGCCCCCCCAACAGGCATGCTCAGGAGCTCATTTCTCAGGTAATTCTAGAGTTTGTGAAGTTAACAATGAGCACTAACCACCAAAATAAGTAAACATAGAGTGTATATGCGTGGTCGGGGGAATCTCTAGGCATTTGGTTCATAGATGTGGAGTCAACAGCTTTGTCCCATTACGTCATCAGGATTGATAAGAAGCAGAGAAATGACCTGGAGCAGGGGAAGAGGACAGAGATTTTGTTTTTAACAGTTTCAGCAATTTTTTAAAGCTTATTTATTTATTTATTTATTTATTTATTTATTTATTTATTTAATGCATGTGTGCGTGTGCACGTGTATCAGAGGGCACTGTGTGTCTCTGTGGAGGATCAAGGGTGACTTCGGAAATCATCCTGGATTGCTTCTACCTCCTTTTGCCTCGCTGTGGGATTTCCCAGGCTCCACCTACCAGAGATCACATTGCAGGTTACCATCACTTCTATTATTTTTACCTGGGATCTGGGGCTCTGAACTCAAGTCCTTCTGCAGGTGGGACACAGTTCTTAACGCCTGAACCACCTCCCCAACCTCCAGAGTTATATTCTGTGTGTCCTTAACCATTGACCAGTGGCCTCTGGGTTTCAATTCATTGACAAGTCCAGCCCTTAAGTTTGGGAATATGTGTAACCTTGTTGTTGCAGGGAAATGGTCTTTTGGGCTATCCCATCTGGGTCGCCAAATGTTGCAAGGACAGGACCATCCCAATGTTGTAGGGTTCTTGTGTTCTGGAGTTGAGATTGAAACTAGAACACAGTGTAGAGGATTAAGGTAGAGTTTATTAGAGGAGAGAAAGGTTGGAACTCATGGACTCCAGACGTGGAGCGCCATGAGAGGCTGGGATGCCCTGGAGAACTCATGGAGCCTAGGCATGGAATCCATGAGGAGCAAGGAGCTAGAGCACCTCCATGAGAAGCAGGCAAGAAACAGAACTCATAGAACTAGAGTGTCATGAGGGGCTAGGGAGCCAAAAATGGCTGCCAGGGTCAGGCATATTTACACACCTAGACAAGCCCAGGAAACTGCCTTTTTCCCATTGGTTAGTTCCCATTGGGGCCCAACCCAGTTGCTCTTGGGCCCATGTGGGCTAGAGGTCAAGTTGTTTGATATGGAGACTCATTTCCATAATCCTTTCACAGGGAAGTTGGCCATCTTATCTCTGGGAGTCAGTTCCTCAGCAGGAGTGTTCCTTCAGGGTGATTCCAGCAGTGGGGGATGATCTTCAGGAATTCCAAAGACCTTCAAAGACCTTGAGAGACCCATCCCAGCATGGCTGTTCTAATCCTGCCTCATTGTCAATGTAGGTTTTCCTTGTGACTTTGGTTTCTAGCAACCTACTTTTTATAAAAAAAAACTTTAGTGTGTGTGTGTGTGTGTGTGTGTGTGTGTGTGTGTGTGTATGTGTGTGTATCAGAGGGCACTGTGTGTGCCTGTGGAGGACCCAGGGTGACTTGGGGAATCATCCTGTACTGCTTCTACCTTCTCTTTGCTTGCTCTGGGATTTCAGAGCCTAAAGTATAAGCCACTGCTCTTTCTACCTGGCATTTTTACATGGGACCTGGGATCCAAACTCAGGTCCTTCTTTCTGCTTGCGAGACAGAGGCTTAACCCCTGAACCATCTCTCCAACTGGAAACCTGCTTTTTAAAATGAGTTCAAATGTGTCCTTTTCTTTTTTACCTTTGATTCCTTGGTAAAGTATTGGCACTTGGATAATAAAGAACGTGACCATTGCAGGTTAAACATTGGGCACACTGTGAAGCATTGATAGTTAAGGCAGGTCATAAGCAAACTTGCAGGAGGTTGTCTAATGGAAGGGGAAGACCCAGCCCATGGCGGGTGGGATTTATTCACTGTGCAGGTAGAAAAGATAGGAGTTAATTCAGTAAGCTGGCATTCTTCGGCATATGTGGGCGGACACGTTGCCCGTCCCTCTCTCAACAATTCCTGTAGAAAAGGTGTGACCAGTTGCCCCCCACTCCTGGTGTTGGTGTGAGCTCTCCTGTCAGGCAGGACCAAGAACTGTAAAGAGACACTTGTAAGCCAAAATAAAGCCCCTTTGTTCCCCCCTCTAAGCTGTTCGAGCATGTGCGTATCAGTGCCAGGCAGGCAAAGCGCCACAGTACCTTATAATTCTGCTAGGGCTAGGTGATAGTCAGGTTAGTGATATACAAGCATAACTGAATTTATCCAAAAGACCCCCCCCCAAAAAAAAAGTTTGTTGAACACACTGGAGATAGAGACACAACTAACTGCTTCAGAAAGTTTTGCATTACGTTGCTGAGAGACAGTAGAAGTCTTTTATAGCTGGTGAGGTGAAGATTATGAACCTGTATCACGTGGACCATCTGTGTGTGGAGTTCATCCTTGAGAGGTAGAGTCTGAATTTCATTCCACTTGTTGTGTCCCTTTGAGGCTGATTAGGGTCAAGCACAGGCAGGAATCATTAGAAGGTGACTTCTAGGGCTGGAGAGATGGCTCAGGGGTTTAAGCCTCTGCCTTGCAAGCAGACGGTCCTGAGTCCGGATCCCAGATTCCACACACAAAAGCAGGGGCGGCCTGTGTTTCTGGTCCTGGTGGGCACAGCCTGTGAATCCCGGGGCAGAGCAAAAGAGGAGGTAGAAGTAGTCCACTATGATTCCCAAATTCACCCTTGGTTCTACACACACAGGCATACACACACATACACAATTGAATAAATAAAAAAAAAAAGACTAAAAAAAAAGGTGACTTCTAATATTGGTATTATATAGGCATTATCTTTTTTTTTAACATTTTTTATTATTATTTCTGCTCATACAAACTTAATACGTACACCAGTTCCCTCCCCCACTCCTCCTCCCCCCGAACCTCCTGCTCCCCCTCCCTCTCTTCCCATCTCCGAGTGCCTCCCCCCCAATTCCCAGAGAGTCCTTTATTGTGCATGCCTAACTCTCCTCTGGGCCCTCCTTTCCGATGACTTACAAGGACCAAGTGGCATTTCCCTGAACCCTTTCTCGTATTCCCCTTAAGCATAGGAACACTACTGTGGCTGTCAATCCCTTGCCTCCAAGGATCTTGGTGCCTTTAGCCGATGTTAGACTTTGTGAGGTCAATAGTGTGATGGACATTGCGCAGGGCATGCAAAGTCCTATTATGATTGCTTCAGCCCTAACTAGTGTGGAGACTCTTCAAATCATTGCTCCCCCCATCCTTTTGCTCTTACAATCTTACCGCCCCCTCTTCCGCAAATGTCCCTGAGCTTCAGGATGGGGGGAGATTAGGCTGGCTTAGTTCTATGTGGATGATATAGAGTCTCTGAAGTTCTGGATTGTGGTTTGTTGATTTTCTTTTGCAGTTTTGCTGTTCCTGCAATGCCCTTCTCTCCATCCTGATGGGCACTGTATGTCACCCCCTGGTCAGAGACAAAAAACCGTTAAACTGGAGTCTTGTTATAATAGCACATTCAAGGGTAGATGTAATAAAAGCAGGAAACCTCGGTAAGGAGGGATCAGTCACTCATTTGCAAAATGATCACTTTTCATCTGCCAGACTATATGCCCTCCTCTTCTGGTGAGATCATACCCCCTCAGTTGTACATGATCAGGAACGAACGTCTGTGAACTTAACCAGGTGTCACATTACTTACTTGCATTCCTTGGAAGCCGATTTTCTCTGCTGTAACATGGTCCCCTCTCTCCTTGTGTCTGGTGTGGCCCTCCAACCTCATCCCTCCTGTTCACAATCCTTGCAATTACCGTATTACATAGGTTTACCCTTGAGTGTCTCAATGTGGGCTGGGTGAGTTTGGTACTAGGAGTCACCTATTAGGGAGTACATATGGCACTTAACTTTCTGGGTTTGGGATACTTCACTTAATATAATTGTTTCTAATGACATCCATTTCCCAGCAAATTCCAGTAATTCATCATTTTTGATGGCTGAGTAGTACTCCATTGTATAGATGTACCACAGTTTCCTTATCCACTCTTCAACTGTTGGACATTTAGGTTGATTCCATGACTTTGCTATTGCAAACAGTGCTGCTATGAACATGGTCGTGCTTGTGCTATCGAGGCAAACCTCTGCTGCATGGGGGTTATTCCCAAAAGTGGAATAGCAGAGTCATATGGCATTTCAATCTTTAATTCCTTTAAGAATCTCCAGACGGCTCCCCAGAATGGCTGTATGAGCCTGCATTCCCACCAACAATGTAGCAGAGTTCCCCTCTCTCCACATCCTCTCCAGCACTTGTTGTTGTTTGTATTGTGGATTTTTGCCATCCTGACCGGGGTGAGATGATATCTCAGGGAGGTTTTGAAATGCATTTCCCTGATGGCTAAAGAAGTGGAGCATTTTTTAAGATATTTGTTAGACATTTTAATTTCATCCCTGGTAAAATTTCTTTTAAGTTCCAGGGCCCATTTTTTAATTGGGCCATTGGTTTCCTTGGTGTTTAATTTTCTAAGTTCTTTGTGCACTCTGGACAGTAGAGCTCTATCAGATATGTGATTAGTGAAGATTTTCTCCCATTCTGTGGGTTGCCTTTGAGCTCGTGTGACAATCTCTTTATCTGAACAGAAGCTCTTTAATTTCACAAGATCCCAACTGTTGAGAGTTGGTAGCAGTGACTGTGCCATTGGATGTCTGTTTAGGAACTGTTGGCCTAGCCCAATCAGCTCAAGGGAGTTACCTATCCATTCAGTTATGATTTTTATAGTCTCTGGCCTGATATAAAGGTCCTTGATCCATTTGGAATTAAGTCTTGTACATGGTGACATGTACGGGTCCAGCTTTAATCTTCTGCATGTGGAGATCCAGTTTTGCCAGCACCATTTGTTGAAGATGCTGTTCTTTTTCCATTGGATTCTTTGGGCCCCTTTGTCAAAGACCAAATGGCTGTAATTTTGTGGGCTTATATCTGGGTCTTCAATCCTTATCCATTGATCTGTGTGTCTATTTTGGAGCCAGTACCAGGCTGTTTTTATAACTATGGATTTGTAGTATAGACTAAGGTTTGGTATGGTAATACCTCCAGCAGTGTTTTTGTTACTCAGGATTGTCTTTGTTATCCTGGGTCTTTTGTGCCTCCATATGAATTTTGAGATTATTTGGTCAACTTCTTTAACGAATTGCTTTGGGATTTTAATTGGTATAGCATTGAATTTGTATATTGCCTTTGGTAGAATGGTCATTTTTACGGTGTTGATTCTGCCAATCCAGGAGCATGGGAGGTCTTTCCACCTTCTGGTGTCTTCTGCAATTTCTTTCTTTAGGGTTTTAAAGTTTTCATTGTAAAGGTCTTTTACCTCCTTGGTTAGATTTATACCAAGGTATTTCATTTTTTTAGGGGCTACAGTAAATGGGATTGTTTCTCTCAAGGCTTTTTCACTTCTTTCATTCTGAGCATATTGGAAGGCCTCTGATTTTTGCACATCTATTTTGTATCCTGCCACCCTGCTGAATTTCTCAATTAGTTCCAGGAGCTTCCTGGTGGAGTTTTTGGGATCACTCAGGTATAAGATCATGTCATCTGCAAATAGGGATAGCTTGACTTCTTCCTTGCCGATTTGAATCCCTTTTATGTCCCTTTCTTGTCTTATGGCTTCAGCTAAGACTTCAAGTACAATATTGAATAGAAGTGGTGAGAGTGGACAGCCTTGTCTAGTTCCTGATCGAAGTGGGAATGCTTCCAATTGTTCCCCATTGAGCATAACCCTTGCTGTGGGCTTGTTGTATACAGCTTTTATTATATTGATAAAGGTTCCTTCCATTCCTACTGTCTCTAGCGTTTTGATCATAAAAGGCTGTTGGATCTTGTCAAAGGCTTTTTCTGCGTCTATCGAGAGTATCATGTGGTCTTGGACTTTGGACTGGTTTATATGATGAATTACATTTATTGATTTGTGTATGTTGAACCAACCTTGTGTGCCGGGGATGAAGCCTACTTGGTCCCTGTGAATGATCTTTTTGATATGTTTTTGAATCCGATTTGCTAAGATTTTGTTGAGAATCTTTGCATCTGTGTTCATCAAAAAGATCGGCCTATAGTTTTCTTTTTTAAGTGAATCTTTATTAGGTTTTGGGATTAAGACGATATTAGCTTCATAGAAGGAATTTGGTAGTCTTCCTTCCTTTGCTATTTGATGGAACAGTTTAAGGAGTATTGGTGTTATTGACTCCTTAAATGTCTGGTAGAATTCTGTGCTGTATCCATCTGGTTCAGGACATTTTTTGGTGGGAAGATTCGAGATTACTTCTTCAATTTCCTTATATGTTATAGGGCCATTTAAGTAATTCACAACTTCCTGATCCAATTTAGGTAAGATGTGTTTACTTAGAAATTCATCCATCTCTTGTGTGTTGTCAAACTTCACTGAGTATAAGTTTTTGAAATATGATGTTATAATTCTCTGGATTTCTTGGGTATCAGTAGTGATTACTCCATGTTCATTTCTAATTTTGTTAATTTGGGTTTTCTCTCTCTTGCTTTTGGTTAATTTAGCTAGGGGTGTATCAATCTTATTGATTTTTTCAAAGAACCAGCTTTTTGACTGGTTGATTTTTTCTATCGTTTTCTTAGTCTCGATTTCAGATATTTCTCCCCTTATTTTGCTAATCTCCTCTCTTCTACTACTTTTGGGATCAGATTGCTCAAGTTTTTCTAAAGCCTTAAGCTGCATTGTTAAGTTATTTATTTCTGATGTTTCCATTTTTTTGATGTAGGCATTAAGAGCTATGAACTTACCTCTCAGGACAGCTTTCATTGTGTCCCAGAGATTTTGGTAAGTTGTATTTTCATTATCGTTCACTTTCAGGAAATCTTGAATTTCCTTTTTAATTTCTTCCTGAATCCAGTTCTCATTCAGCATCATATTGTTAAGTTTCCAGGAGTTAGTGTATTTTCTCTTGTTTGTTGTGTTGTGGATGTCCAGCTTTAGGCCGTGGTGGTCTGATAGGGCACAGGTTAGAATTTCAACTTTTTTGTATATGTGTAGATTCGTTTTGTGGCCCAATATGTGATCTATTTTGGAAAAAGTTCCGTGTGCTGCTGAGAAAAATGTGTATTCTTTGGTGCGTGGGTGAAAAGTTCGATAGAGATTTGTAAGGTCCATTTCTTTAAGGGTTTGATTAAGTTCCAAAGTGTCTAGACTGTTAAGCTTTTGACCTGTTGATCTATCCCATGTTGAGAGGGTGGTGTTGAAGTCCCCAAGAATTATCGTTTGGGGGTTGATTTCTTGCTTTAGGCGCTGTAAGGTTTTCTTAATGAATGTGGAGGGGCCCATATTGGGTGCATAAATGTTCAGTATTGTGAAGTCTTCCTGGTGAATTGTACCTGTGACTAAAATGTAGTATCCATCTGTGTCTCTTATGATTTTCTTTGGTTTGAAGTCCACTTTGTCTGAAAGCATAATTGCTACCCCTGCCTGTTTCCTGGTTCCATTAGCTTGCAAGATTTTGGACCAGCCTTTCATTCTTAGGATATGCCTATCTTTTGTGGTGAGATGAGTTTCCTGAAGGCAGCAGACTGTTGGATTGTGGTTTTTAATCCAAGTTTGTAATCTGAGTCTCTTAATCGGCGAGTTAATACCATTGACATTTAATGTTATAATAGAGAAATTATTTTTAATTCTGGACATTTTTTATGTTTAGTAGATTTTGTAAGCATGTTGTTTGATATTAATGTTTTAGTGGCATTATACTTCCCTTCTGTCCTCCTGGATATGCTTGTTCTTTTCTTCAAGCTTGAGTATCATTTCTAGGATTTTTTGAAGGCCTGGTTTGGTAGACATGTATCCCTTCAAGTTCTCTTTGTGCTGGAAAACTTTTCTTTCTCCCTCAATCATGACAGATAGTTTTGCTGCGTATATCAGTCTGGGTTGGCATTTTTGCTCATTTAATACTTGAAGTATGTCTCTCCAAGCTCTTCTTGCTTTTACTGTTTCCATTGAGTAGTCATTTGTTATTCTAATAGGTTTACCTTTAAAAGTGAGTTGCTTTTTTTCTCTTGAAGCTCTCAGCACCTTTTCTTTGTCTTGAATGTGGAATGTTTTGACTATTATTTGCCGTGGCGATTTTCTATTTTGGTCATATCTGTTTGGAGTGCGAAATGCCTCTTGTATTTGGATAGGCCTCTCATTCTTTAGTTGTGGGAAGTTTTCATTTCTGATGAATTGAAATATTTCCTCCGGTGTGGTATTTTGGGATTCTTGTTCTGGTATTCCATGAATGCGCATGTTAGGCTTCTTCAGGGTGTCCCATATCTCTTGAATGTTCCTCTCCAGTATCTTTTTGGCTTTAACAATCTTTTCCATTGAGCTGGTTAATTCTCCCACTTTGTCTTCAAGATCTGAAATTCTGTTTTCTGCCTCATTTGTTCTGCTGATAAGACTCTCTGTTGAGTTTTGGTTGAAGATAACTTGTCTTTTCGTTCAATTTTAAACTCTGCCTGAGACTGTTTTAACTGCTCTATACCTATTTTTGTTTCTTGAACTGTTTTTCTCAACTCCTCCAAGTGCCTGTTGTGTTCCTGTTCAAAGTGGTTGATACGGTTGTTTAACTCTTCTCGGATTTCCTCTTTCATAGTATTAATCATGGTAATGATCATACTCTGAAAGTCGTTATGTTGGGTCTGGCTTTCATGGCTATTTTCTGTGGATTTGTTCTGGTCGGAATCCCTCATTATGGGATTGATTCTTTCGGCAGGAGATTGGTCTTCTTGGGTTTTGTTTCTCGTGGATCTGCACTTTGACTTGTACATTGTTGTTTTGTTTTTTAGGACCTTTCAGTTTCTGTGTGTTTTTCACTGAATCGACATAGTTGGTATTGTTACACTTGCCAGTTATTACTAGTGCTTGCCTTGGATTGGGTATGTTTGTGTATTGTTATCGTTATATCCTAGATGAGGCTACTAGGCTGTTAGTACGTCAGTTAAGTCAGGTTATGTTACCAGGGGGTGAATATTAGTTTGGTAGTGCACTTTTACGATTTAGTATCTTGGTGAAATGTGGGGGTGAGTGGTGTACTCCCTGGAGTTGTATGTTGTGGGGTGGCTGTATGAGAAAGTTGATCTACAGCATTGATACTTTAAAGGATCAGTAAGGTGAAAAGAAAAAGTTTACTTATCTTTGGGCTGGATGAGAAGAAACTCACCCACGTGATATACTGATTGTAGTGGAGTCCAGATGTATGGCTTGTGTTCCCTTTGTTCCTTAGAATTTTGCTTGAGTTTCCTTTGGGCTCTATTGAATTCTGAGTAGCAGTGTGTCTTCTGTCGACCACGTGCGTAGGTCCCCGGTGGGCCAGAGAGGCAGAGGGTCTGATGTTGATGGCAGAATTCTTCACCTGTGACCTGGGGGGGGGGCGGAGGCACGTAGGGGTGGGAGGGTGCGAGGGGCTGGGGTCCAGGGCGGGGCCCCTGTGCTGCTGGCCGGGCGGCTCCAGGGTGGGGGGCGGGGCTGGGCTGGGCTCTCTGGCTCGCTGGCTCAATGGCAGAATTCTTCACCTGGGACCTTGGGCAGCGGGCGGTGGTCTGGGGGCGGGGCAGTGCGGAGGGGGCTGGGGTTGTCCGGGCCGGGGCACAGGCCAAGCAGGGGACGGCCTGGGTGCTCGCCGCCGGGACACGTGGGGCTCCAGGGTGGTTGGGCTGGGCTGATATAGGCATTATCTTAATTAGGTTAATTGATGTGAAAAGATTTATAACTTTGGGTGAGAGACCATTTCCTGGGTTTAGATTGGGAAACAAAAAGGAAGGCTCAGGGTTAAAGGCCTGTGCCCCTCAAGCAAAAGGACCTGAGTTCAAATCCCAGACCCCACATACAAGTTTTCTTTCATACAAGTTTTCTTAAATGTTTTTCATATATTCCTGAAATAATAAAGCTTGCTTTCCATGTCCTCAGATCATTCGTCCAGGCTCAGATCATCCATTCAGGCCTCAGATATTCCTAAGGTCACCAAAGGCCCGTTGTAAGCCTGGCTGTCCTCTATTAAAGGTATGACTTACTAATTTACAATTGTTAGGTTCTGATTTATGTCTCCCCAGCTCTTCTGGATCATTTCTCCGCCTGGCCCGCCTACAGCCTCTTTGTCTGCCCTGCTTATGGCCCCTCTGCCTGCTCCTGCCCTGACAAAACCTCCTTTTCTCTGCCACTGCTTAAGTTCCCCTTTGGGACCATGATTCCTTCTCTGTGATGGCCTCATGACTGGTAGTCAATGACAGTAAGGCTCCACATGAGGGTGGTGACCAACCTAAGACAGGCACAGACACCTATATTCCAGGCAGGTGAAGAGGCTCGGGGTTGCCCCAGCTATCATGGTCCCCACTGAAAAAATTTTATAAATAAAAGGGTGAAATTGTGGCACTAATGATTCAGGGAAGCCCTAGCCCCAGCTCCTGAATGCAGGAGGTCTGGCTACAGACAAGCCTGAATAAGGAACCATACAGGCAGTGGGATGGACAACTAATGGGCGGAGGGATGACCAACCAATGGGAAGGAGGGATGAACAACCAATGGGAAGTGACCACCTAACCTGGACACCCAGTAAACAGCTAAATGATTGGTGGCTGCTCTCCCCCTCCCCTGAGTGGAGGGGTGGCCACACCTGATTGGACCCCGACCCTATGTAGGCCCAAACACTTCCTGAGTAAAGTTGAGTCTGGGGCCAACTCGTGGACTGTGTGTTGCTTCTTGCCTGACTCTCGGGCTCTGGGTGGTGACGCCGTCGCCTGCTCGCCCAGTCGCCTCGAACCCATGACGCTCCGCCGTTTCCCCTCTTCCCCCCAGATGGCCAGGTGGGGGATTCAGCAACAGTGGCCTATAATTCTGGCCCTGGAAAGCAAAACCTGGTATGTAATGGTTATTGTTATTCTTAACTATTGCTGTGAGAGAACACCCAAAGTCCAACTTAAGGGAGATTTACCCAACTTACAGTTCCAGAAGGGAGAAGCAGTCTTTCATGGAGGAGGAGACATGGCTGATGGCTGAAGCTGGAGGCAGCTAAGTCACTGCAGACATCCAGTAGGCTAATGGGTGATGGCTGAAGGCCAGAGGATTCTTGGAGAGCGTCTCTTCTTCCTCTCAGTCTTCTGTTCTGTGGTTCCTTTTATCTGGTCTACTAGGAGGTTCCAATCAGATCTGTATTGATTTGTATTGTAAATGTATCCATCCAGATGATCTAGGTGGTCTCACAGCTGATCTAGTTAATGCCAGGTGTGGTCAAATTGACACACAGGATTAGCTATCTCAGGGGGCTTTTGGGGAGGGGCCCCCCTACCTCAGAATGATTGGGGATACACCAAAACTAGCATATAATATAGGAAGGAGATTTATGTCAAGCAAGCAAGAGAGAGAGACAAAGAGAGGGAGAGAGTCTAATTCTGAGGTCTCTTATTGGACGAGGTCATGTGAACGGGATGAGAAGGGGGTGTGACTATAGGCCAAGTGGGATGGTAAGGGGGGCTTAACCCAGGGTGGGTGAAAGTCCTTGGGAGCTGCAGATAAATTGGGGGCCGGGGAATTGTCCTTGGGAGTGTTGTGGGATTCGAAAATCCACCCAAGGAGGCACAGACTAGGAGCTTGGTCAAAGCTCACAGCGGGTTATAGGGGAGCCTTTCCTTCGGCTCCGACTACAGAGGGGACCAGACTATAGGGGAACCTTTCCTTCTGTTCAGGCTATGGGGGGGGGGGCGGACAGGTTCCTTCTGCTTTTTGAGAAATAGTCCAGGCTCATCTAGGGGGAATGCCCAGAATATTATGGGTTGGGGGGGGTCATCTAAAGATTCACCATAGACCAAAAGTTAAGATTAATAACTGATTATTATTAGATTAATTAAATAACTAATTATTAGAGAGAGAGAGAGACTGATACCAGGGCTTACACAGGGGCAGGGCGATGTGTGTGCAGCTCGGAATTACATCTCCACACAGTTTTTATACACAAGGGAAAAAGGAGGTTGCATGCCCCACCAAAGCAGTTAAGTCTGCAGTGTTTTACAGTCTCATCAGCATGCAGACTTCTCGCAGGCCCTCTGGGCAAATGGCACTCCAGAGGGGAATTTCAGAGAAGGAGGGGAGTGAGCATTTTTATTGCCTGCCAGCAATTTCTCAGGCTGAAGAAATTTCTTTTTAAGATTTTCCCTTTTCTGCTTCCCCTCCACAGGAGAACTGGAGCCGCTTTCTCTAAGTAAACTGGGAACCGTGAAGTGGTCTTTGTCTGAACGTGTACATCAGAGGGAGTTGGGGAGGGGCAGCTCGAGTCATTTTGGGTTTAATATGCTTAACATACAATACCTGTGAAACCCCAGAGCAAAGCAGTGCTCCGGGAAATATACTCTGAGGAGAGGGTGTGGCCAGTCTCTCTCCAAAGGCAGGAGCTGAACTAGAAGAAAACGATTGGTCCTAACATCTGTCATTCATTCTAATATGAGAGCCATAGGATGATTTAGTTGTCACTCATGATCCAGAAGGTGGGCCCATAGATCACCAGTCAGTCAAGGATGCTGTTTTGGGAGCTTAATGAATTGTCCAATCAGAAGTTTTGACCTTAGGGAGGCGGGGAAATAATGTGCCATAGAAGTGCTGTAAATCTTTGCAGCGTTTCCTCCGCTTGCGGCTGCAGCCTGGACATGGTGAGCGCTGCGGAAGTGGGGGTGTGTGTGGGGGGGGTGCTGGGCGTGTGTTGGGATCCGGAGGTGGCCGTGGGGACCCGGCCGAGGGACCTGTGGTCCCGCTCGGTGGAGCTGGGCAGCAGCCGGAGCCGCGGTCCTGGGCGGTGGAGGTGGCAGATCGATGGGAGACTTCGTGAGTCAGGCTGGAAGTGGAGGGGTGCAAAAGCGCTGGGGAGCCGCAGGGGGTGTGTGCTGACCCCCAAGTCCTGGGGGTTCTTCATCCAGACACATTTGTGTCTTTCCACAGCGTCAGGATTCAACGCGTTCCCAAACTCGCAATGTCAGTTTCATTTGGCTGTGATTTACCCAAGGGAGCTCTGTTTTTGCTAATTAGCTGCCCATTGACCAACACAGGTGCTTTAAATACAGTCTCGCGTGTGAATAGGAATTCTCAGCTGACACATTAACCCCGGCTAGATTAAGTACACACATGTGCTGTGTGTGGAATGGCTAAGACTTGCATAACGTTTAGCAGTGGCTTGGAGTCAGGAGCAAAGAGAAATGTGTAGGGCACATAGAAATGATCCTATCATCTGCAGGCGTGAGCAGTTTGGCAAGAGAAGGCCTGGGTGATGATACACTGTTCAGGGGGGTTTTGAAGCGGGCTGGGGGCCAGCTGCAGGAGAAACCTCACTAGTCCCAGGCCGGGGAAGGGAGTGAGTTGGAGTGTGGGAGTGGAGGGGGGGTCATAGTCTTTCCCTGAACAAGATTTCTGGACAATTGCTTGCGTGCTTTCTCTCTTTTCTTTTCTTCTTTTCTCTTTTCTTTTGTCTTGTTTCTTCTTTTTCTTTCTCTGTCTCTCTCTTTCCCTCTTTCTCTCCTTCTCTTTGTCTTTCTTTCCCCTCCTCTCCTCTTCTCTCCTCTACCCTCCCCTCCCCTTCCCTCTCCTCTCTTTTCTTTGTACCAGAGGATACTTGAATGTGTATACTCACTGAGGCCAATTGCTTGCTTCCTTTCTCTCTCTTTTCTCTCTCTCTTTTCTCTCTCTCTTTCCACTCTCTCTTTCCCTCCGTCCCCTCCCCTCCCCTCTCCTTCCTTCTTCTGTCTTGCATGCACCAGAGGATACTTGAATGTGTATGCTTACCAAGGCCCAAGGGTGACATCAGGAATCGTATTGGTCTACCCCTTTATCAATTTGCTCTGGGGTTTCCCAAGCTCCCACGTCCAGGGCTAAATTCCAGGGTGGGGGGTCCCCACATTTCTGTAAATATGTATCCATTCTCTGCAAGCTAGCCCAATAAATCCCAAATTGACCTGTGGTGGAACTGGACTTTAGTTAGCTGTTGGGATCCAATAGAGAGGGGACAGATGTTGTGAATGTCCCCCCCCCCCCCGAGGAATTCTCACAAAAACGAGGCCTAAGAAAGACAGGTGGTTGAAACGCACCATTTCTTTCTAAGGTCCTGTGAGCATATGCCAACCAGTGGTCTCGGATGAAGGGGAGACTTCTAGGGAAGACAAGCACCCTTCTTTTGGGTTTTTAGCTTGGTGAACCAAAGAATTTAGAAGGCCCAAAGAGAATTTTATTAGTCTGTATTTGCAGAGAAAGCAAAATGTAGTTCCCAGCAACTGGCAGGAACAAGGAAATGGAAAAAGAGGTGTTGTGTGGCATGTTCTTTCCGACAAACAACTGCCTGGTGAAGGATGCCCTTGATACCCTGAACCCAACTGTCATAGACACAGGTGTCAACTTGACAGTTGAGGGTTTGAGCTCCAGGCACATTTGTTGGGAATTAGTGGTGGAGTTAGGCCCAGAGCAAACCTGCAGGAGATTGTCTAGCTGATGGGAAGGCCCAGCCCATGGTGGGTGGGATTAGGCCCTGGAATAAAATACAGAGAGCTGGTTGAGAGAGTTGGCACCCTTGTATACACTTGGCCAGACATGCTGATCTGGCAAGTGGGATCGTCCCTCTCTCAGCCACTATGTAGAGATGGTATGGCCAGTTCCCTCGGCCCTGGTGTTGGTGTGAGCTCTCCTGTCAAGGGAGACTGAGAACTGTAACCGGAAAATCATAAGAAAATAAACTGCTTGTTCCCTTAAGCTGTTCGATGGTGATTTATTAGCAACCATGCAGGTGAACTGCTGTATCCACAAGGTAGAGAGGGAATTGACTTCTGAAAGTTGTCTTCCAAGCATCACCTTTCTCTCGGTGCCTTCCAGGGTCCTAGATGCAGACCACTGTTGCCATTTTTGACCAGCTTTTTGCATTTTTGTTCGTTTTGTTTTTAATTGAGAATTTTTCATATACAAACAAAACGCCTTTCTGTTTTTCCCCCGTGCCCCTCTCTCCCACTCTCCCCCTCTCTCACCCTCTTCTCCTAGCCTCCCCTCCCTTCCCCAATCCTACCATGCCCCTCCCATCCTGTCCCTCTGCATATGTGGATCATAGGAATCTCTTTGGGGTGCCTGTGCTAGTGAAGAACCAGGTCTCTGAGGCAGAATACGTGGCTTTTCAGTGGTCAGACTCATCAGTGGGGTAGTTCCCCTTCTTGTGTCCAGTACCTGCTTCTGAGAGATACTGAGTGTAGTTGTGTCTCCTGAGATCTTTGCTGGTCTATGGAGGATGTTCCTAAGTCAACCATTGTGTAGATCCTATGGTAGCAGATCTCAGTGCAATGAGCCCCAGAATGCAGCTGCCCTGTTGTGTCTGGAATATCTTGTTGTGGGGGGGAAGGTAGTACACCTCCCCATCTTTAGGCTCTTACAGTCTTTCTCCCCCTCTTCCGCAAGATTCCCTGGAAGAGATTTCTATGTTCTGAAGGGGGCTGAGCATTCCAGGGTCCCCGATACTCTGCTCTCTGGCCAGTCGTGGTTTTCTACCTTGCTACTCTTCCACTGCAATAGGCTGCATCTTGGCTGAACCCTGAGAGCTTTGCTTATCTGAACCTAACCAAGGTGACAGGCTCCATCCCAGAAAAGGTATTGCTTTACTGAGAGGAGCCGGGGAAGGAGGGGGGGACTGGGGTCTCAGTCTCAGCTGCCCAAGCTACCTGCTTGAGCTGCAGTACCTAGAACTAGTCAACATTTTTTTTAAAGAAAACACTATTCATTTATCGTGTGCGTGTGTGTATGCATCAGAGGGCACTGCGTGTGCCTGTGGAGGACCAAGGGTGACTACGGGGAATCATACTGGATTGCTTCTACCTCCTTCTTGCTTTGCTCTGGGATTTCCCAGGCTCCACCCACCAGGGATGGAAGTACAGGGCCCCTCTGTTTCCCCCTGGAGTATTCCGTGGGACCTGGGTTCCGAATTCAGGACCCACTTGCGAGACAGAGTCTTACCCCTGAGGGGTCTCTCTATCTCAACATTTATTTTTTTATTTATTATTATTTTTTTAATGTGGGATCTGAGGATTAGAACTCAGGTCCTCTTGGTTTTGACGCAAAGGCTTTACCCCCTGAGCCATCTCCCCAGCTTAGGCATTCACATCTTTTCTGACCAGTTTTCCCGCAATGCTCTCTCAGCCTCCGAGGGAGAAATACAAATAAGTTTCTTTAGAGCTCAGCTTTCAAAACCCTCAGTTGTTCTCAGCATTTTGACCCTTTATTAGTCTCTAGCAACGGTTGCCCACTGCAAAAACAAGCTTCGCTAACCAGAACTCACAATGACATTGGTCGGTGCATACAGACAACAATACACATAGGACAGCAACTGTGAGAGTATATAAAGCAATATGTTTAAGGAAAACAAAGAAACAGGTTCCTGAAGGCGGATTAAAAACCAGGAGCTAGATGAAATAAGAAAGGCAATGTAAGAGATCAAAGAGGGATTCAGTAAAAAGAAATACTGAAGGGCCGGTGAGATGGCTCAGCAGGTAAAGATGTCTGCTCCCAAACCTGGTGACCTGTGTTCTATCCCCTGAGTTCACATGGTAGAGAAGAGAGAGAACCATTTTTTGCACATTGTCCTCTGACCTCTACATATGTCCCTCCCTCCTTTTCTCCCTCATTCAACAATGTTGTGTGGGGGTATAGTTTTAAAAGGGATGTTTGAATCTCTAAGTGTGTACAATTTTTATTTTTGATTACTATTAATTATATTAAATATATTAATTACATTCTCTCTTGGATTTCACGTAGCTCACTCTCACTGGCTACCATTAGGATTAGTAATTTTTGGAGGTGTTATACTGCCTTGTTTTTTCCTATTTCTTATGTTTAGTTGTATTGAGATTTATGCATGTGGAATTATTTCATTGCTTTTTTGTGTTTAAATTAGCTGTATTCTTTCAGTTGAAGAATATACATGGGCCTTGGATGTGGTAAGAGTCGAGGTGCATTGTGATGAAAAGAGTTCTTCAATCCGAGAGCTCAAGTGTGCCTATCTATGTATATAATTAAGAATATTAACTGTGAAAGCAACCATATCTGCTAGATACTTTCACTTTGCAAATATTAACTAGCCAATGAACAGCAGTGGCTTCTTTGACGTCAGTGCTGTTGGAAGATAAATAAGGACAGTATGGTGTATACTCAGTGTTTTAGTTTTGTTTCATGTATGTATGTATAGGGTGCTTGCATGTGTACATGTGTGTTTGCATATGAGCGGGTGTATATATCTGTTTGAATGTACATGAGGGCAATGTACATGAGGGCACTTGAGTGTGCGTGTGCCTGTGGAAGCCCAAGGGTAATATCAGAAGTCATCCTCAACCGCTCTTCCACCTTATTATTGTGAGTTTGGGTCTAATTAAACCCAGAGCAAGCAAGGCGAGGCTGGCTAACCGGCTTGCTCTGGTGATTCTCAGGCTCTGTCTTCCAAGAGCCAGAATTTGAGGCAAGTATCCATACCCATCTGGCATTTTTATTTGCAATCTGGGGACCCAAACTCAGATCCCTTGGCTTGCTAGGCAAAGACTTTAACCACTGAACTATCTCCCCAGCCAGTGTTTTAATTTTCTATTTCCTTACTCTGAGTACCTGACCTGAACAACTTAGGGCAAAAGGGGATTTTATTCACCTCACAGTCCCAGATTGTAGTTCATATGATAGCAGAAGAGTCATGTCACATCGGCAGCAAAAGCAGAGGGCAAGGATAGTGCATGCTGGTCAGCTAACTCTCCTTCCTTCTGCCTAGGGAATGGTCCCACCCACTATGGGCTGTGTTTTCCCACATTAATTACGCAATCAAGACAGTCTCCCACAGTCTCCCACAGGCTCTCCTAGAGCCCTGCCTTAACCTGATAATTTCTCACAGCTGTCCCCCGAGGCCTATTTCCCAAATGTCAAGTTGATAGATGTGGCTAAATGTCACACTTGTATTTTGATTACGTGAATGATATGATGGAGAGAGACATCGTAGGGTTTGTTAGGCTAGTGGTAAGTATTAGATCTGAGCTGAAAAGAAAAAGTTCAGGCAGGTAAGGTAGCTGGGAGCAGAAAGCTGGAACCCCACTTGGGCCCATGGGTCTTCACAATTATTAAAGCTATGGAAGGTTATAATTAGGTTGAAAGAGAAGAAGATATAGGAGCAAAATGGGAAGTCTATTAAGTACAGTTGTAAAATAGAGTAGAGAGTATACTAATAGTAGATTGACAGGAGAAATCTATAGCACAGTCCTAAAAGGTAACCAAGCAATATGTGAACAAAAGCAACACCGTCATGACACACACATGCAAAAGTGAGGATTAAACAAAACATACATAAGAAATGCATAAGGAGGAATTGCTGGCATACCTTCACTGAGGTGAAAGGTCAGCTTCTCAGATCCCTTCAGCTCTAGCAGTTTCCACTTAGTGCTTTGAAGAAAAGCAAGTGGGAGCCATTGATCTCAGCAGCCTTGGTGTTCTGTGCATTTGGCGTGCATGTGCAGCAGAGGTGGTTGTATGTTCTTGGCTTTGCTTCATTGTGTTTGAATGGGTAGATATTTGATGGGTCCACCTGGGGCCCCTAGGTGTCAGTTCACGGTTGCAGACCAAATTCTGATACCGAGTGGGCGGTGATAGGGTCTGTGACAGACTAGAGTTGATAAAATTCAGATTAAGAGTCAGGTATAGTAGGCAAAGTTTGCATTAAGTATTAGAATGGCTTTGGAAAGAAAAGATAGAGACAGGTAAGGCAGCTGGGAATATAGAGGATTAGGGGTTTGCTAGAGTCCACAGACTTTAGAGGTTGTTACAGATGTGGAAGGGTATAATTATCAAGTTATAATGGCAGCATAGAGGAAGTAAGGTTGTTGCAGTTATTCTGTGTTGTTGTTGATAAATTCACAACCAATGGCTTAAGGGAACAAGGATTTTTATTTTGGTTTGTAAATGTCTGGTTATAGTTCTTACTCCAACTTGACAGAAGAGTCCACACCAACACCACAGGCTGAGGGAACTGGCCACATCATATCCATGCACCCACAGGACATCTGAGAGAGAGACAATCTCTACTTGCCAGACAAGCATGTCTGACCAAAGTATACAGAAGGATGCCAACTTCTTCAACCAAGGGAACTATAATTTAACCTTAAGGTTGGAGAGCATTAGAACACAACAGATATCTTAAAGTCAGAGAGAATAGGATAGCTCATGGTGGTGCTGTTAACTCTTCTCTGTTGCCATGAGACAATATTCAAAGTCAAGCATACTTGGGGAGAAAAGATTTATTCAGCTTACAGTTCCAGAGGGGAGAAACAGTCCCTCATGGCAGAAACAACATGGCTGGCTGGCAGAAGCTGGAGGCAGCCTAAGTCACTGCAGAAATCATGGAGGCTGAGAGCTGTTGTTGCAAGCTCAAGAGCAGATGCAATCAAGCAAGCTGGGGCCCACCAATTGCAAGACCCACCCTCCTGTGACTGCCTTCCTCCAGCAAGACTCCACCTCCTAAAGGTGCCATGACCTTTCCAAACACAAGAGAGTCAAACTCATGAGCCTGTGGGGGACAGCTCCCATTTCAAACCATGGCAGTCAGGGTGTTTTGTCATCACAACAGGGAAAGACCTGTTCTGCTTTCGTTTTTCCACTGCTGCCCAGTTAGTATGTGAAATATAGCTCACATTTCATGTTACGCGTGGGATAGTTTTAGAGAAATTCACACGTACTTTTTCTTTTATTGACGTGCTTGGAGAGTAAAAAAGATACACACATATATATGTGCCATGATACATGGGTAGAGATCAAAGGACAACTTTCCTTCCAACCATGTGGGCTTCCCAGGTATCAAACTCAAGTTGTCAGGTTTGCGAGCATCAACCTTACCCACTGTGCTATCTCACCAACTCTAGAATATACTTTTTAAACTGAATTCTCTGTTTATTTTTGATTGGGCACATTAACTCCGTTTGAGGCATGATTTTTAATAACAACAGATCTTTGTGTAGTCATTCATTTCCCTAGATACCCACCTGATATGTCCATCTTTTCCATTAGGCAATTATTATCCTAATTTTTTCTTTCCTTTTTTTTTTTGTGTGTGTTTGTGCATTGTGTGTACAAGAGGACTTTTGAGTATGTGTGTGTCGGTGGAGGCCCAAGGGTGACATCAAGAATCACCCTGAATTGTTCTACCTCCTTATTGCTTTGCTTTGCTCTGGGTTTTCCCAGGCTCTACCTTGCAGGGCAGGAATTGCAAATTACCACTATTATATCCACCCGGTGTTTTTACATGGGATCTGGGGATTTGAACTTGGCTTTATGCTTTTCTTTAAACTTTATTTTATATATTTATTTAGTGTGTGTGCGGTAGCAGAGGCCATTGTCTGTCCCTGTGGAGGGCCAAGGTTGACTTCAGGAATCATTGTGGATTGCTTCTCCCTCCCTTTTGCTTCCCTCTGGGAATTTGCCAGACTTCACCCACCAGAGGCCAGAAGCGCAGCCCACCTGGTATTTTTACATGGGACCTGGGATCTGAACTAAGGAGCTCCTGCTTGTGAGGCAGAGTCTTAACCCCTGAGTCATCTCTCCTGCCCCCCTGTGTTAAAAGTTCTTGCCAAAGTGACTTTCCCTGTTACAATGGTCTCGAACCTTGAACTGGGAGCTTACATTGTTGCTAGGGTATTTTATCACAGCAACAGGGAGAGACTTAGACCGCATACTTGCACTTTCTTGTCTGTTTGTGATTTTTTTTTTTTTTTATTGCACAGTGTTCTTATAATTTTGTCCCCTTGGAACAAAATTGAAGGAATTACAAAGAAAGGAATTGAGATGCTTTCTTTACCTCTTGGGATTTGTGCATGCTGGTGAGGGGGCGAAGGCCAGTCTCCTTCCTTATTCATCCTGGTTACTTTTCATGCCTAAGGAAGATTGCATGTCTGTCTCCAGGTGCAAAACGCACAATGTGTATCAATGTGTTACTTGTGCGTTAAGGAAAGCTGTACATTGCCCTAAGGCTCAGAGCACAGAAATACCTGTGGAGACTGTCAGTTAAATCTCCAAAATCACGTCTGTGACTCCTTGTTTGCTGACCGTGGTCCAAAACACTTGTGTTTTATTTGGTGAATTCACCAGCCAACGCCATGGATCTGATTTCAGGTATCTTGTTTTTATCAAAGTTGGAAATGTTTCACATTCTGCCACCCGCCATGTCTTTCCCACCATAATGGACTGCATCTCTCCTATGAAACCATAAACCAAATAAATGTTCCTTTCTTACTTCCTAAGCTGATTGTATATTGTCTCACAGCAGCAAAAAGAGTAACTGCCATATTGTGTTAGAGAGCGAGAGAGAGAGAGTGTATCTGCCTGTGGAGGCCCAAGGGTGACATCAGGAATTGTAGCAGTTTGCCTGCATGGTTGCTGATAAATCACCATGAAACAGCTTAGGGGAACAAGGGATTTATTTGCTTACGAGAGTCTGGTTACAGTCTGTAGTCCAGCTTGATGGGAGAGCATATACCAACATCAGGGCAGAGGGATCTGGCCACACCATCACTACATACCAGCTGAGAGATGGACAATCCTTACTTGCCAGACCAGCATGTCTGGCCAAGTGTACAGAAGGATGCTAACTCTCTCAACCGGCTCTCTGTGATTTATCCAGGGCCTAATCCCACCCACCATGGACTGGGTCTTCCCCACCAGCTAGACCATCTCCTTCAGGTTTGCTCTAGGCTTACCTCAACCATCAACTCCCTACAACTGTGCCCAGAGCTCAAACCCTCAACAGTCAAGTTGACACCTGTGCTTAACTATGACAGGATGACTATGACAGGAATCATCCTGGATTGCTCTAACCTCTTTATTGCTTTGCTCTGGGGTTTCCCAGGCTTCACCTTCCAGGGCCAGGTTAACAGGCTTCTGCCATTTTCATCCTGCAGTTTTGTGTGGGATCTGGGAATCTGAAATCCAGGTCCTTTGGCTTGTGAGGCCAAGCCTTTAATTCCAGAGCCATCTCCCCAGCCCTGTGTTAGAGGATTTTAATATTAATGGACAGTTAGAATGTAGTGAACAGTGCATGACTTGAACAAGTATGAAACAATATTACGTCAATTTCTTGTAATAAAATCTGGCTCTCCTGTACCCTGAGGCTCACCCTAACTCTTGGAAATACTTGTGGGTTTTTTTGTTTGTTTGTTTGTTTTATTTTGTTTCTGTTTTGTTTTGTTTTGGAGTCTGTGACCTTTGAGGACGTGGCTGTGGACTTCACCCTGACAGAGTGGGCTCTGCTGAATCAGTCCCAAAAGGAACTCTACAGAGATGTGATGTGGGAAACCTTCCGGAACCTGGCCTCCATAGGTAAAGATAGAGCAGCATTTCCTTTGCTGAATCAGACAACAAGGATGTCATAGTTAGGCATAGGTGTCAACTTGATGGTTGAGGGTTTGAGGTCTGGGCACATTTGTAGAGAATAAATAGTTGAGTTAAGCCCAGAGCAAACCTGCAGGAGATTGTGTAAGTGGTAGGGAAGGCCCAGCCCCTGGTGGGTGGGACTAGTCCTTGGGCAGGTAAATGAAATACAGAGAGCTGGTTGCAAAAGTTGGCATCCTTGTGTATACCTGGCCAGATATGGTAGTCTGGCAAGTAAGGACTATCCCTCTTTTAGCTGTTGCATGGATATGGTGTGGCCAGTTCCCTCAGCCCCTTGGTGTTGGTGTGCACTCTCCTGCCAAGCTGGATAAGGAACTGTAACCAGACTATCGGACTATTGTAAAAGAAAAACCCTTGTTCCCTTAAGCCTTTGGATAGTGAAATGCAGGTGAACTGCAACAAAATGCTTCTTGCTTGTCATTACTGCTATATGAATTGGAATATGGAAAAGGAGCATTTGGGGTGGATATGTCTGGTAGTATCATTTACATCATGAATATAGCTAGAATCTAATCTTTTTTCTGCTATCTAATAATCCATAATGATTTCCCTGGGTCTGTATTGTAGGAACTAAATTGGAGTATCAAGATAATGAAAAAGAGTACCCCGAAAAACCTGGGAGAAATCTAAGGTAATGTATACTCTCCCTACCCCCTAAGATAGCAGTATCCCTAAAGATCTTGTTTTAACAGGAAATTTTGAAAAGAAGTAGATGCTACAAACCTATCTCAGATACAGACTGCTCTGATCTCAACAAATGTTATCCAATACTGCATACATACATTGAATGTAACTTTTTCTGTTATGATTTTTGTTGTCAGACAGGGTCTCCTTTGCCCCAGACTAGCTGGAAATTGGCTGAGGTGGAGGCAGACTTCAACCCTCCCCCTTCCCCATTCTCCAGCTTCATCCCTGGAGTGTTGGGATCATAGGCCTGTGTGCTACCGCCCCAGTTTAGACAGCTCTGGGGTTCAAACCCAGGATATCTGGTATGTAAGGCTGGTAATCTGCCCTCTGAGCTTCTGCCCCAGCCATATTGCATATATTTGAGTAGCATTAATCTGAATAGCCCAAATATTCCCATACTGGAAAAACTAAGAAGTCATAAAGTCAGAACTGACTCTATATCCAAAACTTCACTCTGTGAACAGTGTTATTAAAAAATATTGAATTCGCTGTTAGGTTTTTGCAGAAGGCATATATGAAACAAAAATAAATACATTTATTTGTTGACTCGGACCAGTTGTCAAGACATCTCATTATGGACATGTGAGTTTTTCAAAATCCAACATGGTGCTAGTTCTTAGCATGGTGCAGCAAGGATACCCAGCTGAACAAGTGAGATAGCTCAGCAAGGAAAGACCCCTGAGTTCAATTCTCAGAAGCCTACACGGTGGAAAGAGAGAACCAATTTCCAAAATTGTCCTCTGGCATCTACATTCATGCTGTGGTAGATGTATGCCTATGTATGTTCTTTCTCCACCCCCCACCCCCGTTTCTCTCTTCCTGTCTCTCTCAATAAAAATTTTTTAATACATTTTTTATTATTATTTCAGCTCATACAAACTTAATAGGTACACCAGTTCCCTCCCTCCCTCCTCCTCCCCCCGAACCCCCTGCTCTCCCTCCCCTCACCCCTCCCGCCCCATCCCCCCGTGCCTCCCGCCCCAATTCCCAGAGTCCTTTCTTGTGCATGCCTGACTCTCCTCTGGACCTCCTCTCCGATGACGTACAAGGACCCAGTGGCATTTCCCTGAACCCTTTCCTGTATTCCCCTTAAGCATAGGAACACTACTGTGGCTGTCAATCCCTTGCCTCCAAGGATCTTGGTGCCTTTAGCAGATGCTAGACTTTGTGGGGTCAATAGTGTGTTGGACATTGCGCTGGGCATGCAATGTCCAATTATGATTGCTTCGGCCCTAACTTGTGTGGAGTATCTTACATATCATTGCTCCTCCCATCCTTTTGCTCTTACACTCTTACCTCCCCCTCTTCCGCAAATGTCCCTGAGCTTCAGGATGGGGAGAGATTAGTCTGGCCTAGTTCTAGGTGGTTGATATATAGAGTCTCTGAAGTTCTGGATAGTGGTTTGTTGATTTTCTTTTGCAGTTTTGTTGCTCCTGCAATGCCCTTCACTCCATCGTGATGGGCACTGTATGTCACCCCCTGGCCAGAGACAGAAAGCTGTTAAACTGGAGTCTTATTATAAGAGCACATTCAAGGGTAGATGTAATACTTATACCCAAAATCTCAATAAAAATATTTTTAAACATATCAAACTATTTAAATATGACATTGATTTTTTTTCCATGTTTGCTAGACATAGAAACAGTATGACATAACCACATATGGATACCAATGTTGTAGCCATTCCCAAAGCATCTCGTAGAAAATTCAGTCCAAACATTTAAAAAAATCCTTATAGGGAATATAATTAGTGTTTCTTCCAAGAGTAATTAGCAATGTGCTTTTCCATGTTTTACAGAAGCCAAGTGCAGAAGTTCCATGAATGTAAAGAAGACAATGGAAAAATCTTCAGCTGTATTAAAAAACTTGTAGTGAATCAGAAAACACCAACAGTCACACCACTTGAAAGCTGTGTGATTGGAGACGTCCCTACAGGTCCCTCACATCTAATTATGCACCTGCCACCTCATACAAGACACAAACCCTGTGATGTTCAATCACATGGAGAGAAGCCAGGCAAGTGTAAGGAAGTTGGGGATGCCTTCCAATCTCAGTATTTTCAGAAACATGGAAGGACTCATACTAGAGGGAAACATTATAAAAATAATCACTGGAATGAAGACATCAGGTATTCCATAGCAGGTCAGAATCATGAGAGAATCCACACTGAAGAAAAACACCATGCATGCAAGCAGTGTGGGAAAGCATTCGTTTCTTGGCATTCCCATCAAATAGACAGACATCATGGTGGGAAGAAATGCTATGTGTGTAAGGAGTGTGGTCGTGTATTTTCTCATCACAGTTCCCTCCAACACCATACATTGATACACAGTGGAAAGAAACCCTACATGTGTGGGCTCTGTGGAAAAGCCTTTCTCTCGGCTGGTTATGTCAAAGTACATGAACGAAGTCACACTGGAAAGAGGCCCTATGCATGTAAGACATGTGGGAAAGCCTTTTCTACCTCTAGTTACCTTCGGATGCATGAACAGACTCATGTTGAAGGAAAAACAAATGTGTGTGCACAGTGTAGAAGAGACTTCTCCTGAGTGACATTGAAGAAAGACTATTCTTATATGTAGGATTTTGGAAGGTTTTTTAAAAAATTTTTTTTATTATTTATTCAATTGTGTGTGTGCGCGTGTGTGTGTGTATATATGTATGTATGTGTGTGTGTGTGTAGGACCACGGGCGAATTCAGGAACCCCCATGGACCGCCTCCACCTCCTCCTTGTTTACTCTGCCCCGGGATTCACAGGCTCTGCCCTACCAGGACCAGAAGCGCAGGCCGCCCCCGCTTCCGCCCAGCATCTATACGTGGAGTCTAGGATCCGAACTCAGGACCTTTTGCTTGCAAGGCAGAGGCTTAACCCCTGAGCCACCTCTCCAGCCCCGATTTTGGAAGGTTTTATGAGCACCTTCATCACACTCAGAGGACTGCATCTGGTGGGAATTCTTAACAATGAAAAATATATGGGAACACTATTTTTCTAGTCGTAGATTAGGAAAGAGCCTGGTACAAAGAGCAAGTGTCATGAAGAGAGAGGTCCAAAAGTCTTCATTTGGCACACATGTGTAAATACACCCTAGCAAATTGTGACAAAGTACTGTATTCATCCTTAAAACTGTCAGTTACGCGAAGGGTTTAACCCAAATTAAGTTTTCTAGAAAGTCCCCAAAAAAATATACAGTGTGACAAATATATGAGGCTTTTATTATGCTTATTTGGAGTGTTTGCAGAGATTTTTTTTTTTTTTCAAAAAGGATCTGGCCATGTGGGATTTTTTTTATTATTATTTATTTTGTGTGTACATATGTGCGTGTGCATGTGTGTATGAATCCGAGGGCACTGTGTGTGCCTGTGGAGGCCCAAGGATTCCCTTGGGGAATCATCCTACATTGTTTTACCTCCTTTTTTTGCTTTTGTTCTGGCATTTCCCTTGCTGTGTCTTCCAGGGCCAGAAGTGTATAGGCTGCCTCCATTTCCACCCAGCATTTTTACATGGTATAATGGTTACTCTTTACTATTGCTGTGAGAGAGCACCCAAAGTCAAACAACTTTCAGGAGAAGGGAGATTTATTCAACTTACAGTTCCAGAGGGGAAACATCTTTCACGGCAGAGATAGCATGGCTGGCTGGCTGGCAGATTAAGTCACAGCAGACCTCCACATAGCTTGAGCATTCCTAGAATGTCTCCCTCCTATATTCTGAGGTCTCTTTTATATGGTCCAGTACTGGGAGGTTCCTATGGAATTTAGGGTGGGTATAATCCTTTCAGGTGGTTTCAGTTGATGCTTCCAGGTGTGGTCTCAGCTGATCTTAGTAAGTTGACACCCAGGCTTAACTATCACAAGTCCACCCCTTGTCAACTTGACACTGGATCATATTTCCTTAAGACATTTTTAATCTCCATATAAAAAAGTAAGATTCATAATTCCACCTAAAATAATACAGCTATTCACATACAACTGCACACACATTATAAAAGTCTCAGTACAGTGTACATTAGTAGTCTCAACATAGTCCCAAAGTCTTCTGTAAAATCAAAGAAGTTACATACCTTCAACATACAATGGCAAAGAATAAACATTCCCATTCCAAAAGGAAGGAATAGGAGCATATCCAGGAAAGATTGGTCCATAGCAAAACCAAAAAACAGTAGGATAAACTCCAAATCCTGTAGCTCTAAGTCCAACAGGTGAACCTGTCATTGAAGTATCTCAGTTCCAAAGGGCTTCAGTTCCACCCCTCCAACACAGTTGCCCATAGAACACATCACTGTCTTGGGCCGATTCCTTCCAGGGTGTACGGCTTTCCTTGGCAGATATTCCGCATGTCTCTGGCATTTCTAACACCTTCGTTTTTCAATGGCAAACCAGGCTTTAATTCCACAGCACAAACTGCCCTTCTTGGGCCTCTAAATTGCAGGCTTCTTGCCTCATGCTGCCTGGATTCTGCATTTTTTGAAATCTTGGAGGAATTATCCTCCCTCTAAAACCAGAACCACGTGGATGACTTTGCCAAGTTTTGCCATTGCCTTGGGTTGGAGATCGACCCCTACTCTTTCATTCCTGGGCAGTTGCTTTGCAGGGAAGGGGAGGGACAGAATCATGCTTTGGATCTTCACCCTTCAGCTGATTCCTTCCAAAAGAATTTGAATTCTTATGGGTGGGAGCCTTCTTTGAGAATCTTGCCCTCAAGCTAGGGCCTCTTCTATTATCCAACTTGAGAGTAGGCTTTGGTTTACTATTAGAGATAATGTCTTTAACAGTGGACATTTTGTCTTCTGCTTCTTCCTGATTCAACTCTTTAAGTTTGCCATTGCATTTTTTATCATTAGATCTTACAGATACTACCTCTTCCTGCCTGATCCCTTGTTCTTTTTCATAACTCTGAAGACAACTAAAAAGTAGCCATATCACATTGTCAAGACTACATTGCTTTGAAATTTCCTCTGCCAAGCACTCCAGTTTAACTTCAGGCAAGCTTTCAGGACGAGGGCAAAATTTCATTTAACTGTCTGCCAACACATGGCTCCATGTGTTACTCGTCCAGTTGCAAACACAGTTTCTATTCCCCTCTGGACCATCACAAGCTGGGCTTCCACTGCCTGTTTCTCTCACGGCATTGCTCTCTTCAGAGCTCTGATGAGAAAAGCCCATTTGGCCCCATCACCAAGATGCAAAGACTTTCCAGCACAAAGTCCCAAAGCTCCCCATATTTCTCCCAACAAACAGTTCCTAAGGCACAATAGCCACATCACAGCATTGGCCATACTGCTGGGTAACAACTTCTCTCAGCTTCACAAACAGTTTCATGTTGTGGTACCAGATGTTCTTAATCTTACAATAATACCCCACTCCTGGTACCAATTTCTGTAATGGTTACTCTTTACTTTTGCTGTGAGAGAGTACCCAAAGTCAAACAACTTATGGGAGAAAGGAGATTTATTCAACCTACAGTTCCAGAGGGGAAATAGATTTTTCACAGCAGAGATGGTGTGGCTGGCTGGGTGGGAGACTAACTCACAGCAGACCTCCACATAGCTTCAGCATTCCTAGAATGTCTCCCTCCTATATTCTGAGGTCCCTTTTATATGGTCCAGTGCTGGGAAGTTCTTATGAGATCTATGGAGGTTCCCATGGAATTTAGGGCAAATAATAATCCTTTCAGGTGGTCTCAGTTGATTCTTCCAAGTCTCAGCTGATCTTAGTTAATACCAGGTATGTCAAGTTGACACCCAGACTTAACTATCACACATGGGATGTGGGATCCGAACTCTGGTTTTTTTCTGCTTGCGAGGCAGAGGCTTAACTTTCGAGCCTTCTGTCCAACTCTCATATAAGCTGCTCTTAAGCTGAGAACTGTCAGTTATATGAAGGGTTTAACACAAATTAAATTTTGTAGAAAGTCCCAGAAAGTGCACATTGTGGACTAAATGTATGAAAATTATAAATATATTATGCTTACTTGGAATATTTGCAGGGATTTGGTTTATCTTTTTGTTGCCACTTCTTGAATGTTTGAAATAAAGATATCCTCTTCACTATGGCCAGTAATTCTTTCTAAAGTATGTATTTGGATGGAGTATTTCTAGTTTTTACTTCAGCATGATTCTGTGTAGATGAGGTGGAGGGGTTGTTTAAATTCAGGGGAAAGGAGACTTTTAAGAACTATGCCTGAAAGAAAAAATTATCACTAGAACAAAAAGTGCACCAATCTGACAAGATTTTGTAAGGTTTGTTAATACAAAAGCATGGAGTTTTGTGGGTGATTTCTTTTCCTAGCAGTCTGTAGTGTTTCTTTCAGTGACCTGGTTAAGATTGAACAGTGAGTTGAAAATTTATTTGTGATATACCATTAGTCATAAATACTGTATCAACATCATAATTGACATTTTGTGGGTGTTGGGATTTTGAACTGGTGATGTCGTAGTTCAGGTGATTGATTGCTCATCTAGCATGCGTCATTGGTCTCCAGCACTCTATAAACTAGACATGATAGAACCTGGCTGATCTCTTTGGTTAATGGAAGCCAAAATCAGAACATTCAAGAGCATCCTCTATTTTTTTATTATTTATTATTTATTCAATTTTGCATGTATGCATGTGTATGTATGTGTGTGTATGTATGTGTGTGTGTGTAGAACCATGGACGAATTCGGGAACCACCATGGACGCCTCCACCTCCGCCTTGTTTACTCTGCCCCGGGATTCACAGGCTCCGCCTATCAGGACCAGAAACGCAGGCCGCCCCCGCTTCCACCCGGCGTCTCTACGTGGGGTCTAGGATCTGAACTCAGGACCTTCTGCCTGCAAGGTAGAGGCTTAACCCCTGAGCCACCTCTCCAGCCCCAAAATCATCCTTTATTTTATTTTTAATTTTTCTATTCTTTTAGTGTCTCATACATGAATATGGTGAATTTATGACATTTTTCATACCTTAATCCTCAATCCCACCCCCCTTCCTGCCACCCTACTTCCCTGCCAGTCTCCCTCCTCTTTTCATGTTTTTTCACATGGGTGGCCCACTGAGTTTCATCTGGGTTGCCTTTGATGGCATGTACTTAATTAAAGTATTTGCTGGTGCATGAATCATGTATCAGTGGATATATACTACTGAGGAAAGGGGCCAGTCTTTATCACACAGTAAGCTCAAAGCCAGCTTGAGATACATGAGACCCTATCTTTAAAAAAAAAAGGGGGGGTGGAGTTTCCTATCGGCTTTATGTGGCAGGTTATTGCCATTTTTTTAAAAAATTTTTTTATTATTATTTATTCAATTGTGTGTGTGTGTGTATACTGTATGTGTGCGTGCATGCGTGTATGTGTGTATAGAACCACGGACGAATTCAGGAACCACCATGGACGCCTCCACCTCCTTCTGCCCCGGGATTCACAGGCTCCGCCAGGACCAGAAGCGCGCAGGCCACTCCCGCTTCCCCCTGGCGTCTATACGTGGGATCTGGGATCCGAACTCAGGACCTTCTGCTTGCAAGGCAGAGGCTTAACCCCTGAGCCACCTCTCCAGCCCAGGTTATTGCCATTTTGAGTATACTCTGTATTCGCTTTTATGAGAGAGAGAAAAAAAAACACTTTCATATTGATTTTGTATTTTCCACTTCTGTGTACGTATTTGGTCATGTTTTCATCCAACAGTCTCTGGAATTTGAACTATTTTCAAACAGCTTGTAGGCCCAAGTAGACTTCACTCCAATTTCATGTCTCTTTCATTACAGTCTACATCCAGATACAGTGTTGGGTTTTCCCAAGTCTGGCTTTTTTCATTTCATAATATCTCCAATTTCCATTCTTTTTTCTGAATGACATAAGTTCATGAGAGAGAGAGAGAGAGAGCAGGACACATGCCTCAGCATGTGTGTGGAGTCAGGTCAGAGGACAACTTTCAGAAACTGATTCCCTAGCACTGTGTGGGATTAGAGGATTGAACATAGTGTTTCTGCGTGTGGTTGAGGGCACTGAATCTGTGTCCCTGTGGAGGGACACAGGGTGACCTGGAATCATCCTCGATTGCTCTACCTCCTCTTTGCTTTGCTCTGGGGTTTTCCCAGCTCTACAGAGGTATAAGCTGCTGCCATTTCTGCCCTGTTTTTTTTTTTTTTTTTTTTTTTTTTTTTTTTTACATGGGATCTGGGATCAGAACTCAGGTCCTTCTGTTTGTGAGGTAGAAGCTTAACCCCTGAGCCATCTCTTCATTCCTTCACTCCCTAGTTCTAAATGATACTCCATTGCATATATATGCTACATGAAACCATCTGTTGACTGATGGACACATAGACTGATTTTATAACTTGGCTATTGTGAAAACACTAGTGAATCCCAAGTGTGCAAGTTCACTGTTGTACATTGAGATTCCAACACGAGTAACAAAACATGCTGGGAAGGTTGTCTACATAGAGACACTATTGCTTTAACTCAGAGATATTTTCAAATAGAATGTTAAAACAGGAGCTGGAGAAATGGCTCAGGGTTTAAAGCTTTTGCCTCCCAAGCAAAAGGACCCGAGTTCAGATCCCATGGAAAACCACCAGGTGGAAATAGCAGTGGCCTGCACTTCTGACCCTGGAAGGCAGAGCCTGGGAAACCCCAGAGCAAAGCAATAAGGAGGTAGAGCTATCCAGGATGATTTCCCATGTCACCCTTGGGTCTCCACAGTGACACACACTCAAGTGCCCTCTTGCTACACAAGAGCACACAAAAAAATTCAGTCTCACAATTGTCCTTCAGCAGATAGAAGAGACAGTAAATGCAAAAGTGCAGAACAACAGTTCCATGGAGCATACGGGGAGGGGGGGTGTCCCCTGAGCTCTGGCCCTTTTGGAACTTGCTGAGAAAAGTCTTTGCCAGGAAGTCAGGCAGGCGAGTGGGCAAAAGCAGGAAAGACTGTAAAGGTCTCTTGAGCAGTTTGTCCCTAGGCCAGTTGGAACTCCAAAATGCAAGTGTAAAGAAGCTGTATGTTAGTCCATTGCATGAACGTATTTGGGGATACTTTTTCACTGGGTTTGGGGGGAGGGTCCCAGGAACATCTGTTGCACATCCTTAGCAAATAATCTGTATAGGTTGTTTTAGTGTAGTAGTTTTTTCCTTATTATTATATAAGGACACCTTTATATATATATATAATATATTTTTATATATTTATATTTATATATTATAAGACACCTGTATTCCATACAGATATCCATTCGTTAATTGAGGATTGACATGCCTATGAATAATTATTAAACTATGGTAAGCCTATGGGAGATTATCTAACTGATGTGTGAAGGTGTGAAGACCCAGTCCATAGTGGGTGGGACCATTCCTTGAGTGGGTAGACAAGATGGAGAGAGCCAATAAGGTTGTTTTTTTTTTTTTAATTGGTAGACTGGCAAATTAGAAGGCATGTTTTTCAGTTCTTTCCGTGGATATGGTGTTGCCGGTTCTCTTGAGGCCTGATGTTGGTATAAACGCTCCTGTCATCAGAGAGGACAACTATAATCCAGAAAATATAAGCTGATAAGAAATCCCTTGTGGGGGGCTGGAGAGGTGGCTCAGGGGTTAAGCCTCTGCCTTGCAGGCAGAAGGTCCTGAGTTCGGATCCCAGATCCCAGTATAGACGCCGGGCAGAAGTGTTTCTGGTCCCGGTAGGGCGGAGCCTGTGAATCCCAGGGCAGAGTGAACAAGGAGGAGGTGGAGGCTGTCCATGGTGGTTCCCGAATTCGTCCGTGGTTCTACAAACACACACACATACATACACACGTGTGCGCACACACACAATTGAATAAAAATTTTTAAAAAATTAAAAAAAAAGAAATCCCTTGTGGGGGTTGTCAGGCCTAAAGCCTGCTCTCTGGAGAATGAAATGGACAGTTGTTAGGTAGATTCCTCTCTCTGAAAGTTGAGTTTTGCCTCTTGTCTTGCATGGACAATTGCAGGTGAATTCCTCCCTCTGAAAGTTGAGTTTACCTCCTGTCTGTTCTTAGATCGCTTTTGTTCTTCTCAGAACTGGCAAGATTAAAACTTCCCCCTATAGTTCCTTCCCTATGCATTTGAGATATGTTAATGCATGAATCACAAGATTATGCACATTTACAGTAACCAAGTAACTCTGATTTGAGACATTCATTGTCCATTCCCTTTCAGCAACTAAGTGTCATGCCTGCTTTTAACTCTACCTGGAGACATCCTGTCTGGTCCCACACAGCAAGTAGATGTCACTCCTGCCTTTTCTTTGCTAGCCCAGAATGTATACATTTTACATAATCTTGAGAAGAATTTGGCTCTTTGATTTTTTTCTTGTAAATACTCATGTTCACTACAATAAAGTTGGCTTAGATGATGGAGGACATCCTAGATTCCCTGTGACCTGATGCCTGATCAAGTCCTACCGCTCCCACTTCTGTTTCCTGCATGTAAGTCTGGGTTTATGTTGGTCTGTGGTCCCAGACACCTTGTTCTTCTAAATTGTTTGAGGGGTGGAGTGTATTCAGCCATCAGTGGGTAGATGAAACTAACAAATAAGCTAAGGAACTTTTTCTTGGAAACCAGGTCTCATTATTGTAACCCAGGCTGGCCCAGAGCTACTGTGTAACCCATGCTAGTCGGAACTCACCCTAATCCCCCTGACTCTATAGGGGTTAAGCCTAACTCTCAGGGGTTAAGACTTTTCTTGCAAGCAGAAGGTCCTGAGCTCAGATCCCATATATCACATAAAAACATTAGGGAGAAATGGCGGTGACCTACACTTCTGACTATGGAAGGCAGAGCCTAGGAAACCCTAGAGCAAAGTAAAAAGAAGGCAGAAGCAATTCAGGGTGATTCCTGAAGGCACCCTGAGGCAGTCAGAAGCACACACAGTGTGTCCTCTGCCTCTCTCTCTTACACACACACACACACACACACACACAGCTTGTTCTAGAAATCCTGGGATCATCAGCACTGGACTGGATCTGCCGAGATCTTTAGCTCCTGAACTGAGCAGCTATAAGTGGCCATCATGGAACTATCTTGATTTTATCTCATAAGCCAACTCAATAAATTATATATATATACAAATCCCTGACTAACACAGATGTACTAACAACTTCTTTCTAGGAGGCTTCCTAAAAGAACCTTCTGGAAGCCTGATCTACGCAGATTTTCTTCACTTACGTCAACCATAGTCATCCTGTGCATGACAAAGCAAAAGCATTGTCCAGAAAACTATCCCACTCAGGTCAACCAGACTTTAGACCCTCAGGACCTCTCCCTCCCCCACCTGATCATCGCACCCGCCTGGGTGTCTGGTTTCCCCCTGCTCTCTGCAAGACTCAGAGCTACTATAAACTGGAGACCCTGAGCAGGGGTGATGCCGGACTAGAGCAGCCATGCTGGGATGGGTCTCTCAAGGTCTTTGGAATTCTGGAAGGTCATCCCCCAGGCTGGAATCACCCTGAAGGAACACTCCTGCTGAGGAACTGACTCCCAGAGATAAGATGGCCAACTTCCCTATGAAAGGATTATGGAGATGAGCTCTCCATATCAAACAACTTCACCTCTACCCCACATGGGCCCAAGAGTAACTGGGTTGAACCCCAATGGGTATTAACCAATGGGAAAAAGCCAGTTTCCTGGACTTGTCTAGGTGTATAAATATGGTTGGCCCTGGCAGCCATCTTTGGCTCCTTAGCCCCTCATGGCATTTTTTTAGGGCCATGAACTCTGTTTCGTGTTTGCTTCTCATGGAGACGATCTAACCCCTCATGGCCCTCTAGTGCCATGAGTCTATTTCCAACTGCATACTTCTCATGGGGGCGCCCTAGCCCCACGTCTGGAGTCCATGAGTTCCAACCTTTCTCTTCTCTAATAAACTCTACCTTAATCCTCTACACGTGTTCTGGTTTCAATCTTCAACTCTGAAACACAAGAACCCTGCAACATTTGGCAACCACGAAGGGACCGTTTCCTTGCAACATTAGGAGGGCAGGGATCCAGGATGTGCCCAGGGGACATTCGTTACTTTCCCTTTGCTCATGGGAGGTGGGGGGGGGTCCAAGGTGGACTTGACTTTCTGCCTCCATGGGCTACCAATTACTTGTTTTACACCCACTTTGACTGTTAAATGTTCCAGAGACTCGCAATTGTACTGTTTGAATGAACAACTTACCAGTGTTGTTTCCCTCGTGTTTCTATAGAGAAGGAAAATTCTAAGATATTTTATATGATTTCTTTTCCTTCTTCTTTTGTGTGTGTGTATTTTGTGTGTGTGTGTGTGTGTGTGTGTGTGTGTGTGTGTGTGTGCCTGTAGAAGCCCAAGAATAATATTGGGAATCACCCTGGATTGCTCTACCTCCTTATTGCTTGTTGCTCTGTGGTTTCCCAAGTTCCTGCTACCAGAGCCATAATTATAGGCTGCTGTCATATCTCCCCAGTATTTTTACTTGGAATCTGAGAATCCAAACTCAGGTCCTTTCACTTGCGAGGCAAAGGTTTTAACCCTTGAGCCATCTCCCCAGCCACATTTTATATGAATATTAAGCTGGCAATTCCAGATGGGTTATAAAAAGATGCACTTATCCCCTTCTATCAGCCTTGCACCTCTTCCATGTGACTCATCCTGGTGTTTGTCTTTTATCATACACTGGTAATAGCAAGCGTATCTATGGCTGGGCCTGTGAGTCATAAACCCCTGTAGGAAAGAAGTTTGGGGAGCTTGACTTAGTCAAACACACACATATTCTTATCGGTGGCTTCTCCCATAAAGGCCATCTTGTAGGAATGAGCTTTTAAACCTGTGGTTATTTGAATAAGGACGTGAATATTAGGTCTAAGTTCACACATGATTCTTCATGAATGAGCATTGGCTAGGAGCAGACATTGACAGTCTTTTAATTTTTTTTTCATTAGTATCTGTAGCGGTTACTTTTAATTATTGCTGTGAGAGAGCACTCAAAGTCAATCCACTTAAGGGAGAAAGGAAGATTTATTCAGCTTACATTCCAGAGGGGAAATAGATACAGTTTTTCATAGTGGAGGCGGCATGGCTGGCCGGCCGAAGCTGGAGTCAGCCTAAGTCACTCCCATCCATGTGGGTACCAAAGTCTGAAAGATTCCTAGAGAGTCTCTCTTCTTCCCATTCTTCTTCTGTTCTGTGGTCCCTTTTATGTGGTCTACTACTGGGAAGTTCCAATAAGATCTAGGGAAGTTCCAGTCGATCTAGCTAGATCTTTGTATTTTAAATGTATTGAGCCAGATGATCTCTTCAGGTGGTCTCAGCTGATCTTAGTTAATGCCAGGTATGTCAAGTTGATACTCAGGATTAACTATCACAATATCTATTCCTTATACACAATGGACTTCATTATGACATTTTCATATACACATATGTAGTGTCATAGTTAGGCACAGATGTCAAACGTGACAGTTGAGGGTTTGAGCTCTGGACATATTTGTAGAGAATTGGTGGTTGAGTTAAGCCCAGAGCAAGCCTGAAAGAGATTGTCTAGCTGATGGGGAAGGCCCAGCCTATGGTGGGTGGGACTAGGCTCTGAACAGATGAATAAAATACTGAGAGCCGGTTGAGGAAGTTAGCATCCTTTTATATCCTTGGCCATACATGCTGGTCTGGCAAGTAAGGATCATCCATTTCTCAGCCATTATGTGATGTGGCCAGTTCCCTTGGCCCTGGTGTTGGTGCATGCTTTCCCGTCAAGCTGGACTACAGACTGTAACTGGACTATCAGTAAGAAAATAAATACCTTGTTCCCTTAAGCCATTTGATGGTCATTTATCAGCAACCATGCAGGCGAATTGCAGCATGTAGCTTGATCATATTCACTCCCATTATCTCTCTCCTTCTTCTGCTACTCCCTTGATCCCCTTTCTCTTCCTAACAAGTCCCCCTTCTATTATCTTGTCTTGTGTGTGTCCCAGTGAGTTTAATTAGGGATGTTGATTGGAACATCAATGAAAGGTGATATACAGGAAGAAGCATGGGCACCTTACCAGCAGCTGCACCACTGAAGAAAATGTCATTGTCTCCCTAGTTAACTATTAACTGCCTATAGATCCTCAGGAGAGGTGGGATTCTCACAAGCTCCTCCCTTAAACTGCTTTTAGCTGCCTATAAATCCTCAAGGAGGGGTGGGGCCCTAAGAGTCCCTCCCCCTTCCATGTTGGGGTATTGACTGGTCTGGTCTTCTGCAGGTTTGCAGTACATAATGGCAGCTTCTGTGAGTTCATAGTGCAACAGCCCTCTCATGCCCAGTACCCAGCATCCCACGACACTCTACCCCACCCACCCTTTGGCTCTTATGTGCTTTTCAACTTCTCTTTGGCAATGTTGTTAAGTCTCATATCCCATTCATGGCTGAGCATTCAGCAATCTCTCATTCTCAGTACTTTAACCAGTTAGGAACCTGGGAAGTTACCATCTCCCACTGAAAAAAGAAGCTTCTTAGGCTAGAAAGATGGCTCAGGGGTTAAGACTCTGCCTCACAAAACATAAGGTCCTGGACTTTGGATCCCACTTCCCATGTAAAAACACCAGGCAGAAAGGCAGTGGTACACACTTTGGTCCCTGGCAGGTAAACCCTGGGAAATCCCAGAGTGAAGCAAGAGGGAGGTTAAGTTTCTGCTCTGAAAGTTGAAGGACCTGAGTTTGGATTCCGTGTAAAAACACAGGGTGGAGGGGCTGGAGAGGTGGCTCAGGGGTTAAGCCTCTGCCTTGCAGGCAGAAGGTCCTGAGTTTGGATTCTAGACCTCACGAACAGATGCCAGGTGGAAGCCGGGGTGGCCTGCGTTTCTGGTCCTGGTAAGGCGGAGCCTGTGAATCCTGGGGCAGAGTAAACAAGGAGGCCCTTCCCTCCACTCTGCCGCCCGGGTCGCGCGCGCGGTCCAGCCGGGCCTGCACCGCGGGACCTAGGTAAGCTCGGTTCCGCCCACCTCCAGAACCCCAGGCCGCCCAAGGGACCCAGCTCCTCCCACCATCCAGCCGGAGCTGTGCGCGCAGGGCCTGGGAGGGGGAGAGGATACCCCCTCTGTGCCCGGGCCCTGCCCTCAGGTCCCCCAGGTTTAAATAGCACCCCGCCGTCGCCCCATCCTCCCTTCCCTCCACTCCGCCGCCTGGGATGCGCGCGTGCGGTACAGCCGGGCCTCACCTCGACCTAGGTAAGTTTGGTCCCCGCCCACCCTCAAAACCCCAGGCCAAATAATTCAGTTTAGTGAAAAACGCACAGAAATTGAAAGAAGATCTTAAGAGTTAAAACGACAATGCCAAAGTCAAAGTGCAAATCCACGAGAAACAACACTCAAGTAAACAAATCTCCCACTGAAGGAATTAATCCCATAATGTTAGACTCCAACCAGAACAAACCCACGGAAAATGGCCAAGAAAGCCTGACCCAGGATAACGACCTTCAAAATATGATCATTACCATGTTCAATACTATGAAAGAGGAAATCCGGGAGGAATTAAATAATCAAATCAATCGCTTTGAAGAGGAACATAACAGACACTTGGAGGAGTTGAGAAAAACAGTGCAAGAAACAAAAACTGGCATAGAGCAGTTAAAGCAGACTCAAGCAGAGTTTAAAACTGAGCTAAAAGACAAGTTATCTTTAACCCAGAACTCCACAGAGAGTCTTATCAGCAGAACTAACTAAGCAGAAAACAGAATTTCAGATCTTGAAGATAAAGTGGGAGTATTATCCAGCTCAATGGAAGAGGTGGTTAAAGCCAAAAAGATACTTGAGAGAAATATCCAACAGATATGGGACACCCTGAAGAAGCCTAACATGCGTATTCATGGAATACCAGAGCAAGAATCTCAAAATACCACCCCTGAGGAAATTTTTCAAACGATCATCAAGGAAAACTTTCCTCATCTAAAAAGAGAGAGGCCCATCCATATACAAGAGGCATTCCGCACCCCAAACAGATATGACCAAAACAGAAGCTCGCCCCGACAAATAATAGTCAAAACACTCCACATTCAAGATAAAGAACTGGTGCTGAGAGCTTCAAGGGAGAAAAAACAAGTCACTTTTAAAGATAAACCTATTAAAATAACAAATGACTTCTCAGTCGAAACAGTAAAAGCAAGAAGAGCTTGGAGAGACATACTTCAAGTATTGAATGCGCAAAAATGTCAACCCAGGCTGATTTACCCTGCAAAACTATCAGTCATGATCGAGGGAGAAAGAAAAATCTCCCAGCACAAAGACAACTTGAAGGGATACATGTCCACCAAACCAGGCCTTCAAAAAATGCTAGAAATGATACTCAAGCTTGAAGAAAAAACCAGGCATATCCAGGAGAACAGAAGGCAAGTATAACACCATTAAAAGCGAAGCAATATACTTATAAAAACTACTAAATATAATAAATGTCTGGAACTAAAAATAGTTTCTCCATTATAACACTAAATGTTAATGGAATTAACTCACCGATCAAGAGACACAGATTACAAATTTGGATTAAAAATCACAATCCATCAATCTGCTGCCTGCAGGAAACCCATCGCACCACAAAAGATAGGCATGCCCTAAAAATAAAAGGCTGGTCAACAATTCTACAAGCTAATGGAAGCAGAAAACAGGCAGGGGTAGCCATTATGATATAAGACAAAGTGGACTTCAAACCAAAGAAAATTATAAGAGACACGGATGGATACTACATTTTGGTCACAGGTACAATTCACCAGGAAGACTTCACAATACTGAACATTTATGCACCCAATACGGGCCCCTCCACATTCATTAAGAAAACCCTACAGCGTCTAAAGCAAGAAATCAACCCCCAAACGATAATTCTTGGGGACTTCAACACCGCCCTCTCAACATGGGATAGATCAACAGGTCAAAAGCTTAACAGTCTAGACACTTTGGAACTTAATCAAACCCTTAAAGAAATGGACCTTACAGATCTCTATCGAACTTTTCACCCACGCACCAAAGAATACACATTTTTCTCAGCAGCACACGGAACTTTCTCCAAAATAGATCACATATTGGGCCACAAAACGAATCTACACATGTACAAAAAGTTGAAATTCTAACCTGTGCCCTATCAGACCACCATGGCCTAAAGGTGGACATTCACAACACAACAAACAAGAGAAAATACACTAACTCCTGGAAACTTAACAATATGATGCTGAATGAGAACTGGATTCAGGAAGAAATTAAAAAGGAAATTCAAGATTTCCTGAAAGTGAATGATAATGAAATACAACTTACCAAAGCGCTGGGACACAAGAAAGCTGTTCAAGAGGTAAGTTCATAGCTCTTAATGCCTACATCAAAAAAATGGAAACATCAGAATAAACAATTTAACAATGCAGCTTAAAGCTTTAGAGAAACTAGAGCAATCGATCCCAAAGTAGGAAAGAGAGGAGATAGCAAAAAAGGGAGAAATATCTGAAATCGAGATTAAGAAAACGATAGAAAAAATCAACCAGTCAAAAAGCTGGTTCTTTGAAAAAATCAATAAGATTGATACGCCCCTAGCTAAATTAACCAAAAGCAAGAGAGAGAAAACCAAATTAACAAAATTACAAATGAACATGGAATTATCACTACTGAACCCAAGAAATCCAGAGAATTATAACATCATATTCAAAAACTTATACCTGTGAAGTTTGACAACACAAAAGAGATGGAGAATTTCTAAGTAAACAAACTTACCTAATTGAATCAGGAAGTTGTGATTATTTAAATAGTCCATACATAAAGGAAATTGAAGAAGTAAATCAATCAATATCTCCACAAAAAATGTCCTGCCCAGATGGATTCAGCACAGAGTTCTAACCAGACATTTAAGGAGTTAATAAACACCAATACTCCTTAAACGTTCCATCAAATACAAAGAGAAGGAAGACTACCAAATTCCTCATGAAGCAATATCGTTTTAATCCCAAAACCTAATAAAGATTCACTTAAGAAGAAAAACTACAGGCAATCTCTCGATGAACACAGACGCAAAGATTCCACAAAGTCTTAGCAAATCGGATTCAAAAACACATTAAAAAGATCATTCACGGGGACCAGAGTAGTCTTCATCCCCGGCACACAAGTTTGGTTCAACATACAAAATCAATAAATGTAATTCATCATGTAAACCAGTCCAAAGTCCAGACCACATGATACTCTCGATAGATGCAGAAAAAGCATTTGACAAGATCCAACAGCCTTTTATGATGAAACGCTAGAGACACAGGAATGAAAACCTTCATCAAATATAAAAGCTGTATACAACAAGCCCAACACAGGATTATGCCAATGGGGAACAATTGGAAGCATTTCCACTTCGATCAGAACTAGACAAGGCTGTTCACTCTCACACATTCTATTCAATTTGTACTTGAAGTCTTAGCTGAAGCCATAAGACAAGAAAGGGACATAAGAGGGATTCAAATAGGCAAGGAAAGAAGTCAAGCTATCCCTTTTGCAGATCAGAATATCTTATACCTGAGTGATCCCAAAAACTCCACCAGGAAGCTCCTGGAACTAATGGAAGTTGCAGGGTGGCAGGATACAAAATAAATGTGCAAAAATCAGAGGCCTTCCTATATGCCCAGAATGAAAGAAGTGAAAAAGACTTGAGAGAAACAATCCCATTTACTATCGTCCCTAAAAAAAATGAAATACCTAGGCATAAACCTAACCAAGGAGGTAAAAGACCTTTACAATGAAGACTTTAAAACCCTAAAGAAAGAAATAGCAGAAGACACTAGAAGGTGGAAAAACCTCCTTTGTTCCTGAATTGACAGAATCAACATCGTAAAAATGACCATCCTACCAAAGGCAATATACAAATTCAATGCTATACCAATTAAAATCCCAAAGCAATTCTTAAAGAAGTTGACCAAACAACTCAAGTTCTATATGGAGGCACAAAAGACCCAGGATAGCCAAAGACAATCCTGAGTAACAAAAACACTGCTGGAGGTATTACACATACCAAACCTAAGTCTATACACAAATCCATAGTTTTAAGAACAGCTGGTACTGGTTCCAAAATAGACGCACGAATCAATGGATAAGTATTGAAGACCCAGATATAAGCCCACAAATTACAGCCATTTGGTCTTGACAAAGGGCCCCAAAAAATCCATGGAAAAAGAACACCACTTCAACAAATGGTGCTGGCAAAACTGGATCTCCCACATGAAGAAGATTAAAGCTGGACCCATACTTGTCACCATGTACAAGACTTAATTCCAAATGGATAAAGGACCTTGATAGGGCCAGAACTATAAAAACCAGAGTTGAAAGGATAGGGAACCCCTCGAGCTGATTGGGCAGGCCAACATTTCCTCAATGGCACAGTCATTGCTACCAACTCTCAACAGTTGGGATCTTGTGAATTAAAGAGCTCTGTTCAGATAACACGAGCACAAGGCAACCCACAGAATGGGAGAAAATCTTCACTAACCACACATCTGATAGAGCTCTACGGTCCAGAGTGCACAAAGAACTTAGAAAAACATAAACACCAAGGAAACCAATGGCCCAATTAAAAAATGGGCCCTGGAACTCAAAGAAATTTTACAAGAGATGAAATAAAATGTTTAACAAATACTTAAAAATGCTCCACTTCTTTAGCCTCAGGGAAATGCAACAAAACTTCCCTGAGATATCACCTTACCAGGCAGGATGGCAAAAATCCACAAACAAAAACAACAAATGCTGGAGAGGATGTGGAGAGAGGGAACTCTCCTACATCTGTGGAATGCAGGCTCATACAGCCACTCTGGCGAGCCATCTGGAGATTCTTAAAGAAATTAAAGATTGAAATGCCATATGACCCTGCTATCCCACTTTTGGGAATAACCCCCCATACAGCAGAGGTCACCTTGATAGCATAAGCACGAATGTTCATAGCAGCACTGTTTACAATAGCAAAGTCATGGAATCAACCCAAATGTCCAACAGTTGACAAGTGGATAAGGAAACTGTGGTACATCTATACATGGAGTACTACTCAGCCCATCAAAAAGAATATACTGGAATTTGCCGGGAAATGGATGTCATTAGAAACAATTATATAAGCGAAGAACCCAGACCCAAAAATTAAGCGCCATATGTACTCCCAATAGTGGCTCTTAGTACCAAACCCACCCAGCCCACCTAGAGACACTCAAAGATAATCTCTGTAATACCTACAGTATTGCAAGGATTAATGAACAGGAGGGATGGGGTAGAAGGGCCACACCAGAAACAAGGAGAGAGGGGACCAGTGTACAGCAGAGAAAATAGGCCTCCATCAAGGACTGCAAGTAAGTAATGAGCATCTGATTAAGTTCATAGACTTTTGTTCCTGATCATTTACTACGGAGGGGGTATGATCCACCAGAAGGGGAGGGCATATAGTCTTGCAGATAAAAAGTAACCATTTTGCAAATGGGTGATAGACCCCTCCCTCACGTGGGTTCCCACTTATTACATCTACCTCTACTTTGAATGTGCTCTTATAACAAGACTCTAGTTCAACAGCTTTTTGTCTCTGGCCAGGGGGTGACATAAATTGCCCATCAGGATGGAGTGAAGGGCATTGCAGGAGCAGCAAAACTGCAAAAGAAAATCAACAAACCACAATCCAGAACTTCAGAGACTCTATATAAACCACCTAGAACTAGGCCAGACTAATCTCTCCCCATCCTGAAGCTCAGGGACATTTGTGGAAGAGGGGGTGGTAGGAGTGTAAGAGCAAAAGGATGGGACAAACATGAAATGTAAGATACTCCATACAAGTTAGGGCTGAAGCAATCATAATTGGACTTTACATGCCTGCGCAATGTCAACACACTATTGACCTCACAAAGTCTAGCATCTGCTTAAGGCACCAAGATTCTTGGAGGCAAGGGATGTGGCAGCCACAGCAGTGTTCTATACTTAAGGGGAACACGGGAAAGCGTTCAGGGAAAGGCCACTGGGTCCTTGTACGTCATCGGAGAGGAGGGCCCAGAAAAACAGGCATGCACAAGAAAGGACTCTCTGGAATTGGGGCGGGAGGCACTAGGGAGGGGAGGAAGGTGAGGGGAGGGGGAGGAGGGGGTTCGGGGGGAGAAGGAGGGAGGGAGGGAACTGGTGTACCTATTAAGTTTGTATGAGCTGAATAAAAAAAAAAAAAAAAACAAAAAAAAAAACAAGGAGGAGGTGGAGGCGGTCCGTGGTGGTTCCCAAATTCGTCCGTGGTTCTACACACACACACACACACACACATATACACACACGCACACACACAATTTAATAAGTAAATTTTAAAAATTAAAAAAAAAAACACTGGGTAGAAGTGGCAGTAGCCTGCACTTCTGGCCCTGAAAGATGGAGCCTGGGAAACCCCAGAATAAAAGCAAAAAAGAGGTAGAGCAATCCAGGATGATTCCAAGAGGACCCTTGGGACTCCACAGACCAAAGCACACACACTCAAGTCTCTCTCTCTCTCTCATACACACACACACACACACACACACACACACACACACACACACGCATGCACACAGAGAGAGAGAGAGTGAGAGAGCAATGGAAGAGGACAACAACATCAACTTCTGGTCTCTGAACACATATGTGTACACAGCTGCACAGCTGCACACACACATGCACACACACACACACACACCAGATACAAACACTAACAAAAAAGAAAAAGGATTCAATTCCTAACTCTCACAACATAGAAAAATACTTCAAAAATACTTCAAAATAGATGAAACACACATATTCAAAAGCTAAATCTATAAACCGTTTAGACAACACAGATGTTCATGACCTCTGATTGACCAATGGTTTCTTAGATATAACATTCAAGTCCAAGGGACTAAAAGAAAAGATAAACTGATGTCATCAAGATTATTTTTTTCTTGAACTAGTGAGTTCAGTTAGGGTGACTTAGGGGTATATAATGAGGGACTATTTATAGCAGCAACTTATTAGTGGCTAAATCAATGAAGAAAATCTCTTTCCCTTTCCCAGTAAATATTAACTATTGACAGAATCTCAGGGAGGAGTGGAAGAGTCTCTAGAACTGGAATAAGACACTCAACATGTAAAGCAACTCATAGAATGTAAGAAAAAATTTGAATATCATATCTCTAATAGCAGACTTGCGACTAAAAAATAGCCTTGTTTTATATATGACACCAAACAAACAACAAAAGACAGTTAAACATAGATAAAGTAGGGCTGGAGAGATAGCTTAGTGGCTAAAACCTTTGCTTCTCAAGACAAAAGTTCTGAGCTGAGATCATGTTGGTAGCCAGCAATTCTGGCCCTGGATGATGGAGCCACTGCCGGACCAGAGCAAAAGCAAACTGGAGTAGATGTCTGATATCTAGTAGGAGTCACAGAAGAAATCTCATCCTAGTGAAAATGCCAAGCAAACAAAAAAAACTAGAAATGCCTAACTACTAAAAAAGGCTAAGACACAGATGCTGAAGCAGTGCATCGACAGCTGAAGCACATAATCACACACTCACAACCCAAAAAAGGTGAAGTGCCCATAGTTTTCTAAAAAATAACATGCTGAGCAATAAAGAGTTCAACAGCACACATCATGAACCACTGGGGAAATACAGGTCAAAACCAGAATGAGAGGACACCTCTTCATGTTCACTAGGAAAGCCATGATCAGAAAGAAGGCATTCCATATGGTGGCTCAAGTCTGTTATTACAACACTTAGGAGCCAGAGGCAAGAAGATCATCTCCAGGTTGATTCTGGGCTACCTAGTGACATGTCTCAAAATCAAAATAAAAAAAAGAAAGGTAATAGCAAGAATTGCCAAGGTTGGTGCTGGCGAGATGGCTTAGGAATTACAGTCTTTGTCTCAGAAACTAAAGGACCTGAGTTCAGATCCCCAGATCCCACAGAAAAGTGATGGAAACATATGGTGGCGGCTTGTATTTCCAGCCCTGGAAGGCAGAGCCTGGGAAACCTCAGAGCAAAGAAAGAAGGAGATAAAGCAATCCTGGAAGATTCCTGATGTCACCCTTGGGCCTCCACAGGGACACACAGTGCACACACACACACACACACACACACACACACACACACACAGACTGTGTAAAATAATCCTGTTCTCTTACACAAAGGAGATTCAGCTCCAAATGCCATGCATGTTCAACAGATATGTCTGAACATCTTGGTCCATTGCTGGATGTGCTAGTTAGATGCAGGTATCATCTGATTAATGTGGGAGGATCCAGCCCTTAGTGAATGGGTCAATTCTCTGGGCAGGTGTCTTAGATGGGAGAGAGCTGCTCACACCAGTGAATTCCATGAGCGTAAGCCCACTGCCATATTTCCTTAGCCAGTTTAGGGACTTGGCATTTTTTTTGGCATGCTCGGACAGACACGGTGTCTGGCACATGAGGTTTATCCCTCTCTCAGCGGGCTCTCCTGCCAAGCTGGATTAGGAGCTGTAACTGAACCATTGTAAGCCAAAATAAAGTCCCCTTGTTCCTGTAAGTCGTTTTGTCATGAATTTATCAGTGACATGCAGGCGAGCTGCAAAACTGGGAGACAACAGAGAGACCAGAGTTACAAGACACCTGCTCTTGTCAACTTTACAGTGGGTGGAGAAGACAGGCAGTGGTTTTAGTTTCGTACTTCCATTGCTGTAATGAATATGTGACCCCCAAATTAAGGGGAGAAAGGAGATTTTGATTCCATCTGTTATGATTTGAAATGTGAGTGATCTTCCACAAGCTCATGTATTTGAATCTTTAGTTGTTTGGGAAAGTCGTGGCACCTTTAGGAGGTGGAGCCTTGCTGGAGGAAGGCAGTCACAGGGGGTGGGCTTTGAGGTTGACTAGCCTGACCCTACTTCTGGGAGAGGTCTCCTCTTGTGGTCGGCAGTTTTGACAGCTCTCAGCCTCCATGTTGAAGGTGGCTCAGGCCACCTCCAGCTTCTGCCAGCCAACCGTGCGTTTTCCATCATAGAGGACTGTGTCTTCCCCTGGAATCATAAACTAAATAAATCTCCCTTTTCTCCCTTAACTTGCTTGAGTTTTGAGTGGTGTCTCACAGCAACAAAAGGAGTAACTGCTACACCTCCTTAGGACTTCAAGTTACAGTTCACTATGGCAGGGCAGTTGCCTACAGGAACTGACCTCGAGAAATCCCACAAGAAAGTCTGCCAAATTCTAATTCTCTCTCTCTCTCTCTCTCTCTCTCTCTCTGTCTCCCTACCTGTCAAGGAATATTCTCACCCATGATGGGCTGGATCTCCCCGTATCAACAGATAATTAAGACAATCTCAGAGGTTCGTCTTCATTAAATGATTATCCACAGGTGTGCCCAGAATCACATTGACAGCTGGAGATATGGTGTGGCCAGTCCTTGGTTCCTCATGTTAATATGAGCTCTCCTGCCAAACTGGACCAAGAACTCTGAGAATTATAAGAAAGAATAACCCTCCCCTTGTTCCCCTCAGCTGTTGGCTGTGAATTTATCAGCAACACTGCAGGCACTCTACAACACTTGCTTGCTGGGGTTTTATTTTGCAGTGACAGGAATAGAACCATGGCCTCGTACCTACCAGGCAAAGCACTCTACCACCAAACTTCTTCCCCAGTCTTAGACTTATTTTCTCAGCAAGTACTTATGGAGCTGCAATATTGCTTGAGGCAGAAGAGCACAATGTTGTACACATCCAGGGTGAATCCTGGCTTCTTAGCTTTACCAGATGCTTGAGAGGAAAGAGATTTGGTGTCCAGAAAGGAATTTCGGGGACTAGCTAGATGGCTCGGTGGGTAAAAATGTTCATTTATCTGGCAACCTAGCTGTGTCGGATCCCCGGAGCCCACATGGTGGAAAGGGAAAACTGATTTTTGAAACAGTCATTTTCATAATGGGGTGCTGAGAGTTCGAATGGAGGAAGAAATGGCACAGGATCAGAACACCCGGCTCTGTGCCAGGATCCATGGAACGTTTCCAGATGCCTTGCTGGGCCACCAAAGAACTTTGCTGGCCCATCACATGCATGCGACAGATAGCATTTGGCTGTTTTGATGGCTGGAACCTTTGTGCATTGAGGATACGGAAAATGATGTCATTCCTAAATCTGTCTTGCTGTTAATGAGACGTGCAAGCTCCAGTGGAAACAAGAGTGGAAGACATCACTCGGGACCATCCCTCCGGGGTGAGATTCGTGGGTGATTTCTCCATCTTCCCCTGGCTCCCTGCAGGCGACCTCATTTGCACAAACGAAGCCCAGAAGGGGAACCACAGCACCTCAACTTTTAACGAGGCCCCAGATGTCCCTGCACAGTTCCCAGCTGACCAAACTTGGAATTGGTCTCTCAGGGATGGTTTTGGCGCAGACGTTTGGCAGCTTGCCGGAAGAGGTCCCATCGGGCCTTTTAGATGCCAGTCAAAACTTGAAGCTCACTCATCTCAGATGTTTTCCTGTGGGATCAGTGCCCAAAGGGTTGGAGATTTCAGCTGATGAGTGCGGAAGGTTTGCGGGAGGCCTGGAGGCAGCAAGTTCACACAGGGCTTTATAATTATCAGCTAATTAAGGACGTTATGACATTAGTTCAATTGACTCCTTGGGAGCTTGGCTTCTGTCCTTCTTGTTATTTTTCCTTTTATTCTTTCTCTCTCTATATATATATCTATATATGTATTTCTCTAAATATATATTTCTCTAAATATATATTTAATATATTTCTCTAAATAGATATATTTCTCTAAATATATATTCCTCTAAATATATATATTTAATATATTTCTCTTTGCTTTGTAGGCAAAGGTTTTAACCCCTGAGACCTCTTCCCAGCCTCGTCTCCTCGAGTTTTATTCTAATTAATTTAATTTAATCTCTCTCTCTCTCTCTCTTTCAGAGAACACTGTGTGTCCCTGTAGAGATCCAAGGGTGACTTTGGAAACCATCCTGGATTGCTTCTATCTCCTTGCTTCCCCCTGGGGTTTCCCAGGCTCCTTCCACCATGTCCAGAGGTGCAGGCTGCTGCCGTTTCTGCTTTCAGGGCAGAGTCTTAACTAACCCCTGAGCCATCTCTCCAGTCCACTTCTTAAGTTTCTAAACACAGATCAGTAGTGAGAAACTTCTTCAAGTTTCTGGATGTTGGGTGATGTCCAATAAACCTGGATTCAAATCCTATGTGTCTTTCCTGAAATAAATGTACCTCTCTGAGCCACTGTGGGCAAAAAGGGAAGCTAATACCTATACCTACCTTGACATGCGCTGCACATTAACTTGCTGCTCTTAGTAAATACTCAGTAAATGCTCTGGCTTCTTGTAGATTTTTTTAGTGTGTGTGTATGTGTGTGTGTCTGTCTGTCTGCCTGTAGAAATTTGCCAGATTGCAAGTCAATCAAGTCTGCTGAAAGATGCCAAACTGCTAAAGCGGCTCCCTCCATCTCATCTACCTGCCCATCAATCACTGCATACTTGCTCAGCGCTTACTAAAATGTGCCATAGTTTGAAGACAGTATTCCTGAAAATGTTTTCTTAATAACTCCAACTTTGCTTCATACTTTACTTATTTTTTGAGGATTAAGACAGACTTTATTAGAGGAGAGAAAGAATGGAACTCACAGACTCCAGACATAGAGTACTATGAGGGGTGAGGGCACCCTGAAGAACTCATGGACTCCAGGCATGAGGGACAAGGAGCTGGAAAAGAACTCACGGATTCCAGATGGGGAGTGTCATGAGGGGCAGATGCCTGTTTCATAGTTTAAAAAAAAGAAAAGAAAAAAAGAAAGCTTGGGGAGAGAATGGATCACTGGTTAAAAGCCTTTGCCTTTAAAGCAAAAAGACTTGAGTTTGAATCCCCAATCTCATGTTAAAATGCCTGGTGGAAATGGTGCTGGCCCGCAATTCTAGCTCTAGAAGGAGAAGCCTGGGAGCAAAGCAAAAAGGAGGTAGAGCAATCCAGGATGATTCTTGATGCTATCACTGAACCTCTGCAGACACATGCATTCAGATGCCCTCTGGAACTCTCTCTCTCTCTCTCTCTCTCTCTCTCACACACACACACACACACACACACATGCACGCACACTCCTCTTCATGAGATGGAACAATGTGGCTGAAACTGACTAGAGTTGGATATTTCTCTTTTCCAAGGATAATTACACACTGATAAGAACCCCAGTTGGTGAGATGCTAGTTAAATAGTTACTCCTGAAATCAGACTTTGATCTGATAAATTTCCATATGGTCCCATTTCTCTCCCACCCCCCCATCTTAGCAATCAGTGTCTTATCTTCTGCTTGTCATTTGATGGCTTCCCAGGACTACTAGACATAAAACTCAACAAGGGGCTGGGATGAATACTCAATCAATATGTTTGTAAAAGTAGAAAAATAAATTAAAACAAAAAAACTCATCAGGGGGCAGGGATCCTAATGACTGGGTGATGTTATTGCTTGTTGTCAATGTATTCACAACCGAGCAACTTACAGGAACAGTGAGCAGTTTCCTTCCCGCTTACAGTTCTCAGATCAGCTTGGCAGGAGAATACAACACCAGAAGCCGAGAGAATAAGTAACACCAAATTCACAGGGATGGCTGAGAGAGGTAAACCTCCCTTTCCAGAACATCTGCATGCCAACATGCCAGAGTATGCCAAAACCACACCAACTTCCTGAAACAGCTCTCTCCATCTCGTCCGCCTGCTCTGGGAAGGGTCCCACCTGCCACGGACTAAGTTTTCTCCATCAATCAATCTCCTGCAGGCTTATTCAGGGCTTGCCTTACCTACCAAGTCTTTATAGATGTGCCAAGATTTCAACCTTCAATTGTCCAGTTGACCTTTACATATCTAACAAGTACAAGTGGCCTTGGAATTTATACCTGTCAGTATTTCTCAACTGAGCTTTCAGCAATTCTCCAATTGTGCTGAATGTCCCCTTCTCTGGAATTGGAATTATTAGAGGATGCTAACCTTGGACCTATATTCCAGTCTGACTAGTCTTCCTCTCTCTGCCTGTGGGTCCTTCTGTGCCTATGACCTTACGACTTCTACAAATTCAAGAAGCTTACTAGATTTTCAGTTTATTCAGCTTTAGGATCCAATAGCAACTTCTACCTTCTTACATATTAGAGCAGAAGGTGCAAGCTCAATATAACTTACTTTGCTTTTGCGTGTGTGTGTGTGTGTGTGGCACGCACGCGCCAAGAGCCCTTGAATGTATGTGCCTGTGGAGGTCCAAGGGGGACTTTAGGAATCATGTTGGCTTGCTCTACCTCCTTTATTGCTTAGCTCTGGGATTTCCTAGGCTTCGCCTTCCAGGGCCAGAAGTTCAAGCAACTGCTATTTCTGCCCAGCATTTTTACTTGTGACCAGGGGATCTGAACTCATGTCCTTTTGCTCATAAGGCAAAGACTTTAACTCCTGAGCCATCTTCCAAGCCCCTAATTTACTATTTATATATAGTTACTCTATGATTACCATAATGTTGATTAATGCCTTAATATGTCCTAATACCCAATTAATAATGAATTATTAATTATAGTAAATAAATTAATAACAAATGCCCTCTTCATGTACCAAACAAATATTCAATTAGTGTGGTCACCTCACATACATGTTTTTCTCATCAAAATTCAAATTGGGACCACACAGTAATTCATTTACATTTACATATTTTTTGCATACTTGCACTGCATGTTCATGTTTGTGGGGTGTGTGTGTGTGTATGTGTGTGTTGTGTATTTGTACCAGAGCCCTTGAGTGTGTGTGCCTGTGGAGGCCCAGTGGTAAGCTGGATCATCTTCCAAGGCTGGAATTATATGTTGCTGCCATGTCCGCCCCCAGTTTTACAAGGTCTCTGGGGATCTGAACTCAGGTTCTGTGGGGGTCCCTGGGGATTGCAGCTCTGTCCTGCAAGCTGGTCCTGCGGGTCCTCCACAAGGGGGATCGGGGAAAGGTGAGTGCGCTGTCCACCCGCTCCCAGCCCTCCTTCCTGAGGACAATCAGACGCGACAGGGAGTCTAGTCAAGCAGGAACTCATTTATTGCAAGTCCATAGCCCTCTTATAAAGGCAGAAACTGCAAGGGGAATTCTAGGGTGGGGAAATGGGCAACCAATCATCTTAAAGGTCAAGCCAGCTATGCCCCCTATTGTCTTCCTCCATCAAAACATCTTTGTCTAATCTTGCCAGACCACCCAGGTCGCCTAGACTGAGGCCCCCCACAAGGTCCTATTGCTTGTTGAGGCAAAGAGTTTAACCCCTGAACCATCTCCCTAAGCCACATTTACATCTCTTAAAGCAATTTTATTCTGGAATCATCCTATGCTTTCCCTAAATTACACCAATTTTTTCCTGGGATAAACTGGACTATTTCTTTGCTGTTTTTCACTTTGCAGGAATTCATCACCCCGCTATTCTCACCCCTCTTATGATTCCACAGCTCTCAGCGGAAAGTAAGAGCGGAGGCCACAAAGGGCAGAGAGAGACAGAAAAAGGGGTGTGGCGTTCGGAGCTTCCTTTAACGTAGGAAGGATTGCAAATGAGATCAGGCCTCAAGGTAAATTTTGATGTGCTTCAGACAGAAAGAGAAGGTGAAATCCATCAGGTCTGTGACGTTTCACATATCTGATTTTACCTTTATTCGTGTGTGTGTGTGTGTGTGTGTGTGTGTGTGTGTGTGTATCAGAGAGCACTGTGTATTCCTGTGGAGATCCAAGGATGACATCAGGAATCATCCTGGATTACTTTTACCTCCTTTTTGCTTTGCTCAGGGATTTCCCAGACTCTGCCCATCACCATAGTCGGAAGTTCAGGCTGCAGCCATTTCCACCTGGCATTTTTTTTTAACATGGGACCTGGGATCCTAACTCAGGACTTTCCACTTGCAAAGCAGAGTCTTAACCCCTGAGCTATCTTTCCAGCCTAACACACAGAAATTTAGGAAGTAGCTCTCTTGACTGCTATTTCTTCTTAAAACTTCTCTCTGTGTCCCGCATCCAAGCATGGTGACCTGTGATGATGTCCTGGGGCTGAGAAATATAGAAAGGGAAAAGAAATGCACAGAGACCGAAATAGAGAGACTAGTTGGCCAAAGCATGTGGGAAAATCCACTGTCCCTCCACCCCATGGAAGAACAGTGGAAATCCACCACCCGGTCCCACCAGGTTTTATTTATTCACAGGGGGCTGGGAATAGTCTGAAAACCCAGGCATGGGGCCTCTGATTTGTTGGCAGGAGAGACCGGGAAATGGAAGGTTCTCCTTCCTTCCAGTGCATGCTGGGGATGACCATTCTGATATCTAGCTTGGGCCAGAGAGAGGCATCTCAGATGTAAAATAGAAACTTTATTATCTCAGACTGTGGATTTGATTCTTAAGGGTTCCAGAAAATTCCAGTGGGTTAGATTAATGTTTCTCTACATGGAAAGGTTGTGGTTTCAACTCTTTCTCAACCTTCCATGTTCTTCTCAGGTAAGAAAACCTCCTTTTCTCACAGTCAAAGTGTCCTGCACACCACTTTCCACTAGGTGGCACTTTACACATAGAAACAGCAGACATGGGCTGGAGAGATAGCTCAAGGCTTAAGACTCTGCCTTCCGTGGAGGTGTCCATGGTGGTTCCCGAAATCGTCTGTGGTTCTACACACACACACACACACACACACACACACACACACACACACACACACAATTGAATAAATACACATACACACACAATTGAAGAAATAATAAATAATTTTAAAACATTTTAAAAAAAAGAAAAGACATTAAAAAAAAAAAAAAAAAAAAAAAGACTCTGCCTTCCAAGCAGAAGGTCCTGCATTAGGATCCCAGGTCCCATGTAAAAAGGCCAGGCAAAGAATAACAATGGCCTCCACTTCCAGCCCTTGTGGATGGAGCCTGGGAAGTGTCAGAACAAAGCCAAAAGGAGGTAGAAGCAATCCAGGATGATTCCTGAAGTCACCCGTGGGCCTCCACAGAGACACACAGTGTCCTCCAATACACACACACATACAAAATACACACACACACACACACACACACACACACACACACACACACACACAAGTAGAAATAAATAAATAAATAAATAAAGTTTAAAAAATTCTTAAAAACAGATTTGAAACCCCACAACACCTTCTGGAGTTTGATCTCATGCATACCTTCTCGGGTACTTCAAGGGTATAATAGTAACAGCCCCCCAAATGCACTACCATGTCTCCCATTCTCGACTTAACACTGCTGTGCTTGTTGTAAATGTGTTTGAATACGCATGCAATGGCTTCCGTTCTGGATCAAAGAATGGATTGTGGGGTTGGGGAGACATGCCTCAGGGGTTGAAGTCTGCCTCCCAAGCAAGAGGACCTGACTTCAGATTCCCAGATGCTACGTAAAAATGCTGGGCAGGTGTAGTGGAAGCCTGTAAGTTCCAGTCCTGGAAGGTGGAGCTTGGGAAATCCCAGAGCAGAGTAATAAGGTAGAAGAGTAAAATATTTTATTTATTTATTTATTTATTTATTTATTTATTTATTTATTGTGTTTGTGTGTGTGTATGTGTGTGTGTGTGTATCAGAGGGCATTGTGTGTGTCCATGGAGGGCCAAAGAGGATGACTTAATGAATCATCCTGGATTGCTTTACCTTCCATTTGTGATGCTCTGAGATTTCAATATTCTCACGTTCCATTCTAGTCCAGAATGAGGTTGAAATCATTCACCAACTGTTCCCATAGGAGATTAAACAGGGATTATCAGATAGACATTTTAACCTCTAAATCTCCTCCTCTCTGTTCTCATATCTTACAGGATTCCTTGAGCCCAGAATCTCCAAATGAATAAAAGTTCTCCTTCTCCGAGGTTCCCTGTGTATGCACTGAGATTTTTTTTCTTTCCTCCCACTAGCCTGAGCGCTTGTTTGACCACCAACCCACAATGCATCTCTGAGCAGCTCACAGCGCTCAAGATTATTGCTCAATATATACTCAATCATGCAAGAGGAAATGTCCACCCGATGATCTGTCAGGTGTTTCCTTTCTCACCCATCCAGCCCCCCACAATCTCTAGATACGTTATCATGCAGCGTTGTCTTGGGGAGGCAAACAGACATCTCAGAGAGCATATTTTGCTTTCTTGTTTCTTCCATGTGTTTATTTCCATTCCTGTCAGTGGGGTCTTTGACTTCCTTCCAGTTAGCTTAGAGATCCCAGCCGCTTCAGCTTCTCTAGTCTCTGTCTCTGTCTCTGTCTCTATCTCTGTCTCATTGTATTAGCACCCTGGCTATGAGATGGCTCAGGGGTTAAAGCCTTTGCCTTGAAAGCTAAAGGACCTGAGTTCAGATCCCACCTAAAATTGCCTGGTGGCATGGCAGCAGTTTGTAATTCCAGCCCTGGAAGGCAGAGCCTGGGAAAACCTAGAGCAAAGCAATAAGGAAGTAGAAGCAGTCCAGGTTGATTCCTGATGTCATCCTTGTGTCTCCACAGACACACACACTCATGTACTCTCTGGTATACACACACATATACACACACAGGATCATGACACTGAGGGTCACTCTGACCTCTAGTCTCTGCTTTCTTTTATCTGCTGAACAGTGTGATAGTTAATCCTGGGTGTCAATTTGACACACCTGGCATTAATTAAGATCAGCCTAGATCGCACCTGGCATTAACTAAGATCAGCTGAGACCACCTAAAGACCAGCCCCAGATCCTATCGGAACCACCATAGATCTCATTGGAATCTCCCAGTAATGGACCAGATAAAAGAAACCACAGAATAGAAGAGGGACTCTCCAAGAATCCAGCCACGTGGATGGGGGTGACTTACCTTGCCAGCTTCAGCCACCAGCCACGCGGCCTCCACCGTGAAAGACTATCTCTCCTCTGGAACCCTAAGGCGAATAAATTTCTCCCTTAAGTTATTTGACTTTGGGTGTTCTCTCACAGCAATAGTAAGAGTAACCCTTACAGGCAGTATGACTGCTATTTAAGGCTGTAGGGGTGTGTGTGTGTGTGTGTGTGTGTGCGTGCGCGCGTGCACACGTACCTTGAATTTCTCCTTTTCTCATTCTTGAGGTTTTTGTACCTGGTGGATTATCAGTTTTACATTTCCAAAACATCACCTTCATTTCTCATCTGTTACTTCTGTGCTGTATCCCCCATCCTCACTCTGAAGTTCATTTTCTCGTCTGTTAAGTGCCATGCCTGGCTCACGGGCCCTGGATGCCCTGGGACTTGGTACTGTGCAAAGGTGTGGCTTCTCCTTAGAGCCTGGGGCTCCCAGTTTGGCAGTTTTAGAGCAGCTAGGCTGGGACGGTCTCTGAAGGTCTTCGAAGGACGGTGGTCACCTGGGGCTGGGATTACCCTGAAGGAACACACCTTAAGGTCGCCAGTCCCCCAACCCTCAGGTCATGAAAGGATATGGAGATGAGCTCTCCCTTTCTAATAAGTCCCACCAAGAGGTGGACAACAAGATCAACTGGGTTGGGCCCCAATATGAACAAACCCATGAGATGTAGGGAACCAAAAGCTCCAATCAGTTTTGTAGTAACTAGAGCTAACCAATGAGGAAAAGCTATTTTCCCCTAGTTTGCCTAGGCCTACAAACAACCTGACCTGGCAGCCATCTTAGATCTCCCTTACCCCTCATGGACTCCATGTCTGGAATCCATGAGTCCCTCATGGATTTCATCCCTGGAGTCCATGAGTTCTCCAGGGCTCTCTTGCCCCTCACAGATGCATGTCCATGAGTTCTGTTTTTTGTCTCCTCTAATAAACTCTGCCTTAATCCCTTATGCATGTTCTGGTTTCAATCTTCGACTCTTAAACATAAGAATCTGGGCACATAAAGACCCCAGAGGGACCCCAAATCAAGAGCATTAAATATCTTGAAAACCTTCACAGATGGAATGATGGGCAGAAATGACAGCAATCTGCACTTCCTGCCCTGGAAGGCAGAGCCTGGGAAATCCCAATGTTGTGGGGTCCGGACACACCCAGCAAGAATCACCACACAGAAATTGGGTGAAGAATATCTTTACTACAAAAGCCGGTTTACTAGGGCCACACCTCAGAGCTTTCATCTTGAAGTGTTTCCCCAAATGGCGTTAAGCAACAGTTTTTAAAGGGAAAAACCGCAGACGGCTGGCATTGTTGGGACAAAACTCCCACTTGGAAGATGACCCGACTCAGGAGACCACGCTGACAACAAGATCGATGCAAACTGCAAGAGGATTTTATTCCAGCACGCTGGGGTCGCCCCATACAGGAAAGGGAGAGACGACCCTGAGCACACAGGGCACAGACTTTTTATACAGTTTTTGTAAGGAGGTGTTGAGGTAATGAGGTGTCACCTAATAATTGGCTTATACACTTCACTTTTAAACTCATTGGTGCAAGTTTAAGCGCGAAGGGAATGGGGCGGGGTTCGGTGGCGACGAGCATAGCAGCATGTACTCGTGGCTTTACGCGGAAACCTGGGGATGAGTGTGTTCGCTTGGAATTCCCGAGGTGGGGAGAAGTCCTGGTATCTGGCCTAGACACACACGTCCTTTGCCTTTTTTGGGAATCCTTGAGTTGGAGTGAGGTAATGTGATTCTGAGACTAGCTCATCACAGTCTTGCCTGCCTAGAAAATTGGAAATTTCTTTTTCTACATAATTCTTTCATTCCCCCATTTTCTTTAGGCACACTCCAATCATGGAGTGTCAGTTACAGTTCTCGTGGTAAATTTCTGGGAGGATTGGAGTCAGTTCCTCAGCAGGGGTGTTCCTTCCAGGCGATTCCATCAGTGGGGAATGTCTCTTCAGAATCCCAGCATGGCTGCTCTAATCCTGCCTCATTTTCCCATAAACCTATTTGAGGACTCAGACCACTTTGGGGATAAGGGTCGACGATTCTTTCTGACTGCTTCCTGCTGAGTCGGGACGGTGGAGATGAAGTGGTCTGATGCCCTCATCTAAGTCCTCATCTATGTGATGCTGGGATAGTCCAGGTCTTTGACAGATGACTTTATTATTTCAAGGTCGTCTAAAGGAGACAAAACAGATAACTTAAGCCTACAACATAAACCATTGTAACTGGGAAGGCACATGGGATAAACCAAATAAGCTCATCATGTTGTGAGGTGTAAGAGCCAGAAGCTAATCTACATACTGGAGACCCCCCCCCTTTTCTTTTTGGCAGCTGTGAGTCTCCAAGGTCACGTTCTAAAGGAGTGTAAAAGAACATATGCCTTTACATGGAAAATTCTACAGATCCCTGAGCATTATCTTAGGCCCCTTCCTCTGATTCAAATGAAAAGCCAGCTTTGGCTTACTAATGGAGTCATTACCCTAACACCTGGAGTCCCAAACCTAGCCAGTCTATAATGCTCCACCACCAAGAGGCTGAGCCCACATGGTTGAATTAAATATACAGAGAGGGATTGAGCTCCTTTTGATTTCAGCAAGGAACACATTTTACAATTAACTATACGTGTGCCCAACATTTCATAAGTCCCAGCATGAGCTTAAGCAATATAATTATTAAAAGAATAATTTCTCCTATGATAGCATCCTTTTATTTCTCCTAAATAAAGCCATGTCTTTTCTCCAGAAAATGTTTGCTTGAAATAATATCTTATCGGGTTGGGATCTTATCCATCAGAACGGTTGGATAAGGATACAGCATTTAGGGTCTTTTTTTTTTTTTAAAGAATTCTTTTATTTATTTATACAATTGTGCGTGTGTGCGTATGTATGTGCGCGCGTGTGTGTCTGTGTGTGTGTAGAACCATGGACGAATTCGGGAACCACCATGGACGCCTCCACCTCCTTCTGCCCGGGGATTCACAGGCTCCGCCCTACCAGGACCAGAAGCGCAGGCCGCCCCCGCTTCCGCCTGGCGTCTATACATGGGATCTGGGATCCGAACTCAGGACCTTCCGCCTGCAAGGCAGAGGCTTAACCCCTGAGCCACCTCTCCAGCCCAGCATTTAGGGTCTTAAAACTGCAGACTTTTGTTATATGCTATCTAGCATTTTCTGCAATCCACGATTTTCTCTTTTAATATCTTTGGTGTATCTAAAACCAGAACCATGTGGATGACTTTATAACAGTGCTAAAATATTTTATTCTATTAAGCCTAAACCTATAATATTCAGGCATTCAGGCATGTAAACAAAGGAATGCCTAAAATAACATTACTATTAAGCATATCAGGAATCTCAGTAGTTACTTTGTGGGTGACTAATGAACTTGTCATTTCCCTGGTCTTAAACATTTTAGTAAAATCAAAAGTTGACAAAAGCCTAGGAAGGAAGTTGAGCACTAGAATTTTGTGCTCCCTCATCCATTAACATAGAAACAAAGAGGCTTCCCATTTGCACATTAAACCCAAGGTTCTCATGAGATGCTCAACCTAGCACTTTGGGCTTTCTTTTGCTGGATATCAGAGGCAAACTCCTTTTCCATCAGAGGGAAGCTATGAGCTTCAGGTCATTATATTGATCTCCACCAAGGTGCTCGACCCCTGGGCCCTGGGGTTCAGGGGGCAATCTTTCCTCCGGTGGAAATTCCCATGTTTGGGACATACGCCACATGAAAGCTTCCTGTGCTCACAACCGTCTCAAAGCGTTCAGTCTGGTCATATTCAAAGCATCTTTTCCACCTTTCCCCTGTCGGGAGGGGTCCTGGGTTGATCTGCTTGGGATGCCTGGTTAATCTATCCCCTAAGGCAAATGTCAAGTTCTGATTTCTTTGCTTTCTGGTTCTTTCTCTTTTTCTTTCCTTTTTCTATACTAAGTCCTAGGTCATCTGTTTTATTTTAAAGTCCTAGGACAAACAGAAATAAAGGATTCTACCTCCAAGACAGAAATGAAAGCTTCCTGATGGTGCCAACCCCTCCCTTACAGATGAGGATGCTATCCTCCAGATAGGAGTTTTGCTGATATGGAAGCTAAATGAAATTCCTGTCTGTTTCACCTTAGTCTTGAGGACATTGGGAGGCAAAGCTTCTCCTGAGTTGCTAGCTGGTACTTTTGGTACAGATCTCTGTAGTCTCTTAACTTTCTGTCATTTGTTTGCTATTGTTTCTCTAGTTGGGTAATATTATAATTTAAATATAGTTCCTGGACACAGGAAGGGGAAATCTCTCTTTTGGCTTTAGTTTAGTGAACCTGGACTTGAGGAAAGGATGCATGGCTTAGCAGAGTTCTGCCAATCACTATATACACAGTGTTGTCAGCAAAGACATCTACTGACACTGCCCGTGGCATGGTCGGGGGATACCAGCGCTCCACCTGATGCCACCAGAGCCCCACTCGATGACATTAAAAGGGGAGAATCCATGGTCCATACATGCCTGAAGCTTCCTGTATTCCCTATGCTATTTAAACAGCATAGTCATTGTCTTTCCTTTTGGGGCAAACATTTCTAAGAATTCCCTTCCACTGAATAACAAGGGCTAGAGTCACATTGATCCCCACTGTACTACGTAGACAAAGAGCTAGAGTCACATTGATTCCCCACCACACGACGCAGACAGACAAAGGTTGTGAATCCCTCCAGGAGAGATCATTCAAGTGCCAGCCTGGCCACACTCTTTGCAGAGTCATGGGTGATAACTTGGCCATAGTGGGTTCAGCAGTTTCGTGACTTGCGATCGGATTCTAATCCGATCCCACCCTAGACTGTATGTTATCACCATGGAAACGCAGACCTGGCCCAATCGAATCCCGTGACTTTAAGAGATCTTAGGGATCTCGCCATGGGACTACAAACTCGAGCCAGAGGTGTTACAGGTTTCCCACCTCAGGCCGACACTCACTCACACATTCATACAGAGGTTAAAACATCCCCCCCCCCAATTTTCAGGTGCCCTTTTCCTCCCCCTCCAGGAGAGGCCTGCTCCAAAAGGTGAGCAAAGGTTGGTTTAACAGCTGGCCTTGAGTCTGCTCCAAGCTGCAGCTGAGGTGGCATCATTGGGCAGGGCCTCGGTTCCTCCTGTTGGTCTGATGCTGAGCAGAGCCCTGCTCTGTGGGAACCCATTTCCCAGGGAGCGGATGAGGGCCCTGCCAGGGCTGCTGCAGGTCCTAGTAACCAAATTCTTATTTAATCAAAACAAACAATTGAAATACATTTGAATACATGAAGCTTAATTCTTAATTTTTAATTTCTGAGGCTCAATGTTTTTTCTTTTGTAATATGGAAGAAGCATAATGCATGACATTTCTTTTAATCATCATCTCTAATTTTCAGTCTTTTCATAACCCTAACATTCCACAAACCTTCACAACATACTTTAACGTTCTTTGTAAGTAACCAACTCATTAATCTCCTGCTCATACTTTAACCTTCTAAGTAACATTTCTTATTTTATAAACCTTCTATTAAACCTTCTTTACAACTAAGTATTTATATATATATTTTTTTTTTCTTATTTGATGGCTTCCTGCTGTTTTCACATTAGTTATTCTATAAGAAATGTCCTTTAAAAGAGGCAGTAGACCTCATCTTAAAAATCATTACATAGCAGAACACAGAAGTACACCTGGGAACAGGGAATTAGAAAGCAGATTTGTCCTCAAGAAAGGGAGCTCATACATACCAGGAGAATGAAGAAATTCCAATGAATTTCTCAGAAATCAGTTTTCCTTTCTGGCTGTTAGATGTGTTAACATTACACATATGAAAACAAACTTTCCTAGGTAAAAACACAGTACCATCTCTTGTGAAGCTTATTAAAAATTAAGATAAGACAAAATATTCTGGTCAGTACATACTCAGGCCTTTTATGTTGTTCTTAAGTGTGCACATGCATTTAAATTGAGTATGCCAAATAATAAAGAGTCAAAACAAAACCAAAATGTAATTATAAGCATGCAATAATTTGAAGTGGCCATAGCTTTGTTATTTTGAAATATAAAACACACATATCATGGGAAACCCAGATAACTAAACAAGTCAAAACACTTAAAGTAACTCTTAAAATGAGATCATCATAGACAGCACAAAAAACGACAGACAGTTCTTCTGGCCCCTCCAGTACAAGTTCCTTAGTTGCTTTAAAAATTAAAATAGAGGTGTTATTAGGTAAATTAAAAAGAAGACAGTTTAAAACACACATCTGCCTCCCTTTACCCCACCCCGCTCCGCCGGTCGGGATGCGTGTGCGCGCGGTCCAGCCGGGCCTCACCCCATGACCTAGGTAAGCTCCGCCCATGCCTGCCCAACAGAACCCCAGGTCAGCCCAAAGGGACCCGGCTCCAACTCCCACCATCCAGCCGGAGCCGCGCGTAGGGCCGAGGGACAAGCAGGACCTCCCCCTGCGCCCGGGACCCGCCCCAGCTGCCCTCGGGTTAAATAGCTCCATGCCGACGCCCCCATTCTCCCTTTACCCCACCCCACTCTCCGCCACTCGGGACGCGCGCGCAGTCCAGCCGGGCCTCACCCGCGACCTAGGTAAGCTCTGTCCCTGCCCACCCCCAGAACCCCAAGCCAAATAATTCACTTTAGTGAAATTGAAAGATCTTAAGAGTGAAAATGACAATGCCAAAGTCAAAGTGCAAATCCATGAGAAGCAACACTCAAGTAAACAAATTTCCCACTGAAGAAATTAATCCCATAATGTTAGACTCCAACCAGAACAACTGGCGGAAAAAGGCCAAGAAAGCCTGACCCAGGATAAAGTCTTTCAAAATATGATCATTACCATGTTCAATACTATGAAAGAGGAAATCAGGGAGGAATTACATAATCGAATCAATCGCTTTGAAGAGGAACACAACAGACATCTGGAGGAGTTGAGAAAAACAGTGCAAGAAACAAAAACTGGCACAGAGCAGTTAAAACAGACTCAAGCAGAGTTTAAAACTGAGCTACAAGACAAGTTATCTTCAACCCAGAACTCCACAGAGAGTCTTATCAACAGAACTAACGAAGCAGAAAACAGAATTTCAGACCTTGAAGATAAAGTGGGAGTACTAACCAGCTCAATGGAAGAGGTTGTTAAAGCCAAAAAGATACTTGAGAGAAATATCCAAGAGATATGGGACCCCCTGAAGAAGCCTAACATGCGTATTCATGGAATGCCAGAGCAAGAATCTCAAAATACCACCCCTGAGGAAATTTTTTAAAATGATCATCAAGGAAAACTTTCCTCATATAAAAAAAGAGAGGCCCATCCATATACAAGAGGCATTCTGCACCCCAAACAGATACGACCAAAACAGAAGCACCCCACGGCAAATAATAGCTAAAACACTCCACATTTGAGATAAAGAACTGGTGCTGAGAGCTTCAAGGGAGAAAAAACAAGTCACTTTTAAAGATAAACCTATTAAAATAACAAATGACTTCTCAGTCGAAACAGTAAAAGCAAGAAGAGCTTGGAGAGACATACTTCAAGTATTGAATGAGCAAAAATGTCAACCCAGGCTGATTTACCCTGCAAAACTATTAGTCATGATCGAGGGAGAAGGAAAAATCTTCCAGCACAAAGACAACTTGAAGGGATACATGTCCACCAAACCAGGCCTTCAAAAAATGCTAGAAATGATACTCAAGCGTGAAGAAAAAAACAGGCATTTCCAGGAGAACAGAAGGCAAATATAACACCATTAAAAGTGAAGCAATATACTTATAAAACTAACTATATATAACTAACTATTATATACTAAACATAATAAATGTCTGGAACTAAAAATAGTTTCTCCATTATAACACTAAATGTTAATGGAATTAACTTACCGATCAAGAGACACAGATTACAAACATGGATTAAAAATCACAATCCATCAATTTGCTGCCTGCAGGAAACCCATCTCACCACAAAAGATAGGCACGCTCTAAAAATAAAAGGCTGGTCAACAATTCTACAAGCAAATGGAAGCAGAAAACAAGCAGGGGTAGCCATTATGCTATCAGACAAAGTGGACTTCAAACCAAAGAAAATTATAAGAGACACGGATGGATACTACATTTTAGTCACAGGTACAATTCACCAGGAAGACTTCACAATACTGAACATATATGCACCCAATACGGGCCCCTCCACATTCATTAAGAAAACCCTACAGCGTCTAAAGCAAGAAATCAACCCCAAACGATAATTCTTGGGGACTTCAACACCGCCCTCTCAACATGGGATAGATCAACAGGTCAAAAGCTTAACAGAGACACTTTGGACCTTAATCAAACCCTTAGAGAAATGGACCTTACAGATCTCTATCGAACTTTTCACACACACACCAAAGAATACACATTTTTTTCAGCAGGACACGGAACTTTCTCCAAAATAGATCACATATTGGGCCACAAAATGAATCTACACATGTACAAAAAAGTTGAAATTCTAACCTGTGCCCTATCAGACCACCACGGCCTAAAGCTGGACATCCACAACACATCAAACAAGAGAAAATACACTAACTCCTGGAAACGTAACAATATGATGCTGAATGAGAACTGGATTCAGGAAGAAATTAAAAAGGAAATTCAAGATTTCCTGAAAGTGAATGATAACGAAAATACAACTTACCAAAATCTCTGGGACACAATGAAAGCTGTTCTAAGAGGTAAGTTCATAGCTCTTAATGCCTACATCAAAAAAATGGAAACATCAGAAATAAACAATTTAACAATGCAGCTTAAAGCTTTAGAAAAACTAGAGCAATCTGATCCCAAAAGCAGTAGAAGAGAGGAGATTAGCAAAATAAGGGGAGAAATATCTGAAATCGAGATTAAGAAAATGATAGAAAAAAATCAACCAGTCAAAAAGCTGGTTCTTCGAAAAAATCAATAAGATTGATACACCCCTAGCTAAATTAACCAAAAGCAGGAGAGAGAAAACCCAAATTAACAAAATCAGAAATAAACATGGAGTTATCACTACTGATACCCAAGAAATCCAGAGAATTGTAACATCATATTTCAAAAACTTATACTCTGTGAAGTGTGACAACACAAAAGAGATGGATGAATTTCTAAGTAAACACATCTTACCTAAATTGGATCAGGAAGTTGTAAATTATTTAAATAGTCCTATAACATATAAGGAAATTGAAGAAGTAATCTCAAATCTTCCCACCAAAAAATGTCCTGGACCAGATGGATTCAGCACAGAATTCTACCAGACATTTGAGGAGTTAATAACACCAATACTCCTTAAACTGTTCCATCAAATAGCAAAGGAAGGAAGACTACCAAATTCCTTCTATGAAGCTAATATCGTTTTAATCCCAAAACCTAATAAAGACTCACTTAAAAAAGAAAACTATACGCCGATCTCTCTGATGAACACAGACGCAAAGATTCTCAACAAAGTTTTAGCAAATCGGATTCAAAAACATATCAAAAAGATTATTCACGAGGACCAAGTAGGGTTCATCCCCGGCACACAAGGTTGGTTCAACATACGCAAATCAATAAATGTAATTCATCATGTAAACCAGTCCAAAGTCCAAGACCACATGATACTCTCGATAGATGCAGAAAAAGCTTTTGACAAGATCCAACAGCCTTTTATGATCAAAACGCTAGAGACAGTAGGAATGGAAGGAACCTTTATCAATATAATAAAAGCTGTATACAACAAGCCCACAGCAAGGATTATGCTCAATGGGGAACAATTGGAATCATTCCCACTTCGATCAGGAACTAGACAAGGCTGTCCACTCTCACCACTTCTATTCAATATTGTACTTGAAGTCTTAGCTGAAGCCATAAGACAAGAAAGGGACATGAGAGGGATTCAAATCGGCAAAGAAGAAGTCAAACTATCCCTATTTGCAGATGACATGATCTTCTACCTGAGTGATCCCAAAAACTCCACCAGGAAGCTCCTGGAACTAATTGAGAAGTTCAGCAGGGTGGCAGGATACAAAATAAATGTGCAAAAATCAGAGGCCTTCCTATATGCCCAGAATGAAAGAAGTGAAAAAGCCTTGAGAGAAACCATCCCATTCACTATAGCCCCTAAAAAAATGAAATACCTTGGTATAAACCTAACCAAGGAGGTAAAAGACCTTTACAATGAAATCTTTAAAACCCTAAAGAAAGAAATTGCAGAAGACACCAGAAGGTGGAAAGACCTCCCATGTTCCTGGATTGGCAGAATCAACATCGTAAAAATGACCATCCTACCAAAGGCAATATACAAATTCAATGCTATACCAATTAAAATCCCAAAGCAATTCTTTAAAGAAGTTGACCAAACAATCTCAAAATTCATATGGAGGCACAAAAGACCCAGGATAGCAAAGACAATCCTGAGTAACAAAAACACTGCTGGAGGTATTACCATACCGATCCTTAGTCTATATTACAAATCCATAGTTATAAAAACAGCCTGGTACTGGCTCCAAAATAGACACACAGATCAATGGATAAGGATTGAACACCCAGATATAAGCCTGCAAAATTACAGCCATTTGGTCTTTGACAAAGGGGCCCAAAAAATCCAATGGAAAAAGAACAGCATCTTCAACAAATGGTGCTGGCAAAACTGGATCTCCACATGCAGAAGATTAAAGCTGGACCCATACTTGTCACCATGTACAAGACTTAATTCCAAATGGATCAAGGACCTTGATATCAGGCCAGAGACTATAAAAACCATAATTGAAAGGATAGGGAACTCCCTCGAGCTGATTGGGCTAAGCAAACATTTCCTAAACAGACATCCAATGGCACAGTCACTGCTACCAACTCTCAACAGTTGGGATCTTGTGAAATTAAAGAGCTTCTGTTCAGATAAAGAGATCGTAACACAAGCTCAAAGGTAACCCACAGAATGGGAGAAAATCTTCATTAACCACACATCTGATAGAGCTCTACTGTCCAGAGTGCACAAAGAACTTAGAAAACTAAACATCAAGGAAACCAATGGCCCAATTAAAAAATGGGCCCTGGAACTTAAAAGAAATTTTACCAGGGATGAAATTAAAATGTCTAACAAATATCTGAAAAAATGTTCCACTTCTTTAGCCATCAGGGAAATGCAAATCAAAACTTCCCTGAGATATCATCTCACCCCGGTCAGGATGGCAAAAATCCACAACACAACAACAACAAATGCTGGAGAGGATGTGTTGAGACGGGAACTCTCCTACACTGCTGATGGGAGTGCAGGCTCATACAGCCACTCTGGCGAGCCGTCTGGAGATTCTTAAAGAAATTAAAGATTGAAATGCCATATGACCCTGCGATTCCACTTTTGGGTATAACCCCCCATATAGCAGAGGTTCACCTCGATAGCACAAGCTCGACCATGTTCATAGCAGCACTGTTAACAATAGCAAAGACATGGAATCAACCCAAATGTCCAACAATTGACGAGTGGATAAGGAAACTGTGGTACATCTATACAATGGAGTACTACTCAGCCATCAAAAATGATGAATTACTGGAATTTGCCGGGAAATGGATGTCATTAGAAACAATTATATTAAGTGAAGTATCCCAGACCCAGAAAATTAAGCGTCGTATGTACTCCCTAATAGGTGGCTCCTAATACCAAACCCACTCAGCCCATCTTGAGACACTCATAGGTAAATCTATGTATTACCTACAGTAATTGCAAGGATTATGGACAGGAGGGATGGGGTTGGAGGGCCACACCAGAAACAAGGAGAGAAGTGACCATGTTACAGTAGAGAAAATAGGCCTCCATCAAGGACTGCAAGAAAGTAATGTGATACCTAGTTAAGTTCACAATTCGTTCCTGATCATTTACAACTAAGGGGGTGTGAACTCATCAGAAGGGGAGGGCATATAGTCCGGCAGATTGAAAAGTAACCAATTTGCAAATGGGTGATTGACTCCTCCCATTGCCTAATGCCATATGACCCTGCGATTCCACTTTTGGGTATAAGTATTACATCTACCCTTGAATGTGCTCTTATAATAAGACTCCAGTTTAACAGCTTTCTGTCTCTGGCCAGGGGGTGACATACAGTGCCCATCACGATGGAGTGAAGGGCATTACAGGAGCAACAAAACTGCAAAAGAAAATCAACAAACCACTATCCAGAACTTCAGAGACTCTATATCAACCACCTAGAACTAGGCCAGACTAATCTCTCCCCATCCTGAAGCTCAGGGAAATTTGTGGAAGAGGGGGCAGTAAGAGTGTAAGAGCAAAAGGATGGGAGGAGCAATGATTTGCAAGATACTCCACACAAGTTAGGGCCAAAGCAATCATAATTGGATATTGCATGCCCGGCGCAATGTCCAACACACTATTGACCTCACAAAGTCTAGCATCTGCTAAAGGCACCAAGATCCTTGGAGGCAAGGGATTGACAGCCACAGCAGTGTTCCTGTGCTTAAGGGGAACACGGGAAAGGGTTCAGGGAAATGCCACTGGGTCCTTGTACGTCATCAGAGAGGAGGGCCCAGAGGAGAGTCAGGCATGCACAAGAAAGGACTCTAGGAATTGGGGCGGGAGGCACAGGGGGATGGGGTGAGAGGGGTGAGGGGAGGGGGAGCAGGGGGTTCGGGGGGGGGAGGAGGGAGGGAGCGAACTGGTGTACCTATTAAGTTTGTATGAGCTGAAATAATAATAAAAATGTATTAAAAAAAACACATTTGCTGGCCTTGAAAGTGAGCCATTTATCAGAACAGGGAGTGATGAATTTTCCTTTCTTAATTTCAACATTTAGATTCTGAGTTCTTTCCCTACCTGCCACTCTCTTTTTCTGACATCTACAGACAGATTTTGTTCTCTAGCCTTGACTTCAGTCCAGTGATCTAGAGTCAGAGATTGGGGGGTGGAAATAGTCCGTCCCATGTTACAATCGTCAGAGAGAAAGGGCATCAGTCTGATACTAAGAATAGTGAAAACAAAAAGTAAAACAAGACAGATTAGACAACACAAACACCACAAATGTCACAGCAGCAGTTCCTGGTGATAATCTTTCGGACCTCACCATCCAGACACAGTGGGACTCTAACCCACTGGGGGGCCTTGAACCCCAACAGGTAGAGGAGCCTCACGGTCTCCTCTACAGTTCAGTGGGACTTTAACCCACCGGGGGGCCTTGAACCCCAACAGGTAGAGGAGCCTCACGGTCTCCTCTACAGTTCAGTGGGACTTTAACCCACCGGGGGGCCTTGAACCCCAACAGGTAGAGGAGCCTCACGGTCTCCTGTACAGTTCAGTGGGACTTTAACCCACCGGGGGCCTCTTCCCCTATACAGACACAGTGAACACAAATCAAATAGAAAAAGAAACAGACCAAGTAAACACTCCAAACAGAAACTAAAACAGACACAGATATGCTCGGGCTGACCTCCAACCCCGGTCCCAGTGAGGTCTGGGAGGGCAAAGAACACTGCGGAGATAATGAGGCAGACCCGCCCAGGATACGAAAAACTTCACTGACAAATGACACCTAATAGAAGCTCATGAGAAACTTCACTGACAAAAGACATCTAATAGAAGCGCACGAAAAACTTCACTGACTCACTGAGGGTCTTGGGACGTCCCCCCTGACCCTGACCAGGAGTGTGCTGGCACGTCTGCCCACCTCCTTGGTCCTCCGGAAGAGCCTAATTCCACTATAGGCGATCTTGCTTATGCGGCCACTCACTTAAACAGACAACAGAGAACAAAGGACTGACTGACCGGCTCCAGCGATTCCTCCGACCTGCTGCGAGGGGGATCTCCGGAATGGGGTCATGCATCCCGGAGGAGCCCCCAGATGTTGGGACAAAACTCCCACTCGGAAGATGACCCGACTCAGGAGACCACGCTGACAACAAGATCGATGCAAACTGCAAGAGGATTTTATTCCAGCACGCTGGGGTCGCCCCATACAGGAAAGGGAGAGACGACCCTGAGCACACAGGGCACAGACTTTTTATACAGTTTTTGTAAGGAGGTGTTGAGGTAGTGAGGTGTCACCTAATAATTGGCTTATACACTTCACTTTTAAACTCATTGGTGCAAGTTTAGGCGCGAAGGGAATGGGGCGGGGTTCGGTGGCGACGAGCATAGCAGCACGTACTGGTGGCTTTACCCGGAAACCTGGGGATGAGTGTCTTTCCTTGGAATTCCCGGGGTGGGGAGAAGTCCCGGTATCTGGCCTGGACACACACGTCCTTTGCTTTTTTTGGGAATCCTTGAGTTGGAGTGAGGTAATGTGATTCTGAGACTAGCTCATCACATTCTTGCTTGCCTAGAAAATTGGAAATTTCTTTTTCTACATTAATTCTTTCAGCATCTTTTTGTTTTTTGATTCCTTGTTCCTTAGAGAAGGGTGCTTAGAGTAAATTCCTAGTTACAGTTGGCTTATTTTTAATTTTGTGGTCAACATATCCAGGTATGGCTATTGTCTCCTATTTAGATTAGAAGTAGTACAATTTTTTTTTCTCTGTGCTGTGTAAGCAAGCCAAGGTATAGAAGCAGAAAACCAGGTTAAAAGTTAATATTTAAATTACTCTTTGTGTTCTATTAGTCCTCCTTTCAGTTACCATGGACCCGAATAAACAACTCAGCACTTTTTCTTTCTAAAGCCCAGTTCAGCAAGCCAGGTTACAGAAGCAGAAGCCACATTAGTTCCATTAGTTAGCCTATTTTAAAGCACACATTAGCTAAATTTCATTTTATTTAATATTCCTTCTTTCACCCAGGACAGAGCATTAAGGAGGTTGAACAATCCAGGGAGATTCCTGATGCTACCCTTGGACCTCTACAGGAACAAACATTCAAGCACCCTCTTACACACACACACACATACACAAACACACACACACACACACACACATGCACACACAACTTAAAAATCTGATAATCCTATTTTGGAACTTCCATCAATGCATTGTTTTGTTCAGTGTATTTTTCTACGTTTTTATTTCTGGATTTTTTGTTGATGAACCATCTAGCCATGAGGCCCAGGCTGGCTGTCACCACATAATTCCTCCTTGCTCAGCATGCTACGTTCTGGGACTGGAACACACACCACCAAAGTTAGTGAGGTGTCATTAGGAAGCTTGATCTTCTGGATCTGCTTACCAAAATGCATTACAGGGTCTTTATGCGCCCAAGTTCTTGAGTTTGGGAGTCAAAGATTGAAACCAGAACATGCATGAAGAATTAAGGCAGAATTTATGAATCTGGGAGGGGCAAAAGTATCCCGGAGAACTCACAGATTCCAGGCATGGAATCAATCCATGAAGGGTGAGAGAAAAATCAGGTAGTAACTCACGGATTCCAGACACAGAGCGCCATGAGTGCCACGGAGCCATCGAAGATGGCTGCCAGATCAAGATTATTAATAGGCCTTGGCAGACCCAGGGAAAGGCGACTTTTCCTCATTGGTTAGCTCCAGTTTCTGCACATTTGATTGGAGCCTTCAGTCCCTTACATCCATCTCATGGTGTGAGACCCTATGTGAAAAAGTTAAGAGTTCAAGCCCCTCTCCTCTAGTGCTCTTAAGAATCTACAATTTATCTAGGAATCCCAGATAAGCCTGAGCAGAATCGGGCGCCTGAGAGATCAAACACCCTCCTCCAGAGGGGCAACCAGATGGCTGGGAAGTTAGATAACCAGTAACTTATGGCTGGTCCTTGAAAGAACCGCAGACCCCTTGGTGCCAGCCCCCCGCCCAGCATGTACCAGGTGGAGCAGGGTGCCATCAGTCACCAGAGGGGAGGGGTTGAGGAAGGCTATGTGAGCTATGTGCGAATTCCTCAGCCCCCGCTTGCGATAACACTATAAAATCCCTAAACCCTGCTGTGTCAGGGTTGCTCACTCTCACTGCGATGAGAGGTGGGTGTCCCAGGCCTAGGCTTGTTTTTTAATAAAGACTCCTTTGTTTTTGCATCGGTGGACAACTTCAGTGGGTTTCTTTGGACTTTGTGATCCTGGCATAACAATGGGTCTGTTCATATTGGGGCCCAACCAAGCTGATCTTGTGCCTGACCTCATGGTGGGGGTTTATCTGCAATAGAGAGCTCATTTATATCTTGTGGAGGTCTTCCCATCTTGTGGAGAGTTGTCAAGGCCTAAACCCTCCTCTCTGGAGTATGACACATTAGCATATGTAAAGGACAGTTGTTAGGTGGATTCTTCCCTCGGGAAGTTTTTTGCCTTTTGTCTGTGTAGACAATGGCAGGTGAATTCCTCCCTCTGGGAGTTGAGTTTACCTCCTGTCTGTTAGATGGTTTTTGTTCTTCTCAGAGCTGGCAAGGTTAAAACTTCCCCCTATAGTTTCTTCCCTGTGAATTTGAGAGCTTAGATACATTAATGCATGGATCACAAGATTATGCACATATCACAGTAACCAGATAACTTTGCTTTGAGACATTCGTTGTTTTTTCCCTTTTAGCAACTGTCATGCCTGCTTTTAACTCTACCTGGAGACATCCTGTCTGGTCCCACCACTCCTGCCTTTTCTTTGCTAACCTAGAATGTATACATTTAACATAATCCTGTAAAGAATTTGGCCCTGCTCTTCATTGATGGTTTTCCTGTAAATACTCATGGATGCTACAATAAAATTAGCTTAGATGATGGAGGACATCTTGGGCTCCCTCTGACCCGATGCCTGATCAATTCCTACTGCTCCCGCTTCTGTTTCCTGCATGTAAGTCTGGGTTTATGCTGGTTCGTGGGCCTGGACATCATCTTCTTCATGAACAGAGGGTTTGGCCTGGTGACAACTTTATCTCTGTGAAGGATCAGTGTGTTCCTTCAGGATAACCCCAGCCCTTCAAAGACTTTCAGAGTGTTGGAACTGGAGTTCCGACGGGCTGTGGGACCATATCCGAAAGAACTAGGAGACTCAGGGATCGTTGCAAAAGCAAGAGGATTTTATTTATCCAACGCGCGCTGGGGTCACTCTGCACAGAAAACAGAGCGGCCCCGAGCTTGACTTTCCAAGGGCTTTTATAGGAGGAGCAGGGGCAGGTACACGTGCAGGCTTCATCTTGATAAAGATTTCGTGCGTCATTGCAGCTATATATTTGCAAAATCGATAAGTTGGGTTAGGGGTAACTGAAAGGTCAGTCAGTAACCAGGTGTGGTGCCATCTGCTTTTGCTTCTGGCGTCATACAGGGTTCAGGCAGAGTTCACATTACAGTGGGTCTGGCACGTCCCCACATCCCCATTACAGAGGGTTCAGCACGTCTCCATATTCCTCTCCACAAGAGACCTTCCCAGCATGGCTGCTCTAAAACCACCTAAGGATGGCATTTCTTTTAGGGGTTCAGTTCAGACTTTGCAACACAACAGTGCTAAAAATTAACCATGGGGAAACCCAGGAGGAATAGATCTCTGGATGACAAGTGGGTGGGCCATTGGGAATCCATTGAATATAAACCTTCAATTACACTATTTTCCCTCCCTGGCGCTGGTTTTCCAAAACATTTCTTATTTCCGTTGTAAGTGAGGTCTCTATTTGCCTGTTGGTATCTCTATTCTTGTGACACAATTTCTTTCCCAAATCTAAGGAACTAATCGAATGTGAGGACAGTAAAATAATATGTTAAGAGTGTAGATGTTAGGATAGAATAGGGAAAGTTAGAGAATAGGGTTGAAGTGTTTAACTATTTGAATGCTTTGCTTATTGAGAGCAAGTTAAAATGCTTACTTGAAGTGTTTGCCTGCTGAAAATGTATGGTTCAAAAGATGCTGGACTCATAAGGAGCATGGTCTGGTATAAACTGATAAGGTGGTGGAAATTCTCCAAAGGGCAATGTAACAGACTCATGTGGACATGAGCGTAAAACATGTTCTGATCTGGTGCAGACTGATACACTCACCTGGTGTGGACTGATATGTTCAATAAACTTGGCACACTTGGGGGTCCGAGGGGATAAAAACCCAGAGAGCGGAGCACTCAGCAATCACCCCCACAGCAGCGCATCGCTCTGGTGGGCGGGACTCTGCAGCAGACCTCAAGACCTGTCCAGACTGACCGTCCGAGGACCGCTTGATGACATCCGTGCTGTGATTGCTCTCCTGGGACTGTCACCTCAGGACCGAACCTGCACTGTCTTTTTAAGACTGGTAACCTGTCTGTGTGTTTTTGTGTGAACATTGATAGGCTAAAGAGGTGCTCGTGACATTGACTTTTCAGTTTGTCCAGCTTTTTAAAAGGGTGTGGGATCCAGTAGCAACCTGCAGATGCTTCCATGTTTGACCAAAAACGCAGGAATAACATGATTCTTTTCTACCTATGACTGCACCATCTTGATCACTGCTCAAATTGATAAATGATTTCATATTCGTGATATTGAATTAATAACCACATGTCTAGTTCACAATGTCCTCTTCACGTGCCAGTGATACTCGAAATGTGTGATCTTCTCAGATACAGGATTCATCGCCAGTATCCAAACAGGAACCACACATGACTGTTCACTTAGCTATCATATTTTTGTATTATAGATATCATAATTGACAGGTTTTCCATCCTCCAAATGCCATATTCAGTGCGAAAGTTCTACTTGATGGTCACTACACTGTCAATGGGCAGCTTGCATTTGGTCATGTACCTCATTGGGTCAGGCACTGATCACTCCCCCCTCCCTCTCTCTGTCCTCCCCACCCACATTCTTAGGGCTAAAAACTCCACTCCACCTTCAAATCCTGCTTGTTCTTTTCTCCCTCTGAGAGAATTAGTCCATAAACTTTTTCTATTCTTTATCCGTGGCATAGCTTGTCCAGCCTTTTTTAAAAAAAATTTGCAATAATCACAACTTATGCATATTCATTCTACACGTTCCCATTGTTATGGATTTGGGGGTCATCCACAGATCCATCATAGACCAAAAGTTAAAATAATACTGAGGCTTTAGTAAAAGAGAGAGAGAGGAGAGAGAGAGAGAGAGAAGAGGGAGAGGAACTGTATCAGGCTTACATACACGCAGGTGATGTGTTGCACGCCTGTAATATCTATTTCACACGTTTTTTATCACAGAGCAAAAGAGAGTTGTAAACACCCCTCCCCCCTTGGGTGTAGATCTATTAGTGGACTTCTTGGTGCCAACAAAGTAGTTTAGCAGGCAGTGTTTACAGTCTTGTCAGCATGCAGGCTTCTTGTAGACCCTCTTATCAAAGGGCAATGCAGGCTTCTTGCAGGCTCTCTGGGCAAATGGCATTCCAGAGGGGAATTCCAAAGAAGGGTAGGGGAGTGGGCATTTTTACTGCCTATCAGCAATTTCTCAGGCTTAAGAATTCTTTTTTAAGATTTTAAGATTTTTCTTTTATGCTTCTCTCCCACACCCATTTTTATGCCATTTCTTTTCTGGAAGAACTAGACTATTCTTTCCTGAAAGAAGTCCTTGTATGGCACTTTTCCCAGTCACCAACAAGTAAGCAAGTAAACAACAACTCGGGTGGTCAGGATGTTCCTGAAACTGTCCAGCTTGGGGGGGTTGCTGGGGCGGGGGGTGTGCTCCTTCCAGGATAAAAACTGCAGCTGGGGAGAGGAAAGGACTGCTGGCCAGTTCGAGGGGTCGGAAGGAAATCCACAAGTGTAACAAAGCCTAAAGGAAGCTAGTGAACAGATAAGAGTCTGGAAGAAGCCAGGGAACCATCCAGAAGACTCTGGACTAATCAGTTTGAAGAAGATCCTGGACCAGTCAGGAAGTTGGAGAGATCCCAGAGCAATCCGGGTTTAGCGAGTCTTACAGCAGATAGAGACAGCCCCAGGGTACAGCTTCGGTGAGTCTCACCCCTGCTAGATGGAGACTTTCTGGTGATGTAGCTGCCTCTGAAATCACCCCTACTCCGGCCAATAACCCTCATCCATACTCTGTAAGCAACCACTATAATCTGGTTGGTTCTTCATGTTGGACCTTGGCGTTATCCTTTCCTTGGTCTGTCGTGGAACTCCTAGCTGGGGTACATAGACAGTGGTTCAGTGTCTCTCCAGAGAAAAGTATCACGCAACAGTCCTTCATACTACAACTTTAAAAAATGTTCATCTAGGACCCCCGTAGTGGCATTTAATGTGTTCTCAGAAGGAATGCAAGAGTGAAGGTTACAATGAAAAAAAAATAGTAAGCAAAGCTCAGATTCCCGGATCCCATGTAAAAAATGCTGGTTGGGAATGGAGGCAGCCGGGCAATTCCTGCCCTGGAAGGCAGAGCCTGGGAAACCCCAGAGCAAAGCAATAAGGAGGCAGACCAATGATGGATGATTTCTGATATCACCCTTGAGCTTCTACAGGGACACATGCTCAAGTGTCCTGGTTTTTACACACACACACACACACACACACACACACACACACACACACACATACACACACACACACGAATTAGATATCCCTGATTCCTTACTCTTCTGAATTCTTTTTGTTAGATTCATTTGTAATGGCTGTTTTTGGCACTTAAAACTACAGTATGACAATCTCAGTCATTGTCGAAATATTTTAGAGGTTGCTGACAATCTTATACTAATGTATTCACCCAGAACTTCACATTTCCTTTCTTTCTTTTTCTTTCTTTCTTTCTTTCTTTCTTTCTTTCTTTCTTTCTTTCTTTCTTTCTTTCTTTCTTTCTTTCTTTCTTTCCTTCCTTCCTTCCTTCCTTCCTTCCTCTTTCTTTCTTTCTTTCTTCTTCTTTCTTTCTTTCTTCTTTCTTTCTTTCTTTCCTTTCTTTCTTTCTTTCTTTTTCTCTCTTTCTTTCTTTCTTTCTTTCTTTCTTTCTTTCTTTCTTTCTTTCTTTCTTTCTTTCTTTCTTTCTTTCTTTCTTTCTAGTGTAGACAATATAAACAAGGACCTAAAACATTCTTTCTCCCCATCTCTCTCTCTCTCTCTCTCTCTCTCTTTTTCTCTCTCTTTCTGGTAAGTACTGAAACACGAAGTTAGAACCTTACAATCCTAGACACTACACTGAAAGAAGATCCTGGACCAGTCAGGAAGTTGGAGAGATCCCAGAGCAATCCGGGTTTAGCAAGTCATGCAGCAGATAGAGACAGCCCCAGGGTACAGCTTCCGTGAGTCTCACCCCTGCTAGATGGAGACTTTCTGGTGAAATCACTCCTACTCCTGCCAATAACCCTCATCCATACTCTTTATCTCCTCTTTATCTATCTGCTTTTCAGTGTCTATTAGCATACATTTAGGATACTTTGGCTCGCTCTGTGTGTGAATGCATACACAAGTTTTTTTTTAATTTTTTTTCTTTATTCAATTGTGGCTGTATGCATGTGTGCGTGTGTGTACGTATGTGTGTGTGTGTAGAACCACGAACGAATTCCGGAACCACCATGGACGCCTCCACCTCCTTCTTGTTTACTCTGCCCCGGGATTCACAGGCTCCCCCCACCAGGACTAGAAACACAGGCCGCCCCCACTTCCGCCCGGCGTCTATACATGGAGTCTAGGATCCGAACTCAGGAGCTTCCGCCTGCAAGGCAGAGGCTTAACCCCTGAGCCACCTCTCCAGCTCCCATAGAGGATGATGAATAATCTAGTTTGTACAGAAAGGAACCAGAATAAGGGGGCACACGGGAGGGTACAGAATGAAATTGCTCCAAGTACAAAGTTTTTCAATTAATTCATTTCAGGATTCTCAGAGCTCCTTGGATCTGTGGAGGATTCTTATTTTTATAATTTCTAAAAGTAAGTTCTCTGTACCAGCTAGTCTTCTCTTTTGTTGTGAGAGAACACCCAAATCAAGCAACTTAATTGGAGAAATAATTCAGTTTATGGTGCCTGAGGGAAGATCCAGTCCTTCATGGTGAGAAAGGCTTGACTGACTGACAGAAGCTGGAGGAAGCCTAAATCACATCCATCATGGAGGATGAGAGCTGCTCGTGCACACTCAAGAGCAGACATTCAATCAAGCATGGAGGGGCAAACCAACCTCAGGGCCCACTCCCGGTGACTATCTTCCTCCATCAAGGCTCCACCTCCTACAGGTAATGACTTTCCCAAATACATGAGCCACTAGGGGACACATTTCAAACCATGACAAGTACCCACATTTCTCATTCTATACGCAACATTTGTATTTGTGTCCTGTGTTCTGACTGTCACCTCTGCAGTTGACTTTCTCATCTGCAGTGGAAGCAACAATAAGGAGAAGATCGCTGGTGACTCGCAAACACTGGAGAGTGGGAACCTGAAGTAGCTAATGGGTGTGGTCCTTCCTCAGTCTCAACAAGACTGATACTTTAAATCCTCAACTTCTGGGTGCCTGTGTTCTTTGTGTGTGTGTATGTGTCCAAGAGGGCACTTGAATGTTTGTGCTTGTGGAGGCCCAAGGGCTGACACTGGAATCATCCTGGATTGCTCTTCTACCTTATTGCTTTGCTCTGGGGTTTTCCCAGGCTCTGTCTTCCAGGGTTGGAATTATAGGCTGCTGCCATCTCCACCCAGTATTTTCACATGAGATTGGGGATCTGAACTCAGGTCCTTTCACTTGTGAAGCAAAGGCTTTAACCCCTGAGACATCTCCCCAGCCTGTGTTCTTGAGTCTTTTCCCTGAAGGAAGTCTTCCTGGGACACAGCGGGGATTTTCTTTTTTTTTTTTTTTCAGTTGTTGTAATGCTTATTTGTAGTTTTTTTTTTTTTTCAGCTCATACAAACTTATTAGGTACACCAGTTCCCTCCCTTCCTCCTCCTCCCCCCGTACCCCCTGCTCCCCCTCCCCACCCCTCTCCCTCCCCATCCCCCAGTGCCTCCCGCCCCAATTCCCAGAGAGTCCTTTCTTGTGCATGTCTGATTTTCCTCTGGCCCTCCTCTCCCGATGACGTACAGGACCCAGTGGCCTTTCCTGAACCCTTTCCCGTGTTCCCCTTAGGTATAGGAACACTGCTGTGGCTGCCAATCCTTTGCCTCCAAGGATCTTGGTTGCCTTTAGCAGATGCTAGACTTTGTGAGGTCAACAGTGTGTGGACAATGCGCAGGGCATGCAAAGTCCAATTATGATTGCTTCAGCCCTAACTAGTATAGAGTATCTTATATATCATTGCTCCTCCCATCCTTTTGCTCTTACATTCTTACCGCCCCCTCTTCCGCAAATTTCCTGAGCTTCAGGATGGGGAGAGATTAAGCTGGCCTAGTTCTATGTGGTTTGATATAGAGTCCTCTGAAGTTCTGGATTGTGGTTTGTTGATTTTTCTTTTGCATTTTTGCTGCTCCTGCAATGCCCTTCACTCCATCCTGGTGGGCATTGTATGTTACCCCCTGGCCAGAGACAAAAAGCTGTTAGAGTCTTGTGATAAAAGCACATTCAAAGGTAGATGTAATAAAAGTGGGAAACCATACTAAGGGAGGGGTCTATCACCCATTTGCAAAATGGTTACTTTTTATCTGCCAGACTATATGCCCTCCTCTTCTGGTGAGATCACACCCCCTCAGTAGTAAATGATCAGGAACAAAAGTCTGTGAACTTAATCAGATGTCTCATTACTTATTTGGGTCCTTGGTGGAGGCCTATTTCCCTGCTGTAACATGGTCCCTTCTCTCCTTGTTTCTGGTGTGGCCCTCCTACCCCATCCCTCCTGTTCATAATCCTTGGAATTCCTGTCTCTAGGTGGGCTGGGTGGGTTTGGTACTAGGAGCCACCTATTAGGGAGTACATACGGCACTTAATTTTCTGGGTCTGGGATACTTCGCTTAATATAATTGTTTCTAATGACATCCATTTCCCGGCAAATTCCAGTAATTCATCATTTTTGATGGCTGAGTAGTACTCCATTGTATAGATGTACCACAGTTTCCTTATCCACTCGTCAACTGTTGGACATTTGGGTTGATTCCATGACTTTGCTATTGTAAACAGTACAGCGGGGATTTTCAATGACTCTAGGCCATTCAGTAGAAGGCCAGACTGACTGTCACTGGACCCAATAACAGCAAATACTTCCTAATATAGTCCCTTATGGTGGGAATCTCCTAACAGAAGGCATAGTGGGAGGCAGAAGCAGGAACCTGGTTCAGGTTACAGCAGCCATCTTGGAGACAGAGTAAGAGCAAGCCAGAAGCAGCAGGGCAGAGCTACCAAAGCACAAGGCCCACCTCCCGTGACATGTCTTCCTTCAGCAAGGCCCCACCTCTTAAAGTTGCCACAACCTTTCCAGACATTATCAACAGCTAAGCACATGAGCCTGTGGGGGAAAACTCACATTGGAGCCATGACAGATGTAATCAAAATCAAAGTAAGAAGCACACATGAATTCAGCTTTGTACTTGGAGCAATTTCATTCTGTACCCTCCCATGTGCCCCCTTATTCTGGTTCCTTTCTGTACAAACTAGATTATTCATCATCCTCTAAGAAGCCCTATGTACTTTAGGTGTTCCCCATCTCCCTTTGCTATCCCCGTTGACTATCTAGGTGGAAATGAGAGAGCACATGAACAGCAGAAATGATGTTCATGTAGACTTTTCTTTTCTTTTTTTTTTTTCATTTTTGTAGAATACTTTATTAGTTTCTGTAGTCAAACCCACATGGATAAGACCTTACATATTTAATATCATGCATTATCCTTTTACAAATGGAAAAAATTAGTTTAATGCTTCTACACCAATATGGCTGTTAATATCTTTACAGTGACAACTCATCACAGTAAACTAGAATACTTTTTTTCCCCAAAGTTGACAAAACAGCTAAAGTCTCCAAAAAATTCAAATTATATATATATATATATATGTGTGTGTGTGTGTGTGTGTGTGTGTGTTTATATTTATGTAAAAGACTGATAATAGCAGTGTGCTATGCATCAATAGCAGCAACACTTTCTCCAGATTCTGCAGTCAGAGACTTTTCTTTATGGAGAGAGATTGAGGAGTTAGGAATGAGATTAGCTGTCAAGAGAGTTGTTGCTTGGGCCAGAGACCAGGGAAGAGAAGAAGTTCAGCATATCTGCGGCTTCTCACAGATCCAATTGTTCCAGGACCAAAAACAATGATCACAGTACCAATTACCGATGGCTATCATGTATACACAGTTGTAAGAGTAAATACATTCTTCACTCCAGTTGCTGCAAAGAGACCGATGTGTGTTAGTCGAGTCACGTAGTTACAGAAAACTGACAAATAGCACTCCGAGAGATCCAGTTTAGCAAGGCTGACTTTGCACCAGCTCATGATCCAGGGAGAATTCCTTTCTCCAAAGACTGGGCATTGTTGTTTTCATTGAGTGTGTGTGTGTGTGTGTGTGTGTGTGTGTGTGTGTGTGTGTTTGTGTGTATCAGAGGGCACATTTGTCTTTCTGGAGGCCCAAAGGTGACTTCAGTAATTATACTGGATTGCTTCTGCCTCCTTGCTTCACTCTGGGATTTTCCAGGCTCCATCCACCAGGATTGGAAGTGCGGGCCACCCCCATTTCTGCCTAGTGTTTTTTTACATGGCATGTGGGATCTGAATGCAGGACCTTCTGCTTGGGAGGCAGAGTCTTAATCTCTGAGCCATCTCTCCAGCCCCTTACTTGTCTTTTAATACAGTATAAATCTTTAGTTTTGAGGATTCTCCAGCGAGAAGCTTTGACCCCTCCTCTTTCATCAATAGACCAGGCTTCTCACTGTTGCACCCACTAGACTACAGAAACAGAAAGCAGGAGACAAGGGCTGGAGAGATGGCTCAGGGTTCAAGCTTCTGCCTTGCAAGCAGAAGGTCTTGAGTTCAGATCGCAGGTGCCAAATAAAAATAACAGGCAAAAAAGGAAGCAGCCCACAATTCTGGTCCTTGTAGGAGGAGCCTGGGAAATCTCAGAACAAAGCAAAAAGGATGCAGAGGCAATCCAGGATAATTCCAGAAGTCACCTTTTCTCTTCCACAGGAACACACAGTGTCCTCTGGCAGACACACACACACACACACACACACACACACACACACACACACACACACACAATAAATGAATAAATAGTTTTTTTTTAAAAAAAGACTTCATTATCACAAGAAAAGTTCATTCACAGTCCTGTGATTCCTTATGATAAATAACCACCTGTGGAGGACACAGCTCCGAGGTTGAGCACTTGTCTTGCATGAACGTGAGTGTCCCTCACACTGTCATTTCAGTGTGCATTGTCCCCCACAGACTCATCTGTTTGCTTTCTTTTTTTTCTCCTACATTTTATTTTTTTCCTAATCACACAATCCTCTGGTACATCCATTTATGTGGGCACTGAACCTCCCTCTGAGTCCTTCTCCCTAGTGAAGGTTCAGGACTCAGTAGCATAGCCTGGGGCCCCTTCTAGGACTCCCGGTTAGTATGGGAACTCTATTATGACTGTTTAATCCCTTGACTCTAAGGATCCTACTACCTGAAGCCTTCTCCCCTGAGATCCATGCTAGACTTTGGGGGGTCATTGACATGTCAGTCATTATGCAGGTCAGGCAAATTCCAATCCTGGGTGCAGCCCTAACTTGCGTGGAGTATCTTGCATATTGTTGGTCTTCCCCATCTTTAGGCTCTTACAATCTTGCCGCCCCCCTCTTCCCACATGCACAAACTACCCCATGAAAGCCCAGGCTGACCTAGGTACAAGGGTATTCACTGCTTATCGTCAATTGTTAAAATTCTAAGTGGTCTGTTTTCATCAATATTTTTTTAAATTTTTATTCAATTGTGCGTGTGTGTATGTATGTATGTGTGCGTGTGTATGTATGTGTAGAACCACGGGCGAATTTGGGAATCACCATGGACCGCCTCCACCTCCTCCTTGTTTATTCTGCCCCAGGATTCACAGGCTCCGCCCTGCCAGGACCAGAAATGCAGGCTGCCCCCGCTTCTGCCTGGTGTCTATACGTGGGGTCTAGAATCCGAACTCAGGATTCCGCTTGCAAGGCAGAGGCTTAACCCCTAAGCCACCTCTCCAGCCCCTGTTTTCATCAATATTTTATAAAATAACCCCCTCCAAAACTGTGGCATCTTTATTGAAAGGTTCCCTGAGCTTTAGGATGGGGAGAGATTTGAATGGTTTGGCTCCAGGTGAATAATGTAGGGTCTTTGTTGTTCTGAATTATGGTTTGTTGTTGTTTTCAGTTTTGCTGTTCCTGCACCATCCTTGGTTGCATCCTGATTGTTATCAAAGGTCAGGGAGTGTGAGGGGGAGAGGAGGAGGAGTCTGAGGCAGAAAAGCAGACTGGCTAGTTGGACGTGCAGATGACTTGGGGCCTGGGTTGTGGTCTAGAAGCCTTACCTGAGGAGCAGGGGCATAGAGGGGGAGCAGAAAGCATGTTTGCATTCTTAACAATTGCTAATGTTTGGAAAGATCGTGGCAACTTTAAGAGATGGAGCCTTGCTGGAGGAAGGCATGTCATACGGGGGTGGGCTTTGAGGTTCTTTAGCTCTACCTTGCTCCCACTAGTAGTTTGCTCTCACAGTCTGCTACTTCCTCTTTCAGCCCCCATAAGGATATCTTCAATGACTTGAGCTACCTCCAGCTTCTGTTATATCCCATGCCTTCTTCTCCATAATGAGCTATATCACCTCTCTGTAACTGTAAGCCAAATGAATATCCCTTTCCATCCTTCAGTGGCTTGAGTCTGAGTGATGTCTCACAGCAGCAGAAAGAATCACAGCAGACAGACACCTTGGCAACACAAGAAGGAAACATGACATGACACCTGACCATCAATGTGCCAGTATTCCAATATTATAATCTGGAAGCAGTTGAGAAACTGTCAATGAGATCTCTCCCAAATCCAAAGAGTGAACTGAGAGAGGACATGGTGTCCTTAGTCCCCAGGACTCACGTAAAGGCACTTGCATGAAGGTGGGAGCTGAGCCATCTTGCCACAAGTACTGGTTCTGTAGTGACTCTCTCCTGAGACCAATCCAGTAAAATTTATCAGTTGCATTGACAGTGAGGAAATTCTGAAGGGAGAGATGGAAGGTCCCATCAGGAAATACATAAGATTGTGAATTTAGGTTATCCCACGTGGAGAGTAAGATACACACTATGGGCTGGGGAAGGGAGGGTTCAGAGGTGAAAGACTTTGCCTCCTAAGCCAAAGGACCTGAGTTCAAATACCAAATCCTACATAATAATGCCAGGCACAAATAGCAGTGAATGTGTATCATGGAAAACATACTTGCTGTAGAATCTTTAAGGAAACAGAAATGTGATATGGTACATGATTCAGAATGATACCCTAAGTTTCCAGATCTCTCTCTCTCTCTCTCTCTCTCTCTCTCTCTCTCTCTCTCTCTCTCTCTCTCTCTCTCTCTCTCCTGCTCAGCTTGGCTATTGATGATGACCAGATGAGAGTTCTTCTGAGCACAGTCATCCTTTGCTTCTTCCTATCTTCTCCAGTTTTCAGAAATGTAATAGCAGGAACCCTCAAATGCCAACCAGTTATCGGGGCAATGTTCACAGAAGGATTCTGCAAGAAACAGCATCTGGTCAGTGATTCTGGAAAACAGAGCTGTTCTGTTCTCTGAGCTGAGACCTTTTATGAAAGAAACTGTCTGGAGCTAGGGAGATGGCTCAGAGGTTAAAGCCTTTGCCTTGCAAGCAAAAGGACCCGAGTTCAGATCCCCGAGTCCCATGTAAAAATGCTGTGTAGGTATGGCAGTGGCCTGCAATTTCAGCCCTGGAAGGCGGAGCAATCCAGGAGCAATTAGGAGGTAGAGCAATCCAAGATGAGTCCTGATGTCACTGTTTGGATCTCTCATAGGTACACACACAATTGTACTCTTATGTGTACACACACACACACACACATGCAAAAGTAATAAAAAAGAAAAAAAGAGAGGAATTTCCATTTTGGGAAAATTGTCAGTATATACACTATGAAAATTGCTGGGATAAAAAGCACTTCTATGGAGTTGGACACAAGTCAGTACAGTTAGAACGTGCTTAGATATTGAAGACTCCCATTATAGAGGAAGGAGCAGAGGTCAGTGTGCAGAAAATGTAACCTGTTGAGTTACTGCTGAGCATAAGTTGAGATGAGAAATTATTGAAATCCCAAAGGCAGTCAAGAAAGGACATATCAGAGATACCACCCCACCCTTTCAGCCTGCACCTGGTGCTGATAATGTTTAGGTGGGGGTGGGTGGTGGGGCTCTGCAATTGTCAGCCTGACCTATGGACACTTAGTAACCTTTTTGTTTCTGCTTCTGGGAAGTACCGCTTTGCTTCCTCCAACCTCTGCCCTGCTTTAGTATTAAATGAAAGTGCAAGCTGAACTCAGGGCTGAAGAATTTGGAAAGTGATCTCAACTCTAGATCTCTTCCACCCTAATTGGTGTCTGAGGAATTATTCCAGGGTAACTCCTGAATTAGGTATACATAGACTTCAAGAAGTGCTGAGAGTGGGGCTGGAGAGGTGGCTCAGGGGTTAAGCCTCTGCCTTGCAGGCGGAATCCTGAGTTCGGATCCTAGACCCCACGTATAGATGCCAAGCGGAAGCGGGGGCGACCTGCGTTTCTGGTCCTGGTAGGGCGGAGCCTGTGAATCCTGGGGCAGAGTAAACAAGGAGGAGGTGGAGGCGGTCCGTGGTGGTTCCCGAGTTCGCCGTGGTTCTACAAACGCATACACATGCATGCATAATTGAATAAATAATAAAAAAATTTTAAAAAAGTGCTGAGAGAGGGTTGGAGAAATGGTTCACAGGTTAAGACTCTGCCTCCCAAGCAGAAGGTCCTGAGTTCAGATCCACATAAAAACTCCACGCAGAAACAGCAACAGCGGACACTTTCAGGCCCTGGTGGGCAGAGCCTGGGAAATCCCAGAGTCAAGCAAAAAGGAGGTAGAAGCAATCCAGGATGATTGCCAAAGTCACCATTGATTTTCCACAGGACAAACGGATCTCTGTCTGTCTGTCTGTCTGTCTGTCTGTCTGTCTCTCTCTCTCTCTCACACACACACACAGACACACACACACAAAATAAATAAAGTTTGTTTCTTTTTTAAAAGAAAAAATTGCCGATAGAATCTCCATTCTCCCCTTCTAGGGAAGGAGATACTGACCAGGACAACATATATTCAAATCAGAAAGTAGATAGAATGTTTTCATTGTAGACACAAGCATAGAGACCACTAGACAAACTCACTCTTAGGCTGGAGAGATGGCTCAGGGGTGAAGACTCTGCCTCACAAGCAGAAGGACCTGCGTTAGAATCCCAGGTCCCACATAAAAATGCCAGGTGGAAATGGCAGTGGCCTGTACTTCTGGCCTTGGTGGGCGGAGCCTGGGAAATCCCAATGCCAAGCAAAAGAAGGTAGAAGCAATCCAGGATGATTCCTGAAGTCACCCTTGGTCCTCCACAGGGACACATGTGGCCTCTCTCTTTCTCTCTCTCTCTCACACACGCATACATACATACATACATACAATAATTTAATTAATTAATTAATTTAATTATTAGTTAAATCACTCTTCATCACTCATCTCTACGCTTACCATTTCCTACCCACAGAGCCTCTACTTGCCGGAATACTTCTTCCCGCATCGTGTCCCATTTGTATCTGGCATCTTTCAGTCCTTGAGAGACTAACAGAGGCAAGGGAAAGGCCCATTAAAGGCTGGAGTGCTGGAGTGTCATGTGGGCAGACACCCCATTCAACCAACACTCACGTTCTAGCTCCACTTCCTGCAGTTCTTCTCTTGTGTGGCAGAGGAAGAATAAAGCTGGGGAAAGGCGAGAAAATTCTTATGCCCTGGACTATCCACCAGTCCACTGCTGAACTCACTGTGCACCTAAAATCTTACAGGCTGGATCAAGAGGGCAATTTCCTTCTAAGACACGGGCACAGGAAAAATGCTGAAGGCATGCTTTATGATGGCATTTCTTCCCTCAACTCCTAAAACCTATTGCAATTCACCTGCATACTTGCTGATAAAATTATAACAAAACTGCTTAAGGGAACAAAGAGATTTATTCTCTTACGATAACAGTTCCTTATCCAGCATGGCAGGAGCACACGCACCAACACCAGGCCGGAGGGAACTGGTCTCACCATATCCATATAGCAGTTGAGAGAGATACAAGCCTTACTTGACAGACCAACATGTCTGGCCAAGTGTACACAAGGATGCCCACTTTCTGAAACAGCTCCTCTCCATTTTATTCATCTACCTGGGGATTAGTCCCACCCATCATGGGCTAGGCCTTCCCTATACACTAGACAGTCTCCTGCAGGTTCTCTTTGGGCTTAACTACTAATTCTCAAACCCTCAACCACCAAGTTGACACCTGTGCCTAACTATGACAGACCTCCTTCCTGTAAACCACAGAGTCCTGGCCTTGATTTTTTTCACCACTCACTCCCATAGACCTGGTCACCTTACCTTTTACCAGAATCATAACTAAGATCATGACCAAAAGGAGCAGGATCAGGGTCACTGCTAGGGAGAAAACCTTCCAAGGCTCATTATGGGATAGACGTAGGTTCTGCTGAGCTGTGGGGACAAGAACAAAAGTCATTGTGCAGGGGGTTGGAGAGATGGCTCAGGCAAAAGGACCTGAGTTCAGATCCCCAGATCCCATGTAAAAGTGTTGGGCAGATACAGCAGCAGCCTGTAATTCCAGCCCTGGAAGGCAGAGCCTAGGAAACCCCAGAACAATGCAATAAGGAGGTAGAAGCAATCGAGGGTGATTCCCAATGTCACCCTCCGACTCCACAGGCAAAGGACTGGAGTTCAAATTTCCAAATGCCACGTAAAAATGCTGGGTGGATATGGTGGTGATCTGTAATGGCAGCCCTGGAAGGCAGAGTCTAAGAATCCGTAGAGCAAATAGATAAGGAAGTAGAGTGATCTAGGATGAATCTTGATGCCACCTTTTGGCCTTTGCATACACACACACACTGAAGTGCTTTCTTGTACACATGCGTGCGCACACACACACACACTGTGATAATTTATCTTGAGTGTCAACTTGACCACACTTAGTTAACTGAGACCACCTGAAGAGATTATCTGGATCAATATATTTACAACACGAAGACCAGCCCTAGATCTGATTGGAATGTCCCTGTAATAGACCAGCTAAGAGAAACCATGGAACAGAAAACTGAGAAGACTCTCCAGGAATCCTTCAGCCTCCAGCCGTCACCCACCAGCCTACTGGATGTTTGCAGCAACTTAGCCTGCCTCTAGCTTCAGCCACCAGCCATGTCGCCTCCACCATGAAAGACTGTTTCTCCCCTCTGGAACCATAAGTTGGATAAATCTCCTTTTCTCTCTTAAGTTGATTGGCTTTGAGTGCTCTCTCACAGCAATAGTTAAGAGTAACTGTTACACACAGACACAGACACACACACACACACACACACACACACACACAAACAAGTCACAAAGTAGAAAAAACATAAGGAAGTATAAAAGCTGGGAGGATACAGGGCTTCAGGAATCTTCTACTCATATTTCACAACTCACCGTGCTCCCTGGACATGTGCCAGAACTTTCCTCCCATTAGCCTGATGTCCTGTGTAGCCTCAAACCCCCAAGTCCTACCACCAGACAAGGCCACTTCTCATTCTCTATGAGCAGCTCACAGACCTCCCGGGGTTACTGCTAAGGACACACCCATCATCCTGCAATAGGAAATATCCACCTAGTGCATTAACTGTCAAGATACTTTGCTTCATCATAATAGGACTTTGCATGACCTGCACTATGTCCAACACATTATTGACCCCACAAAGTCTAGCATGGACTACAGGCACTAGGATCCTTGGAGGCTAGGGACTGACAGTCACAGTAGTGTTCCTAAGCTTAAGGGGAAAACAGGAAAGGGTTCTGGGAAATGCCCCTGGGTCCTTGCACCCCATTGGAGAGGAGGACCCATAGGAGAGTTTGGCATGCACATTAAAGGATGCTCCGGAGATTGGGGGGGAGGTACTGGGGGATGGGGAGGAAGAGGAGAGGGGAGGGGAGAGGAAGGGATTGGGGGGAGGTAGAGGGAAGGAGGGGACCGGTGTACCTGTTAAGTTTGTATTAGTGGAAATAATAATAAAGAAAAAAAGGAAACAAACAAACAAAAAAAGATACTTTGCTTCCTTTTTCAGCCACACCACCAAGATCTCCAGATATGTTATCATACACTCCTGGGGAGATGACACAGATACCCCGGAGAAGTTAATTTGCTTCATGGTTTCTCCACAAACTTAGAGCCCTTCCTCCAAGATGGTGGGTCATGCACTTCCCCAAAAGGAATCAGAAAATCTCCAGTACTCTCTCCCCTTCTGGTTTTCTTGTGTTTTAGGACTAAGTTTGTTGTTCCAATTTCTCTTCCTAGGGGCTGGAGAGATGGCTCAGGGGTTGTGACTCTGTCTCACAAGAAGAAGGTTCTGAGTTCGGATCCCAGGTCCCACATTAAAAACAAAACAAAACAAAACAAAACAAAAAAACAATTTCTCTTCCTATTGCTGATAAATAAGGACACGACCAAACTTAGGGGGAACAGGGAGTTGTGTTCTACCTTTGGATTCTGGTGATAGTTCATAGCTCAGCTTGGCAGGAGAGCGCATATCAACATCGGAGACTGGGGGAAATGGCCAATTCCGCAGGAATTGCCGAGAGAGGGCCAGACCTTCTCATGCTCCAGCTTGTGAATCTGCCAAAGAATGCCAAAGTTCCAAACTATGGATTGGGCTCTTTTCATCTATCTACTTACCCAGGGAGTTGTCCCACCCACCATGGGCTTGATCTTCCTACATCCATTGCATATCATCTCCTGCAGGCTTGCTCAGGGCTTAACTACTCATTCTTCACAAGTGCGCCCAGAACTCAGCTGTGCCCATTGTCAAGCTGACATATGCATCTCTTGGCACACTCACTTATGATAAACTAGGAGTTGTGATCTTATCTGTTCTCTGAGGGATTGCTTACTGTGTCGTTACCACTGAATACTTTTTTCTAGACGGAAAGTCTTGACTATTTCAGCACTTTTCTGAGCATATATGTACAGATTATTGACCCTTTACTAGTCCTGTCTACACTGGCACTTCCTCTATATGTGTGTGTGTGTGTGTGCGTACGTGTGTGCATCTGTGCAAACAATTTTTTAAACTTATGATTTTTGCCATTCTCTGGGGTCTTTGGATCTGTGTTGGATTATTACTTTTATATCTATCTATCTATCTATCTATCTATCTATCTATCTATCTATCTATCTATCTATTCTATGTGTATATATGTGTGTATGTGTGTGCAGGGCACTGTATATCCCTGTGGAGGTCCAAGAGTGACTTCAGGAATCACCCTGGATTGTTTCTACCTCCTTTTTGCTTGGCTCTGGGATTTCCCAGGCTCCACCCACCAGCACTGGAAGTGCAGGTCATTGCCATTTCCACCTGACATCTTTACGTGGAACCTGGGATTGGAGCTCAGTACCTTCTGCTTGTGAGGCAGAGTCTTAACCCCCAAGCTCTCTGTCCAGCCTGTTACTTTTATAATCTCCAAGCAAGGTCTTCATTTCTCAAATCCAGCACTCCTTGTGTGTCATGTGTGAGTCAATTCATGTGTGAATCATTCTCAACTCAGACTTTCACTTGCTCATTTGCAAAGTGATGGCTGGCAGCTCACAAACACTGGAAAACGTTGGTGCTTGATGTTGTTAAGGGGTTGGTAGAGTCATCCTTCCTTAGACTCTACAGAATGGAAATTTTTCTAGCCCCCGAACCTCTGCGCACTTCTGTTTTGAACGCTCCCCTGAAAGGAGTCTTCTGGGATTTTCACTAATTCCCGAATAAACAATTGATGGCTGCACTGAGCCTGGCAGCTTGTTCTAGGTGACAACTTGACCATTGAGAACTGAGCCTTTAGGCACACTTAGGAAGAATTATTTAGTTAAGGCAAGCCTCTGAGAAGGCCTGTGGGAGATGTTCTAACTGATGTAAGAAGACTCAGCCTGGGGCTGGAGATGGTCCAGAGTTCAAAGCCTTTAACTCTCAAGCAAGGACCTGAGTTTGGATTAATCATATTGTCTTATTTAAAAACTTTATTTATTTAGCATGTGTGTGTGCGTGCGTGCGTGCATGCGTGTGTGTGTGTGTGTGTGTATAGGACCAAGGGTGACTTCAGGAATCATCTTGGATTGCTCCTTTTGGTTTGCTCTGGGGTTCTCCAAGCTCTGCCCACCAGGGCCAGAAGTGAAGGAAGCCGCATCGCCTGGCCTGCAGCGCCCCCTTGCGGGCGCCCGCAGGCTCCGTTCCAGGCAGGTGGCGGTGGTCAGGAGGCCCAAGCGGGTGGGCGGGGTCAGGAGGCCCTGGAAAAATGGGTGGGGTTAACAGGCCCAGGGGAGGTGAGCGGGATCAGCAGTCCCAGGAGGGTGGGCGGGGTCAGGAGGCCCGGGGCGGGTGGACAGGGTCAGGGGTGGGATAGTGGGCGGGGCCAGCAGCCATCAATCACCGCCACCCCCACCCCCATCCCGCGCGTTCAGCGGCTCCACCCGCAGCCATAGCCCGCCCTCCGCGCGCAGGATCAGCTCCGGTTGCCTGCGCGGCTCCGTGGCGTCGGGCAGGACGCGGAAGCGCAGCAGCGTCAGTGCCAGCGCCGCCTTCATCTCGCTCATGGCGAACGTCTGGCCGATGCAGTTCCTGCGGGAAGGACGCGCTGGGGAGGCTCGGGGCGCCCGGCTCGCCCCTGCAGCCCCGAGGGCCGCTGAGCACAGGGCGGCCGGGGACCTCTGCACACGGGGGCTCTTTGCTGAGCCTGCAAAGAAGCTGGAGGAAAGAGCCCCGGAACCCCGACTTCACCAGCGCTGCTCTTTCCTCTGGGATCATGCTCAGATCCCTCCTACATCATGTCCAAGCCCTGCAGGCTCACCTGGGCCCCGCGGAGAATGGAATAAAAGCCAGCGGTGACCTGTCCTTCACGTTGTCTGGGTCAAAGCGGAAGGGGTCATAGACCTGCAGGAGAGATGGAGCCCCGGTGGATGAGTGACATTTCGCAGTTGACAGCCACAGAGTCTGAGCATGCTGGGAAAGTGACATCTGATTTCTTGGGGCAAAATACATGTCCTTTCCTAGCACCCCTGACAGGGAAAAGGAGTAGGGACAGGCGAAAGAGGGATGTAAGGGGGAGACAGCACCTCAGGGTCCGGCCACACAGTTGGGTTGTGATGAGTCCCAAAGATGTTGATAAGGCAGATGACACCTACGGGGGGGGGGGAGGAAATAGCAGGATCATCCCTGATACCTTGAGAAATCCCCGCTGTGTTCATCCGGGAACCCTCTTCCCCTGTCCCTTGGGCACCTTTGGGAATGACCCGGCCATCCGGGAGCACCATGTCCTGTGTGCAGCGTCGGGAGATGAAGGTGACGGGCGGGTGCAGCCGCAGACTCTCCTTGATGCACATGGTCAGGAAGGGCAACTGGGCCAGGTCGTCCCTGGGGAAATCCCCACCCAACTATTCATTATCTAGAAGCAAACAGTCAGTAACCCAGGGGTTGCCCAATGTAACCTTTTCTCTCTGTTAAAACAAACAAACAAACAAACAAAAAACAGGAAAGCAGAGAATTTGGAGAGTAATGGGGAAAAATGTAACCAGGTATCTTTAGAAGCCTTTTCTGAGGCAAACACATCCCAACCTCCACCATAAAAAAGTCAAAAAATTTTCACAATAAATAAATATTCCCTGTGTCAAGACCTCAAAAGGAAATGCAAAAATAGAAAAAAAGCAATAAAGAGATCTAATGTTTCTTCCTCCTCCTGCTCTTCCTCCTCTTCTTCTTCCTCCTCCTCCTGCTCTTCCTCTTCCTTTTCCTCCTCCTCCTCCACTTTCTCTTCCTCCACTTCCTCCTCTTCCTCTTCTTCCTCCTCCTTTTTCTCCTCCTCCACTTCTTCCTCCTCCTCTACTTCCTCCTCCTTTTCTCCTCCTCCACTTCCTTCTCCACTTCCTCCTCCTTTTTTTCCTCCTCCTCTATTTCTTCCTCCTCTTCCTCTTCCTCCCCTTCTTCCTCCTCCTCCTCTTCTTGTTCTTGGAACAAGGGGTTTATTCTAGCTCACAGTTCTCATTTCTTCAACATGGAAAGAGAATTCATACCAGCATTAGGAGCCCAGGGAACTGGCCACACCATGTATTTTCCCTCTTGCCAGAATGCCTGCACACCCACATGCCAGAGTATACTGAAACAGGAAACCAGCCCTTGACATCTCAGCCACCTGCCCAGGGTATTCGCACTTCTTTAGCACCCTTTCTGTCTCTTTCATTTCCTCTTTTCCAATGGCTCTATCTCCTCTTCCTCCTGCCATGGTTTCCTTTTCTATGTCTTTCTCTATCTCTCTTACTCACTTACAAATTTCATACATTATCTACCTTTTCTCTTCCTATTTCTTCCTACTTTCCTCCTTCTCCCCCAGCACCATAACCCTGACTCCATCTTTGCATCCTCTCCTTTCTGCTGCTCTTTCTATTTCTCCTCTTTCCCATCTCTGTCCTTTCATTCTCCTCCTTCCTCTTGTCTTCATTCTCCTCCATCCCACACTAATTCTTCCATTTGTCCTTTTAGACTATCACACACACACACACACACACACACACACACACACACACACACACACATGCACGCATGCATGCACCTTCAGAGCATCAACCAGGGCCTCAGGGTCAGAGCTAAGACGAGTCTTTCGACCCTGTCTCTGCTTCTCTTCCTCTCAATCCCATGCCTACTCTGTCTCCCGGGACCGTCTGGACCTGGGACTTTGCTGTCACCCAGCTGGGAGTTCTTGGAAGGCAGACCCCTGGTGAGGAGTGCTGGGCAGACCCCTGGTGTGGAGTGCTTGGCAGACCCCTAGTGTGGAGTGTTTGGCAGACCCCTGGTGTGGAGTGTTTGGCAGACCCCTGGTGTGGAGTGCCTGGCAGACCCCTGGTGTGGAGTGCCTGGCAGACCCCTGGTGTGGAGTGCTTGGCATGAGATGGGTTGATCACAGAACTGTGCTTGGGAGGTTAAGCTAGAAGGATATGCTGAATGAAAGATGCTGGACACTGCATGGGTAACTTAATCCCAGCTATCCCCTGTAAATCCCTGATTAGGATGATAGGATGGGACTCCACAGCAAAAGAAGAAACAATCCAGGAGGAAAGAAGTGAAATATACTGCTTGACAGAAGAAGGAGAGGAAGGGAAGTTCATTCTCTGAACATCTGCAAAGTGACATCATCTGCTGTCGCATATTATTATTTTGTTAGGAATCCAAATCTGGCACTAGGGAGATGGCCCAGGGGCTAAAGTCTTTGCCTCCCAAGCTAAAAGGACCTGAGATTTCCCAGATCTCATGTAAAAATGCCAGGTGGAAATGACTGCAGCCTGTACTTCTAGCCCTGGATGGTGGATTCTGGGAAACCCTAGAGCAAAGCATAAAGAGATAGGTGTAATTCAGAATCCAGGATGATTCCAATGTCACCCTTGGGCCTCCATAGGCACATCCCTCAAATGCTGTCTTTGACACACACAAACAGACACACACATACACACGTGCAAAATAAAGTATATAAACAAATCTGTCTGACCAAAGGCATATAATCTTCCTCTTACTAATGAGGCAGAAGCTAATCCCACCAAGCAATAAGGGACAACCCATCAGAAAGGGAAGAAGAACTCTGGAACATTCCACCAGGGCTTGAGCTCACCATTGGATCTCCTCAGACTCCCGACCCCTCAGCAGCTCCCGCACCTCCTGCCGGCAGCGCTCCTGGTATTCTGGGTGCTTCGCCAGGTTGTAGAGGATCCAGGAGAGCCCGCTGGCCGTGGTGTCGTGGCCTGAGGGGGCGGCCAGGCAGGCTTGGGTCCCTGGGCTGCTTCAGCACCAGCGGATGGACAGCGCCCAGGCATCGATTACCCACCCACCCACCCCGATTCAGAAAGATGGACAAAGAGATGGATTATAAGAGGATTCCAGGGTCTACTCAACATAGACCCAAGATGGAGACACTCCTTCTTCCTTTCTAGCCCCTCACACAGACCCTCACCCTCAAACATGAAGGTGTCAGCCTCGGCTCGGATGTCCTCATCTGACAACTGCTTCCCAGTTTCATCCTGGAGACAAGACAAGACCCCAAGTCACCCCAGTTCTGAGAGCTCCTCAGTGTAGCCTAAGACAATCTCTAAAGGTCCCTCTTACATCTGGACCCCATTGCTAGCCATATCCCCTGCTCCTCTTCTGACTTCCATCTTCCAAGGACTGGTTCTTCCTGTTGAAGAAGTAATCAAAGCCTCTTGGATGCTTCCCTGTTCTGTGTAATGAGGGATTTTTAGGGAGGGAAGGATCCCTCCCACATGCAGGATGACTTGTGGCAGTTCATCTTGAGAATTAGAAATTATACATCACTCTTACGACATAAGCTCTGCTTCCTAAGTGGGAGATCACTCTCTCTCTCTCTCTATTTCTCTCTCTCCATCTCTCTCCATCCTCGCTCTCTCTCTCTCTCTCTCTCTCTCCTCTCTCCTCTCTCTCTCTCTCTCTCTCTCTGATTCTTTTATATGGTTTGGAGAAAGGCTTCATGTTTGGGGGTGTAAAGGTTTTCACTTACACAAGAAATAGCAACAATGGGGGGCTGGGGAGATGACTCAGAAGTTAAAGTCTTAGCCTTGCAAGCAAAAGGACCTGAGCTCAGATCCCCAGATCGCATATAAATATGCCAAGCTGAGGGCTAAAGAGATGGCTCAGAGTCTAAGCCTCTGCCTCAAAAGCAGAATGACCTGAGTTCAGATCCCAGATCCCATGTAAGAATGCCAGGTGGAAATAGCAGCAACCTGCACTTCTGGCCCTGGAAGGCAGAGCATGGAAAACAATAAAGAGGTAGAGCAACCCAGGATAATTCCCAAAGTCACCCTTGGCCCTCCACAAGCATGTACAGTGCCACTCGACACACACACACACACACACACACACACACACATTCATGCAAAAAGAAAAAAAGGGGGCAGGCAAAAATGGTGACTGTATGCAGCTCCAGCCTTGAAAGACACAGCCTTCCCCAGAGCAAAGCCATAAGGAGGTAGAATAATCCACAATGATTCCTAATGTCACCCTTGATTCCCCATAGGCACAACCACTCAAGTGCCCTATTGTACATATGCTCCCACACACACAAAAGAAATAGCAACAATGGTGTGTCACATCATGTCACATGCCACACAGTCGGTAAATGAGCTTCCCCTCTTCCCTGACTTTTTTCAAATGTTTTCTGTTTCTGACTATTCTTACCCTGCACCTCTAACTTCCATTCTTGGGTGTTAAATCTGGAGAATTTATCTTACCTCCTCTTGAAAGCATTAGCTTTGGAACCCTCTAGAACTTACTTTTGCACTGGAGAAAAATTTATTCCATTCCAAAGTCACATCCTCTCTCAAGTAATTCCAATGATCAAAATGTTCAAAAATGTCAAAATGTGACACATTATTTTGTACATTAAAAATTCATTTAAAGTCTCTTTCCTGCTTTCATATTTTTCCCTTCCTATCTTTTACCACTCCTTCTCTTTCATTCTGTTAGCTTTCTTCTCCTCTACTTCTTTCTCTCTCTCTCTCTTTTTCTGTTTTATCCAATCACGTAACAAAAGTCTACAGTGAGACTTGTCTTTTCCAGACCTGCATCATGACTGACATATCAACATGCCCCCATAGACTATCGAGGAACTTAAGAGAAATAAGAACATATAGTAGAAACCTTGGGACTAGAACTGGATGAGTGAAGGGAAATGCCCCTATCAGTGGGGTGACCTGAAGAGAGGCAACTTGGTCTGCCACAGAGGCCTGAACCCCCACAAGAGTGGACAAGCCAAAGGAACCCTGGGGTCCATAGTAGCATATAGGAAGGAGGGTGGGAGGGAGTGGGATGGACTAATGAAGGGAAAGGAAAGGAATGGAAGAGATGGAGGGAAGCAGGGATAAACACTCAATATGTTTGTAAAACTAGGAAAACAAAATAATTTTAAAAGAATAAAGCATGTAAGTACAAAAAAGGGTCACTCAAGTAGTCTTCTCTCATGTCCCTTAGAAGCAATGGTCTCTCGCCCACTAGTTAACAGTCTTCCTTAGACCTCGATTGGCTGAAAAACCCTGGGGATGGAATGCCACACACCTGCTCCCAGAATGCTGTGGGCAGATATGATAATACTTCTCCCATCTGTGTTTCCTGAAGAGTCTGGTGGTTCTTAACCTTGAGTAAGCTCGTCAGCCGCCTCCTGTCTGTTTTGATGCCCTGCATTTGTATTAGCACAGTGTGTGTGTGGTGTGTGTGGTGTGGTGTGTGTGTGGTTGTGTGTGTATGAGAGAGAGAGAGAGAGAAGAGAGAGAGAGAGAGATCCATCTGTGCTTCCTAATAGAAGAAGCATCCACAGAGCAGCATGAAGACCCCTTCACAATAGTAGTGTCTGAAGTCCTCTGTTTCTACTGAATCATGATTCTTGGCAATCGGATTCTTGGCAAAGTCAGATGTGCTAGCTGTCCTATATGAGGACATATAATGAGTCAGTCTTTCTCTTGAGTACACCTTGTTGCACACACAGGTAAAACATTACATCAAAGAGGACAGGGGAAAAGTGGAAATGGCAGTCACTGATACAACCCCAATCTAGATGCTGCTGTTTCTATGAGTGATTAACAGACTGATCTAATCAAAAAGTTAAGCACAGTCCTTGATAGAAGTATATTGTATACTGATTCACTAACTTACCAAGTTATAATGGAGTAAAATCTTTGGATCTCCAATTTCAAGTCTGCAATCCAGAATCATCTCTATAATTTCTCAACAGGTCTTCCATGATTTCAAGGTACCCTGAACCTCATGCTGTAGACCCAAGACCCCTCCCAGACCTTGAGACCCTGAAGAAATGTGTGAGGCTATGTATAATTAGGCCAGAATCACGCAGTAGTTGGCTGGTGTGTGTGTGTGTGTGGGGTGACCCCAAGCAAAGTCAAAGTCCCAGATAAGGATGAAATTACCCCCTCCACACCCTCTTCTTAGAGGAAGTATCGGTGAGCAAAGGTGTAATCTTGATGTCCTTAGACAAACATGTCAGCTGTTTGGAAGAGAATGCCATACAACTCCTAAGGGCATAGTGATGGCCACTGAAGAAAAGAAATCTACCTAAAGTGGGGGCAGGGTGATCCCAGCATTCAGGGAAATCGGAGCTTAACCTGGAAGACCCTGTCTAAAAAGAAAAAGAACTTATTAATTAATTTAAAGGGCCCATCCCACCTCGTGAGGAAGCCCACCTTGGCCAGCAACAGCACATCGATGAAGTCCAGGGTCTTAGATTTAGCCTTGGCCTTGAGGAAGTCATCCACACCCTGATCAGCAAGGGTGCGACGTCGCTCCTGGATGATGGCATCCGTGAAGTCGTGCACCAGGCGACAGGCCTTATGGAACCGTGCCCCGTCTGGGGTGAGGCAGTACATCAGGTCCGTGTGTAGAAGCAGCTGATCATTTCTCTTAACCACTAAGGCGCTGAGCTCCAAGATGGCGGTGATGTACTCACTGGGCTTCCTGCAGGACGAGGGCATGAAGGGAGTCAAGTGCTCAGCAGACCTAGGTAGCTAAACATACATGATACCTAACTACCCAGAAACACGTGGACGCACAGACACAGAATAGAGTGGAACTGTGAGGCCTGACTTCTCGGTCCCCTTTCTCCCTGCATCCCATCCATAGAAGCTTCCTCTGTGATCCTAGGCATTCAGACCAAGTGTGGACATCTCCTCCTTTCTGTCTACCCAGGCTCCAATCCTGACCTACCTGTTTCCTGGTGCTGTCCATCCAGCTCAGACCTCACAGGCTTCCCATTGGTCTGTTGCCATCCCCTCTTACCATTCCTGCACACTGTGGCGATTTCATCTCCTGACTACGAGACAATCATTGCCTACAGAGCTCCGTTCTGACCGTGCCTACTTTTGGCTTTACTGTGTGTGGAACTGTCTCCCAACTGTGTTAATGTCTTAATCTCTATCTTTTGGGATAGGTGGATGTGATGCGGTGGAATCTTTAAGATGTGAGAAGAATTGAGCTCATTAAGGTTGTTCCTTTGAAAGACCACAGCCCTTTCTTGTGTCTCTCTTTACTTCTCAGCTGCTAAGAGGTAAGTATCTCCATCCAATATATGCTTCTACCATGATATAAGTTGGGCACAGTCCAGAAACAATGGAAACGAGGACACTTTATTGCAGGTCTCTGAACTATTAATCAAGAATGTAATTTGATGATCTCCTCTATGTAAGTTGATCATCTTGGGTATTTTGTCACAGCAACAGAACTCATACACTCTGATACCTTTAGCAGTTTCCTATAAACAACACTTTTGTGTGGCTTTGGGTGTCATATGTAGCTATCATATACTCTGTCAACCTCATTTCCAAATTTCCCCTGTCAGATGTACCTGATGTGATTGCACACACAACCTTCTTTTTCTAAACAGTATCACCTCCCTGGAATGATAGACAGCTCACTACCTCCTCTTCCAGTTGGTTCAATGCCAATTCAAATCCTCCTCTTCCAAGTTCCCTCTGTGCCCTCAAACAAGCACTCCTTCCCCTACCTCCGCTGCTATGTGCATGAGCCAGGTGCCAGAGTCAAGGCAAGACTCACTCCTGACAGTTGCTGTCAAAGCTGAAGACACATTTCTGCAGACTGTCCAGTGTCATGAGGCTGATGTGCTCAAACATGTCCAGACGAGCACTGTCCCCTGAGGCCAGGCGCTGCCACTTGGCCTAGACGGAGAAAGGGACAGGGTTTCAGTTCAACATTGGCTACCTGAGATCCTGTCCAAACACAGCCACCAGGATGAACACCCAAATACCAGACATGGTGTTGCAATTACCCTTCTTTGGAGCAACAGCTTCCTGTTGCTATTACTGTGCATGTTGCTGATAAAATCACAACCAAATAGTTTAAGGAAGCAAGGGGCTTTATTCTGGCTTAAGATTGTCCAGTTTCGGGGCTGGAGAGGTGGCTCAGGGGTTTAGCCTCTGCCTTGCAGGCGGAAGGTCCTGAGTTCGGATCCTAGACTCCACGTATAGACACCGGGCAGGAGCAGGGGCGGCCTGTGTTTCTGGTCCTGGTAGGGCGGAGCCTGTGAATCCCGGGGCAGAGTAAACAAGGAGGAGGTGGAGGAGTCCATGGTGGTTCCTGAATTCGCCCGTGATTCTACACACACACACACACACACACACACACACACACACACACACACACGCGCGCGCGCGCGCACATACGCACACATGCACAATTGAATAAATAAATAAATAAATAAATAATAAATAAATATTGTCCAGTTTCAGTTCTTACTCTAGGTTGGCAGGAGAGTTCACACCAACACTAGAGTCCAAGTGGACTGTCCACACCTGTCATAGTTATCGTGCATGGTTGCTGATAAAATCACGACACAACAGCTTAAGATTCCTAGCTACACTTTCTTGTCCAGCTAGCAGGAGAGCCTACATCAAGACCAAGGGCTGAGGGAACTGGCGACATCACATCCACATAATGGCTTGAGAGAGAAAGAGAGATAATCCTTACTTGTCAGACCAGCAGGTCTGGCCAAGTATACAGATGCCAACTTTCTCAAACAGTCCTCTCTATTTTATTCACCTGCCTGGACTAGTCCCACCTAATATGGGCTGTTCCTTCCCCATCAACTGGACAATCTTCTACAGGTTCACTCTGGGCTTAAATCAACTACTAATTCTCTACAAATGTGCCCAGAGCTCGAAATCTCAACCATCAAGTTGACACCTAACTATGACAACACCATATCCATACATCCACAGAAATGCTGAGTGAAGGATGATGCCTACTTGCCAGACCAGCATGTCTGGCCAAGTGTATCAAAGGATGTTAACCTCTTCAACCAGTTCCCTGCATCTTATTTGCCTACCCAGGGAATAGTCCCACCACCATGGACCAGATCTCCCTCTCAATCAGAATCTCCTGCAGGTTTGCAGGGGCTCAACTTAACGGCCAATTCTTCACAACTGTACCAGTACTGTAGCTCTCAATTGCCAAGTTGACCAAGGTATCTAACTATGACAACTCTAGGGGGGATGTAGACCATTAAGGTGGGAATCACACAGCAGAAGGCCTATCTGGGGGCAGGAGCAAGAAGGCAATTCAGGTCACAGATATTGACATGGAAGACAGAAAGAACAAGAGCAAACTGAGAAGTAGCAAGGCTGGGCTTCCAAACTTCAAGGCTCAGCCCCTGTGACTTACTTTTCTCTAGCAAGGCCCCACCTTTCAAAGGTACATACGCCCTTTGTTAGCATCATCCAATTTGGTTTCAAACAATATGCTTGAAAATGTTTGTTTCTTATCAGTATTTTCTGTCTAGTCTTCATGATGACTATATTCAATTTCCAGAACAACCACGTCAGACATATAGAAACTAACTCCTTCTGAGGCCAACAAGCATAGGGAATATGTAAGGAATTTGGGACACCCATTGGTTTGGTCTAAGCATCCTCCCCCTTCTGGTATTGTATCTGACAGCTTGGGTACACACTATACACACACACCCTTCTTGGAGCAATGCACCTAGTGACCCCAGACCCTTCACCTGCATCAGGCTATCCATACATCCCTCCCTAAACAATGGAATAAGTTTCTCCTCCCCTAGTTTGCTAATTAGATATATAGGTGTCAACTTAATTGAAGGCTGAGTTCTGGGCTTATCTGTGAAGAACTAGTAGTTAATTAAGGTAATCTCTAAGCAGATTTGCAGGAGATTGTCTTATTGATACAGAAAGACTCAGTCTACGGAGGGCAAGACATTCAACATTCCCTGGGAAGGTGGATAAAATGAAGGGAGTCGGTTCAATAAGTTGGCATTCTTCAGAAAACTTTTGCAGACTCATAATCTGGCAAGTGAGGCTTGCTTTTCTCTCAGTAATCCCCATGAATATGGTGTGGCCAGTTCCCATGGCTCCTAGTGTGATATGAATTCTCCTGCCAAGCTGGACTAACAACTGTAACTGAATCATAAACCAGAACAAAACCCCTCTTTTCCCCTAAGCTCTTTGGTTGTGAATTCATCAGCAACATGCACACAAACTACAACACCCAGTAACCATCAACCCTCGGCAGTTTCTATTCAAATGCATTCCCAACACTTCTGGGTACAGAGAATAAGGATGTCAGTGTGGCTTTGGGAGCATAATCAATAAAGTTAAAAATGTGCCTTCAAGTACCTTCTCAAGGAAAACCCCAAATTTACACTTTATGCCTATGCATTTTATTGTGGTTTGACACAAGATGCCTGAAACCCCACTGGAGTAGACAAGCCAGAGAGAACCCTGGAGTCCATAGAAGCAAACAGGCAGGAGTGAGGGAGTGGGATGGATGGATGAAGGGAAGAGAGGGGAATGGGAAAGAGAGGGGATGGAGGGAAGCAGGTCTAAGTACTCAATATGTATAATCAGAAAAATAAAAATAATAACTAAAAAAAGGATAGCGATATCAGAAGTCCTTTGGTAATTGTGAGTTAAATTCATATCAGATCTGGCAAGGTCACTGATGCAGCGGGCAGCTATATTGAGCAAAACTGTGTGGGGCGTTTTATGTCAATAGGTGTTTTTAAACCCAATTAATACTATGGAGAAACACAACTCAGAGAGGAAGATCAATGGCCCGCTATGTGTCCTTTAAGAGTACATGCTTGAAACTGTCACCATGCCCTCGATCCCCAGGCACAAGCTGGGTACTTGGTTTAGAGCACCACTGGTGGCATGACGTTTGTGCTGTCGTGACAATCTGCACGTAGGCTTCAGGATGTTGAAGTGGAAGGCCGGGTCACATGCAGACGGTGGGCCGGCTCCACTTGTCCCCAGGGCGCCACCAAGAGCCCCGGTCCCCTGGGGGGGCAACCAGGACAGTGTGAAGGACAAGCACTTCCCCCACCTCACCGAAGACGAAGGTTCCACAGACTGTCACCGTAAACACTCCACACCAAGGTTTCAGTAAGTTTGTAAAGATCACGTCCTTTGGGCAATCGCAGCGCCACGAACAAGGACATCAGGAGCCATGAAAAGGAGTAGGGGGCGAACGATGGGGAGGGCGAATTTCCTCAAATCAGCATGATGGTTTGAGGGAAAGGATAAAGAGAACAGAGAGGAGTGGGGAACGACCATGGAATCAAAGCGACAAAGCAACAGGCAAAGCGGAAGTTACCTGAGTATGCATAACAAGCCTTCTTGCACATAGAACAACGGCAGCACTTTCTAGGGCTTGTACTAAGACCCCGATTACCCGCCGGCTGCGTCAGGCATGCCTGACAATGCTAACATAGTGTGTGGGATGGAGACAGATAGCTAACTCACATGCTGAAGCACACATGATCTGTCCCGGGCCATGACCCTACCCACTGGTGACAATGACTGCGGCCACATCGTCTCAAGATTTGGATATTAACTGTGCGGACCTTGGACTGAGACCCCTTACATATCCAGGCTTGCCAAAAACCCAGGATGGAGTCAGGGGGAAGTAGTGGGGTGGACATTGAGAACAGTCCCTGAAGCACAGAGAAGTTCACAAGAGCAAAAGGTAAGGAGGGACTAGACTGTTAGGGATGACATAAAGAAATGGAGTGGAGACAGAAAGTACCCACCCCCCCCCATTCTCCACGGCGCCACACAAGCTACTCCCAATGGGTTACCGAAGCTTGAGGACAGAATCGGACGATGTCGGGGTGGACACAAAGTGATAATGGGGAGCACGGGACCAGCCAGTCAAAAAGCCATGAGGGGTAAATGGGCCACCAGTTTTTGTTAGCACTTCCGTCATGCCTGTGCTACTGTGGGGAACCTGCAAGCAATGATAGAGAGAATGAGTCCAACTGTCAACCTTGGGGGGCCTAAGGGGGGTCCGAGTAGTTGTTTAAAATTGCAATAACGATTCTGAGGTGTCTGGTGAAGGGTTACGCAGGCAGTTGAGACAATGGTGTTCCTATCAGTTGACTAACTCAGAATAACTGTCCCCCTTTCTTTCCCCCTCACTCCACAGAGTCTAAGTAGCACCATCAACTCACTGAAGAACCAAACGGAATAATAAACTAAAGAAGACCGAATTCACTCTTCCCATTTCCTGAGGTAGGACTCCCACCATACCACCTGCCCCCAAACCTCCAACCACCAGATATCAAGATCAGGTATTTAAATTTTGGCTTCACAACTTACATCTGACCTTCCCGCCACTCCACCCGGCGATCCTCACCTGGGTCTCAACTTAAAAACAACATCTGTTTTTCCTGTTCATCATTACATCGCGCTTAATCTAGTTTCGTCTCTCTCTTTTCTCTCTATCTCTCTGTCTCTCTCTCTCTCACTCTTTTCGGGCTCGTCTCTGTCTCTTCTGGTCTCCTGTCTCTCTGCTCTTGCTTGGGAGTGGGAGTAGGCTCAGAAGTTAAAGCTTTGCCTGACAAGCAAAGGAACTTAGTTTCAGTGCCCAGATCCCACCGAAACATGCCAGAACAGATAATGGGTACAGCCTGCTGTCATCGGACCCTTGGAAACCTGCAGAGCAAAGCAATAAAGGAGGTAGAGCAAATCCAGGAGTTCCTCATATTCGACCCTTGGGCCTCTACAGCAAACACGCACATTACAGATGAGTGTTTCACATATATGCAATAGACAACATACATATACATAAACTCTATATCTGTCAGTCCCCCCCCCCGGTCTCTCCTTTCTCTTTTTAGTTCTTTTTATCTCGCTTCGCTGCTCTCTCCTTGATATGCGACTCGGCCTGGCCACATGGTGATTATATAATGGTGTATGTAGATATGAAGTTAGACATACATGATTATCAGGCATGGCTATCACAATGCATCATAAAATGGGTTTTGTGTCATGATAGATTGTTTTATATGGCTTGGTCCTATAAAACGGTGTAATTGACTGAAGATTACCTACAGCCTGAGGGGTTGTTTATAACGCGTTGCTTGCATTTAAATTTATAGATGCATGAATAATATCACTTTCTACAATTCCTCCAGGTCCGGAACAGGTTATATAACAGTGGTGTTCCACGTCTATGTACGGGGAGCAATCAATGGTCCACACAGTCTAGTTATGAGCGTGCAAGAGCTTTCACCATGGAGGGAAACTCGAACCTGTGCTCATGGTACCATGATGACAAAATCAGCTCATGTTTTTTTAAAACTATCCTCGTTTTAAGTGACATGTGGCAAGCATGTGTGGTGTGTAACTTGTGTTTGAGGCGTGATACAGTATGTGTCCTGCATATAGGCATGTGCAAAATGCCCAAAAAAAATGGTATGTGCACATAGTGTGTGTACCATGTGGTGTACATTGGTGAGATGTCAGGCTCGAAATTGTTGGTACCCCCACAGTGTTTGGGAAGTCATGGCCCTTTAGGAGGTGGAGCCTTGACTGGAGGAAGGTAATCACAGGGTGGACCACCCTACTTTCGGAGGATGTTTGCTCTTACAGTGGCAGTTTTTGGTTGCTCTCAGCCTGCAGATGGAGTGACTTAGGCCCATCTCCACTTCTGCAGCCATGCCGCTTCTGCATCAAAGACTATTATCTTCCCTCGAAAGGGTAGAGCTGCATAAATCTACCCTTTTTCCCCCCTTAAATTGTCTGGGTCGTCAGTAACTCTCAAACAACAAAGAAAGTAACTAGTACGGTAGGTATGTGCCCGGTTCTGTTCCCTGCATAAACTTGTAGAGGGTCATCAGGCTAACAAGCCTGCTCTCTTGGAGACACATTACAAGCATCTAAATGGACAGTGTGTTAGCCTGGATTCTCCCCTTTGGAAGTTGAGTTTTTTGCTTCTTGTCTCAATAGAACAATGGCAAGGCAATTCTTCCCTCTGGGAGTTTATTTACCTCCTGGTTTGTGTTCTGATCGCTTTGTTCTTCAAGCGGCAAGATGTAAACTTCCCCCCTACAGTTCCTTCGCCGTAGGGCTTTGACAACATGGTAATGCAAGGACCAGGTAACTTGGCTGCTGAGACAGTCATTGTCCTTCCCCTTTTAGCGACTAAGTGTCATGCCTGCTTTCAACTCTACCTGGAGAACTCATGTCTGGTCCCACCAGCAGTAGAGTTCAACTCCTGCCTGTTTTTGGCTGGCACAGGATTATACATTTAACATAATCCTATAAAGAATTTGGCTTTCTCTCTCTTGATTTTTCTTTCCGTTACAAATACTCGTGATGCCTACAATAAAATTGGCTTGGAATGAGAGGACAATACCAAGCTCCCTCTGACCCACATCCTGGATTTCTATTCCTCCGACCATCCCACTTTTGGTTTCTCGCATTGAGGTTGGGTTCATGCTGTTCGTGGGCCCGGACAACACCGTCCCTGAGTTTGTCCCTGGCATTGGTGTTGCCATCTTCCTGGATGCTGCCGAGAGACCAGCTCCTCGTAAGTATCAAAGAAACTTCGAATTGCAGGAGCAGGTGTGGTCGCTTTCTACATGTCCCACTGGGGTGGGCCATGCACTCATACTGTGGGCAGCTGCCGACCACCATACAGAGCTTCTGGTCATAGGTCCACAGACCCGGCACCCTGTCCTGAGACCTATTTTAACACACCCTCAATGACTATGAGAACATGAAAACACTGAGACCAAGTCGCACCATAGAGACACAGGTCTAAGGTCAAATCCATGGTGGTGGGGTAAATAAAGGGCAAGCGACAGTGTTTTCTCTCCCAGGTGAATGTATAGAGCCTATGGTACACTTCAAGAACAGCATGATAAGGAAGGAAGTAGCCCAGGAAGAGGACATGAACAGTAAACCTGTAACTCTCTTCTGGCATAACTGTGCCCTGGGTGTATTTAGTGGTGGAGGGAGATTGAAAATGCACACAGACATGCATGCATGTATGCATGCACATACAAGCGCACACACAAGCATGTGTGTACACACATGCATGCACGCACCCACATGTATTCACACACACATGTCTGCCCACATGCTATGCAGCAATGAGTAAGAGAACAGGATTACCACTAACTTTTGTTATATCCCCTACCCACAAGACCCCTTAGTGCGCCCCATGAAGGAAGGCAGGTTGGAAATGACCAATTATATGGCACATTATTCTAAGGCTGAGGAATGGGAGATGAGATGGTATAACCCAGGATGCCAGCCCACACCCTAACCACCTCCCCTGACCCTGCAGTCCGCTACCCCTGTAGAATCCCACCCACTCTGTCTACCCACCCAAACCCTTCCCACCACCCACACTGCAAACAGCCCAGGTGACCCAAAGCCAGGTCCCGCCGGGGGGGGGGTGGAGGGAACCCCACAAGGTCGCTGGTACTTTCCATACACGTCATGAGATCTGAGTCAAGACACTGGCCACACATGCCAGGAGACTTTGATAATTATGGTTTATCTCCCGCTTACAAACATTGGAAATCTCCACCCACTATGACACCCTTGCCTCTTGTCCATTGGAAGGATCTCCTGACAGGTACGTGGAAGGGACCCCACCCTCTATTAACACAGGGCCAAGGATATGCTTGTGTTCTTTCAGATCCCACATTGAACCCTATATGGTACCCTCTCATCTTGTTCACCCTGCAACTGATGCATCAGTTCATCCAGATGAACTTCAGCCTGGATGAGAGTGGCTCTCCTGTTTCCCCTGGCAGCTCTAATCACCTCTGACAATCTTTGGGCCCTAGCCCCTTTCCCTCCTCTTCTTCTTCCTGTAGCTCTTGACTTCCACCCTTTTTTCCAGCTATATTTTCTGCTTCAGATGATACTGGTCTCCCTCTTATAAAACAATTATTGGACAGGATATCTGCATTCTTATACTTCATGTCCTTGTACGTTTATATGTACTGTGTTTACATGTTGTGTGTGGCCACTTCAATTTTTTTTATTTCTGTTGCTCACTAATAAAAAAAATTTTGCCATGCCATTTTTAAATACATGTATGCATACTTAAAAATGAGAACAAGTAATTTTAATAACATTTAAGGCCTTAACTAGTTATGTTTTATATCGATCACAATTGTTTTTCTGATAGATTGTAAGTTTTCTTTCATGAAAAATTTTCTCACTTGGTTTTGATCTTTAATGAGACCACAAATGAAAACGCCATTATGTTCTTAAAGGTTTTTTCATGTGTTCCCAAAATAACAAAGTCATTATGATATTGCTTGTTCAAACTTGCTCATTCCTCTGACTTCTTTTATAGAATTTTATCCCATCAAATCTAGTGACCAGTAAAATATAATTATCTTCTAAAGAGTCCCACTTTAGGTTAGGAATGCAATCACTCATTCAGTGAGCCCCACTTAAGATTAGGAATGCACTTAAACCGAGGCTTGCCCTGGTGAGTTCACTTGAGAGATTGATGCCTTCAGAACTCGGAGCCCATGCTCGATTACATTGAATTGGACTGATCCGGAGGCACCATATGCGCATAAGGCCGGGGGATTAGTGAACCTCTCGAAGCCCCCCACGAAGTATAAGACATTTGAGTCTGATCCTGAAACTCAGGGACATCTGCGGAAGAGGGGGCAGTAAGATTGTAAGAGCAAAAGGATGGGGGAAGCAATGATTTGAAGAGTCTCCACACTAGATAGGGCTGAAGCAATCATAATAGGACTTTGCAGCCCTGCGCCATGTCCGTCACACTATTGACCTCACAAAGTCTAACAGGCTAAAGGCACCAAGATCCTGGAGGCAAGGGATTGATGGCCACAGAAGTGTTCCTATGCTTAAGGGGAACACGAGAAAGGGTTCAGGGAAATGCCATGGGTCCTTTATGTCATCGGAAAGGAGGACCAAGAGGAGAGTTAGGCATACACAATAAAGGACTCTCTGGGAATTGGGGGGGGCACTGGGAGATGGGGATGGAGGGAGGGGGAGCAGGGGGTTCGGGGGGGGAGGGAACTGGTCTACCTATTAAGTTTTTATGAGCGGAAATAATAATAAAAAATGTTAAAAAAAAAAAAAAGACATTTGGGTCTGATACATTCCTTGTCTCATCTGCACCTCTTTTGGTCTCATTTCTGTTCTTTAGAAAAATGTGCAACCTCCTCTCACACTGTAAGGAGCCCCAGTTACATGTCTTAAAATCTCTCCTAGAGACTAGAGGCCTGGAGGTTAGGTCTGCTGGCCTAGATTAATTCTGGAATGAGGCTGTGGTTTTAGCACCTTGGATCCCCCCAGAAAATATGTGGGAACTGGACTATGGATAAGAATGTGTTCCTTGCTAGATGTTTTTCATAATTAAGCTAAGTTGCTGGACTTAACTAATACGAGGCTTGTTTTAAATAAGGTTTTCCTAAATGTTATCCACCTTTGATAAAGCTTTCAAGGATAATTTTAAGACAGTTGCTCGTAAATTGTACAGTTGCTGGTAAAATGTTGTTCATGTGCTTGTATGTTTATATGTTCTGTGTTTACATGTGTGTCTTGTGTCTGTGGCCACTTCAATTTTTTTTTCGTTTCTGTTGCACGCTGATATAAAAATTTTGGCATGCCATTTTTAAATACATGTATGCATACATAAAAATAACAAATAATTTTGGTAACATCTAAGGCCTTAACTAGTTATGTTTTATATTGATCACATATTGATAGATTGTAAGTTTTCTTTCATTGTTTTCTCACTTGATTTTGATTTTTAATAGGACTACAAATTAAAATGCCATTGTGTTCTTAAAGGTTTTTCCATCTATTCCCAAAATAACAAAACCAATATGATACTGCTTTAACAAACTTGCTCATTCTTCTGACTTCTTTTACAGGATTTTATCCCATCAAATCTAGCAACCAGTAAAATATAATTGTCTTCTAAAAAGTTCATTGGAATTTCTTCCTTCTCCTGGTATGTATGAGCTCCCTTTCTTGGGGACAAATCTGCTTTCTAATTACATGCTCCCATGTGTACTCCTACTAAAGTGGACCAGGAATTCAAGCCTGCACCTTAGCTAGACCTGATTCCTTTAAAACAAAGAAGGATAAATGCCGAACCCAGCATAGTTTTCAGGAAATTCTAAGTGCACTTGGGTCAATTCGGGTTCATGTTTCCTTTTACCTCACAAGATTTTGGCCTAAATTGCTTAAGGAGTTTCTCTGAGGATCCATCTGCCTAAGGGTACTAGCAGGCATGCCCAAGCTGACAAACCTGAAATTCCCTTCCCAGCAGGGAAAGAAAGAAAAAAATGCTTTAAATGTGTCCTAAGCACTGATCTTCCTGGACCTTAAGAGGGAAGTCCAGGACGGCCATGTGCCTCCTGCCCGCCAATATTTTTTTATACTTTTTTAATTATTTCCCTCATACAAACTTAATAGGTAGACCAGTTCCCTCCCTCCCTCCTCCTCCCCCGAACCCTCTGCTCCCCATTCCCCAGTGCCTCCCCCCCCAATTCCCAGAGAGTCCTTTATTGTGTATGCCTGACTCTCCTCTGGGCCCTCCTCTCTGATGACATACAAGGACCCAGTGGCATTTCCCTGAACCCTTTCTCATGATCCCCTTAAGCAAGGAACACTACTGTGGCTGTCAATCCCTTGCCTCCGAGGATCTTGGTGTCTTTTAGCAGATGCTAGACTTTGTGAGGTCAGTAGTGTGTTGGACATTGCGCAGGGCATGCAAAGTCCTATTATGATTGCTTCAGCCCTAGCTAGTGTGAAGAATCTTGAAAATCATTGCTCCTCCCATCCTTGTGCTCTTACAATCTTACCGCCCCCTCTTCCGCAAATGTCCCTGAGCTTTAGGATGGGGAGAGCTGCCCGCCAATATTAACAGCACCTGGAATGTTTCAAACTATCCTTTGACATATCAAAAATAAATGAGACTAAAGTTCAAATTATTACTGCTGCATCCTTTGGTAAACAATTATTGGACAATGTACCTGCTTTCTTTTCACCCATAAATTTGGTAACTTGATTAACTTTTGGAGTTGCCCTTTTTGTGCTAAATGTCCTATTTAAATGCAAATGGAAAGTGGTAAGGTCTCAGCTTTTACAACACAAGCTTGCTTTCCAGGTCCTCAGGGCATCCATTCAGGCCTCAGGCATTCCTCAGCATTCACAACAAAAGCTTGCTTTGAAGGTTCTCAGAGCATCCATTCAGGTTCCAGACATTCCTAAGGATGCCAAAGACCCCTTAGAAGCCTGGCTATCCTCCATTGAAGCTAAATCTTGCTAATTTACAATTTTTAGGTTTTGATTTGTGTCTCACCATCTCTTGTGGATCATTTTGCTGCCTACCCCACCCTCAGCCTCTCTGCCTGCCCCGCAAACAGCCTCTCCACATGCCCCTGCAATGATGAAAACCTGCTTTTCTCTGAGTTCCCCTTTGGGACCATGATCCCTTCGCTGTGGTGGTCTCATGACTGGTAGTCAATGATGGGTAAGGCTCCACACGAAGGCGGTAACTGACCTAAGGCAGACATAATCACCTATATTCCATGCAGCTGAAGAGGCTCGGGGTCATCCAGCTATCATGGTCCCCACTGAAAAAATTTATAAATAAATAAAAGGGTGAAATTTGGTACTAACAACTCAAGGAGGCCCTATCCCAGCTCCCGAATTCAGAACAAGCGTGGACGTACAGACTTGCTCCAGACATATCCCAATAGAGGACCATGCAAGTGGAATGATGAACAACCAATGGGAAGTGGCCGTCTAACCTGCCCCTGCATGGAACAACTAGTAAACAGTTAAATGACTGGTAGCTGTCTCCCGGAGGAGGGATGCCAACACCTGATTGGACTATAACCCTATATAAGCCCAAACCCCCTTAATAAATGCAAATCTGCTGCAGCTCATCTCTGCCTGCTTCTCGCCTGATTCCCAGGGTCTGGTTAGTGATTTCATCTGCTGGCTCACCCCTTTGCCTTTAGCACCGAGGCCCCGCTGTTTCCCCCTCCTCCCCCTGGCTGGCCCTTCAGGGGATATGGCAACACTCCCTGATGTAGCGAAGTTAGGAATCAAGATTAACTATCATAAATCTACCCCTAACATCTAAACATTGGATTACATATCTTACGCCATTTTAAATCTCCACAAAGATACAAGATCATAATTCTGCCTGACATGATATATTGTGCCACATGAATTTTCCGCAGATTAGTGATAAAGTCCCTTAAGAAATTCTTTAGTGTCCCTTAGACTTTACCAGTTCCCAGACAATCCAAAAGAACAAAGTCCAAAGCCTCCTGTAAAATCAAAAGACAAGTTACATTCTTCCAATGTGCAATGGCCCAAAGTAAATATCTCCATTACAAAAGGGAGGAATGGAGGGCATATTCATGGGAAAATGAATCCATAACAACACCAAAAAACAACAGGATCATCTCCAAGTCCTATAGCTTTAAGCCCTGAATAAGAGCTACATGTTGTCATTATGTCAGATCCAAAAGCTTTTGTTTCTACACTTCCAGAATAAATGCCCACAGAACATATCACTTTCTTGTGCTGGGTTCTCCTATGCTATACAGCTTTCTTGGTAGATGTCCCATGTTGGCTATGACACCTCTGACATTCTCATATGTCAATGGAAAGACAGACTTTTATGTCATAGTACAAATTTTGTCAGTCTATTTGCAGGAATTCCAATCAGATGTAAACTACCTATCCCTGGCCATTCTCTGAAACCTCAGAAGTGGAATCCACATCTTTCTCACAATTGCATTGCTCTTGCCTCTAAGATCAGTACCATGGGGATGATGTTGCCAAGTTCTGCTATAACCTAGGGTAAGAATTGTGCCTTTGGATTACAGCTGTTTCAGCTTCTCTGTATCGATGCTGGGAAGAATCCAAATGAATAGCAAGTTTTGCTTTGCTAGTAGCACTAATCTCTATCAATAGCCACTAAATAAAAGAGAATTCTCTTTCTCTTTAAGTTTGACTTCACATTTTTCTCACCAAATGTTACAGGTTTTTTTTTTCTTTTGGCCTGATTTCCTTGATAATTTTCATCATAAATTTAAACAGGAGCACTAAAATGTAGCCATGCAATATTGTCAAGAATACACAGTTTTGAAATTTTCTCTGCCTAGTACTTGAATTTAGCCTCCTAGAAGCTTTCAGGATGTGAGCAAAACTTGGCCAAACTCTGCCAAAGTGACCATGCGAATCGTCTGCTTTGTAGTCCAGTTCCCAACAACAGTCTCTGTCCCCTACTGTACCATCACAAGCTAGGCTTCCACTGTCTGCATCACTCTCAGTATTGCCATGTTTCATACTTCCATTATAATAGCCTTTTTTAAGTTCTGACTCCAAGACTCAAAGGCTTTCCCAGTCCAAAATTCCAAAATGCTCCCTATTTCTCCCCAAAAAACAGCTCTAAAGCACCTTTAACATGTCATATCAATAGGCAACATTTTGGTACCAATTTTCCTGTTTTGCAACAACAATTCCAATTCTGGCACCAGATTCTTTTAGCATCATAGCAGCAGCCTGCTCCTGATACTAATTTCTGACACAATTACTCTTTCTTTAATGCTGTGTGATGCCACTCTGTCTCTAACAACTTAAGGGGGAAATGGTATATTTATTTGGTTCATAGTTCCAGAGGAGACTCATTATGGTAGAAAAAGAATGGGAGTCAGCAGATTCTGGAGGCACATCCATCAACATGGAGGGAAGATGAGTCTGCCAACATAGAGCAAGAGAGCCACTGAACACTTATGTCTTGTGATTCCTTTTATCTGCACTGTTACTGGGAAGCTTCATCCAGATTTAAAGTTGTTTGTTTGTTTGTATGTGTGTTGCAAATATCATAATCCAAATTATCTCTCCAAGTGGTTTGACAGCTAATCTAATGGTTAAACCAAAGTGTAAACAAGGTGTACACAAAGATTAATTATCACAATGACTGATACAGAATCTAAGATGAATGGTAGAAAATGAATGCAAAAATGCAGTATTGGAAGTCAAAAACCAAGATCTATGAGTGAGCCAAAGTAAGAGTTTTTCTTTAATTTTCAAAACGTTTTCCATGTGGACATAGTAATTTATCACTGATTTTCATATACTAAAGGTACACAATTACCAAACTAAAGAGGATTTATTCAACAGACATACTTTTTCCCACACATCACCAATGATAAATCAAATATTCTTCATGTCCTCTCCAGAAAGTCAGCCTTTATTTTTGTTACACTACTGAAATTTTGGTTTACTCCATGGATATCATACATCACGAGCTTTAGTATATTTGAGCCTCATCTGGTCCCTGATTTTATTATGTCTAATCACTCTTGTACATATTTGGTATCATTTCTAGTCTTGTCGCATATTAACTACTGCATCATACATGGGAAAATCACTTTTCCATTCAGCAGAACATGGATAAACATTTGTCTCTGAGTCAACAGTTTGATTGCACGCTGAATATTTATGTAACAGACTTCATTCACCATTCTACAGCTTTATCTCTTGGGCAAGTTCTTTGCATATGAACTGATGCAAAAATAAGCATGTTTATAGTTTGATCTGGTCACCAGCAATGTTGAACTGCACTTTCCCCTTACAATCCTGCATCTCCTCTGCCAGATTCTCTCCTATTTCCAAATCCTTTCAGTTGTGCGACCCACTGTATTTCATCTAGTTTGTCTTTGGTGACACATGCCTGACATGATAAATGCTCCAGCAAATATTTTAGATCAATGGATAAACCATTGAGGAAAGTATTCTCCTTTTCATTCCCTGTCAGCATCAGTCTTCATCAATCTCTCAGAGAGGTGTAGATCTTCTTGAGATCTTTCTATTTTCCATGGTGAGATGTTATGACAGATGCCATGTAATTCCTGTGTAAGTATACTTATCTGCCATAAAATCTTGTATATCACATCTTTGTCATGTTCATGAGATAATTTCTGATCCACCACTATCTAAATTTAGGCTCTTACTATCTTACTGCCATATTTTCTGCAATATTCCCTGACCCTTGAAGTGTGGTGGATGAGGTAGATATGTCCTATTTAGGAACAAACTGTCCACAGTCACTAATTTTTGCATTCTGACAAGATGTTTATATGTTCCTTCTTATGTATATATTATAAAAAGGTAGAAGTCATGACTTATTCCTGGTTAGTTCACACCTCTGAATAATAAATGTGAGAATTTTTGTAGGGGAAGGTTCAGAACTAGTGTATGTTCTTGAATCAGTGGTTGTTTGGAACATCTCTGTAATATGGATTGGGTTAAGAGATTATTTTTTATAATGGAAGTTGACAATTTCTTTATTTTGTGCACAGAGCTTGGTCAATGAGATTTTAAGCTATTTTGTTCAAATATATTACTTATTTCTTTACTGTCTTCATATTCTTCAATGAACAGATTTGAAATCAATGAGTCCATTTATGCTTTTTCTTCTTTTCTCCTCTTCTCCCCTCACCTCGTCTTTTCTCTCCTCTTCTCTATTTTCTCTCATTCATTCCACTTCCTTCTCTTTACCTCCTCTGTCTGATATAGAAAAGTAAACTGTGAAATTGCTACTAACAAGAGTTAGGCATAGATTAGAAAATTGTTGCTAGGAATGGATTAACAGAAAACTTCTGAGTCCCTGAGCCACTCCCCATTCCTGCAATTTTGCACCTGGACTTAACCACCACTGAGAGTCATGGAAAGTTCTGCAAAGTTGGTCAACCTGCCATGACTGTAGCTAAGTAACCACCCCGTGGGCTTTGGTACTAATGCCTCTGCTTGTGCATGTCATTATTGAACATTCTGCATTGTTGCTGAATCCTCGCCGGGCCAGCTAGAGAAAGGAAGGGGAAAGTCAACAGTGGTGAGTGGCATGGAGTCACCACACAGACTTCAGGAGTCAGGGGAGAAGTGAGCAGAGATGACTTGCCGCAGACTTTTTTATTTAAGGAAGTGTTTGAGCTTATATAGAGTCAGGGATCCAATCAGGTGTTAGGACCATTCCACTCCGGGGGACAGCCACAAAGGCAGGCTAGATGTCCGTTTCCCATTGGTTATTTATCCTTCTGCCTACATGGATCCTCTGTTGGGACATGTCCAGGGTTGTCCATAATTGTTCAGGCTTACCTGTAGCTGGACCTCTTGGATTCGGGAGCCCAGGCTAGGGCCTCCCTGAATCAATAGTGCCACACTGCATGACTAAGAATACTGCTCTCTCCCATCAGTGCATCCTACCTCGTTTCCACCATATAAATTGTAAAAGCAAACTGACACTTAGCCCAGTCTTCAGTCCACTGAAGAATTAGCCCAGTCTTCAGTCCACTGGTGCAAAATTAAAACTCCTCTTCCTCTGTCCATTGGTATCTTATGGATTATTCTGGACTTCTTGACATAACATCTCCTGACATTTTATATATAACCTTTTTCCATCTCCTGTAGCCACTTTTCTTTCCTTCTCTCCCCTTCTCCTTCCTCTCATTCCCTTCAATTCTGCTTTCTCATTCATCAGTTGAGAATAAATTCTTTTTTTAACATTTATTATTATTATTTCCGCTCATACAAACTTAATAGGTACACCGGCTCCCTCCCTCCCTCTCCTCCCCCCGAGCCCCGCTTCCCCCTCCCCTCACGCCTCCCTCCTCCCCCAGTACCTCCCGCCCCAATTCCCAGAGAGTCCTTTATGTGCATCCCTGACTCTCCTCTGGGCCCTTCTCTCCATGACATACAAGGACACATGTGGCATTTCCCTGAACCCTTCCCGTGTTCCTTTTAAGCATAGGAACACACTGTGGCTGCACATCCCTTGCCCTAAGGATCTTGGTGCCTTTAGCAATGCTAGACTTTTGAGGGTCAATAGGTGTTGGACATTGCGCAGGGCATGCAAAGTCCAATTATGATTGCTTTGGCCCTAACTTGTGTGGAAGTTCGCAAATCATTGCTCCCTCCCTTCCTTGTGCTCTACAATCTTACCGCCCCCTCTTCCCGCTTGAAATGTCCCTGTAGCTTCAGGATGGGGAGAGATTAGTGCTGGCCTAGTTCAGGTGGTTGATCTAGAATATCTGAAGTTCTGGATTGTGGTTTGTTGATTTTCTTCTGAAGTTTTGCTGCTCCTGCAATGCCCTTCACCCATCCTGCTGGGCACTGTATGTCACCCCCTGCGCAGGACAAAAAGCTGTTAAACTGGAGTCTTATTATAAGAGCACATTCAGGATAGAATGTAATAAAGTAGGAAACCTCACTGGAGGGAGGGCACATCCCCAATAA
>JALPQD010000532.1:438771-581317 GCA_023101885.1 Typhlomys cinereus | reverse complement strand
ACCACTTCCTCCCTCCTCCTCCCCCGAACCCCCTGCTCCTTCCCTCCCTCCTCCCTCCCCTTCCCCCAGTGCCTCCCGCCCCATCCCAGAGAGTCCTTTAAGTGCATGCCAACTCTCCTCTGGGCCCTCTTCTCCGATGCGTACAGGACCAGTGGCATTTCCCAACCCTTTCCTGTGTTCCCCTTAAGCATAGGAACACTACTGTGGCTGTCAATCCTTGCCTCCAAGGATCTTGGTGCCTTTAGCTGATGCTAGACTTTGTGAGGTCAATAGTGTGTTGGACATTGCGCCGGGCATGCAAGTCCAATTATGATTGCTTCGCCCTAACTTGTGTGATCTTGCAAATCTTGCTCCTCCATCCTTTGCTTTACAACTTACCCCCCCTCTTCCGCAATGTCCCTGAGCTTCAGGATGGGGAGAGATTAGCTGGCCTAGTTCTCAGTGGTTGATATAGAGTCTCTGAAGTTCTGGATGTGGTTTGTTGAATTTTCTTTTGCAGTTTTGCTGCTCCTGCAATGCCCTTACTCCATCCTGATGGGATGTATGTCACCCCCTGCCAGAACAAAAAGCTGTTAAACTGGAGTCTTGTTATAAAGCACATTCAAGGGTAGAGTATAAAAGTAGGAAACCAGGAGAGGGGTCATCACCCATTTGCAAAATGGTTACTTTTATCTGCCAGACTATATGCCCTCCACTTCTGGTAGATCATACCATCAGTTGAAATGATCGAAGAACGTCTGTGAACTTAACCAGGTGTCTCATTACTTACTTGCAGTCCTTGATGGGGCTATTTTCTCTGCTGTAACATAGTCCCTCTCTCTTGTTTATGGTGTGGGCCTCCCACCCCATCCTCCTGTTCATAATCCTGTGAATTATGTAGGTATTACTAGATTTATCTTTGAGTGTCTCAAGTGGGCTGGTGGGTTTCGTATCGAGCCACCTATTAGGGAGTACATACGGCTTATTTTCTTGGGATACTTCACTAATATAATTGTTTCTATGACATCCATTCCAGCAAATTCAGTAATTCATCATTTTTGATGGCTAGTAGTACTCATTGTAAGATGTACCACAGTTTCCTTATGCACTCGTCAACTGTTGGACATTTGGTTGATTCCATGACTTTGCTATTGTAAACAGTTCTCCAAGCCTTATTTTGATTTGACTGAGTCCTTTTTATTTCCTATTGTTACATCACAGTCTTGTTACTGAGGAGGAGCACAAGGCTCAGAAAGGGCAACTGAATTGCATCAAGGCTACACAGATGGGTAGTTGACAGAGCAGCTTGTCTGATTCCCACAACTGGATGTTTTACAGAGCTTTACATCAAAGGTGGCGAAGACCAGTGTGGTAGTTAGTACAATGTTCAATATGATAATTGGCTGTTGGCCTGGGCAAATGTATAAAAGAATTCTAGTTTCCTGTGGGCCGGGGTTCCATGTGCCACAATGGGGTGGTCTCCTGTGGGCCGACGTCTGTGTGCTCACAGCATGAAACTGTTACCATATTAGAGAATGGACAGAACTCTATTCTTCAGCGTTTATTATCACGCATTCTACCGTGTGGAACTGAAAGCTCAATCATAACTACTCTTTCTAATGTATTTTCTTTTCATTGCTTTAATTATTATAGTTGTTAAGTTCAATTTTAAAAATGAGGACATGAAGTCGGAGGTGTTGTGATCAGGAAATCACACTGAATTACTTTATTTGCTTGTTCTGGTTTCCCAGGCTCTGCCTTGAAGGCCCAGAAATTGCATAGGCACCGATGACTATCTGTCTTTTGTGGGATTGCAGACCCGAACCAGCGGTCCTTTGTTTGCTGGAAACAAAAGACTTAGACACCATCTCCCATCTCCCAGTATCCCTTCCGGCATTTTTTTTTTGTGGTGGTACGTGGATGGTGGTGGTGGGTGGTGGGGTGGTGTGGTGGTGTGTGTGTGTGTGTGTGTGTGTGTGTGTGTGTTTTGCGCATTGGAATCACAGAAATAAGGGTTCACAAAAACAAAACTCATTTTTTAACTGTTCTTTTCCAGTCCACCATATCGAAATATGTCTGTGTTAATGTGACAGGTGGACTTTGATTTTGGGAATCTAAAAATTTCAACCCGCTCTCCCTCTCCTGTCATAAAAATATATGTTTGCATATGCCAATTTTGCAGATTCAAAGTGATAGAATAATAGATTATCTCCCATTTAATAGTGACAATGCTGAAAGACCCTTGCCCTAAAAAGAAAAAATTCACAGAATGGGCCAGGTCCGGCCACAGTATTGTATGAATTTGGCCCAGAGCTGATCATGGCATAGCTATAGTTAGCGATAGCCTCTAGTTATGTCCAGCATTCGCTACTGCTAGGCATTGTCTCAAAAACTATGCCAACTTGCTACTTCCCTCCCTGCCCGAAACCCCTGGTTATGGGGAAAAAGAGCTGTACCCTTCGGTGATGGGGAAAAAACGGCAGGGCTGTCAACCTCAAGATGACCAGCATCCTGGGAAACACAGTCTGCAAGAAAATTCTTTAAGCATATAGTAATTGCCCTGTCTGGAGCGAAACTTCCTGCGGTTGGCCGGAGACTGCCTCTATCACAGAGGCCTGGACGTCCTGCTGACCAGCGAGTTGCAAGATTACTCACCAACGAGACCCCCCACCCAAAACCCCTTTATAAAAACTTGCGTCAGTCGCTAGGAGCCGTTCAGTCTCCACTGCGTGAGAGGTGGCTGGAGCCACCGACGCGTTGTTGTTAATAAAATCCTCTTGCTTTTTATTGCATCGAGATGTGATCTTGGGTCTGCTTGGTGGTCCCATTCCTGAGTGAAAGACGGGGGGGGGGTGTCTTTCAATGCTTGGTTTTACCAAACACAGGTCTTATTCATGTTTCATATAAGAAAAGGAAGGGGACTGGAGAGATGGCTCAAGGGTTAAAATTCTGCCTAAAAAAACAGAAGGTCCTGAGTTTGGATCCCAGGTCCCACATAAAAAATGCCAGGTGGAAATGGAGGCAGCCTGCATTTTCGGTCCTGGAAAACAGAGCCTGAGAAATCCCAGAGCGAAGCAAAAAGGAAAGAGAAGCAATCCAGGATGATTCTAGAAGCCACCCTTGGTCCTCCACAGGGACACACAGTGCTCTCTGAGACACACACACACACACACACACGCATACACACATGCACATGCATGCACACACACACGCAAAACAAATAAGTAAATTTAAAAAGGAAGAACAGTTGTATGAGCAGAAACATCTAACTATTATGTGAAAGAAATGATGAGACAGGAGATTAAGATGCAGATTTTATGCAGGAATTAGCAAAATCTGTTCTACCATTGGGTCCGTGAAAGTAACTAAATATTTAGTTAATATTTGTCACATAAATTAATTATTAATTTCTTTAATATGAGGTTTTTATATGTTGTGCTTCATTTATGCTTTTGATAATTCACTGTATGTTTGGATAAGATGTGTTAATGTTTTTTAATGTTGAAATCATGTGTTGTTTAATTTCTGTGCTTGGATTCAAACTCTTTGACATTAAATACGTGATACTATTAAAAAAGAAGAAGAAAAGGAGGGGTTCTGCCTTCGTGCTCGATCTCACCACGGCTGCTTTGAATTTCATTTTATTCTTACGAGTTATATGACACGAGGAATTTAGGTTTTTTCATACTTATTCCTATGCGTCCATCATTCCTTTTCCATTAAAATCTTCTTTTCTCTACCACCCACGGTTTCCTGCAACCCTACAGTTCCATATGTCTTCACTCTTCCTTCCACTTCCTTGTCCCTCCCTCCTCCCCCCACACCTTCCCCACCTTCCAGCGGCAGCTCAGTGCCAACCTCAGCTGTATTTTTCTGATTGGGCTGTTGATCCTTGGTATCTGACCTGAAAAATAAAATCAATTGTTGGGGTGCATTCCTTGCTCCTGCTCCTAAAGGTCATGTGCCCACCCAGACACTGGGCTGTTGAGGGCAAGATTTGAGCTCTTCTAGGTGATGCCGCTGGTGGGCAGGGGAATTCCAGAATTTTCCAGAGCTGCGTGAAGAAATATCACACGCCGTTCCCCCAGCTGAATGGGCATAGGAATTTCGTAGATGCTCTGGGACCAGGATGACCTGCGCTTGGTCCCCTGGGACTGATTTTACTTGATACACCATGTACGGGGCAAGGAACGGGGAAGGGGGACTGTGGAATATGTGATGCAGGATAAACTTTTGTCAACCCACCAAGTCTTGTGTCTCCCCTTCCCCCATCAACACAAGGGGAGGCCAAGCACAATGTTCCTTGAATATATTCACCCTGCATTTGGCCGACAGTCACCCTGGTGTTGGCCACCTGCCTGGGGTTGGGAGGAGAACATTGGACCAACGAGGGATTGGCTCACACGAGTAAGCCGCCCCTTCTTCCAGGGCAGAATCCAGGGACAAAGAGGGCCAAGGGGGGCGGGGGAGGAGAGAGAGAGAGAGAGAGACAGAGAGAGAGAGAGAGAGAGAGAGAGAGAGAGAAGCTGTGGGAGAAACTTTGTTTCTGAGAGAAGTTTCCAAAAGAGGGGGAGTAGAACCGTGAACCGTGGAGGTCCCCGTCCCAGGTGAGAAGAAAGCTCTTCACGTGGCTGGGGTGGCACTAGAGAGTCAGCTGATTGAGGCACTATAACTACGGTGATTCAGCTGGTTTGGCAGTTTCTAGGCAACAGACCCTGGTCACCTCATTTCCAATGTGGTGGGCTGGACTCTAAGCAGTCTTTTTCCTCTTTTCTTCTTCCTTCTTCTTCCTCCTTTCTTAAAGCATGGTCTCTTCCTGGTATTTTTCTTGGGTATCCTGCCTCAACATTTCCTCTCACCAGCTATCATAGTCTAGCCCCCTATTCTTTTCTGGGCTGTGTCTTTCCCTCTGTTGGTGGCCCTGTGATAGCAGCTGTGGGCTCTCCCGCTCCAGGGTGCCTGAGGTCCTTGTCTGTCTCCTTAAGGACTCACCTTCTGTCTGTCTGTCCTTGCAGCATGCCGCAGCTGAGCCTGGCCTGGCTGGACTAGAGTCATGGGACTCCCCCTGGCTGCCCTGCTCTTGCTGGGGGTGGTGAAGAATATAAGGGGAGAGGGCCTCAGTGAACCTCAGGTAAGAGTCTGGGGAGGGGGTGTTGGTCTTTTGTAAATAGTCCTTTAAGGTCCTGTTTGTATGTCCAATTATGCCTTGTCCCTGAGGGTTATATGGGATGCCAGTAACATGTTTTTATACTCCAAGATGAGCGAAAGGAATGAAATTGAGCAGACATGTAAGGAGGGCCATTGTCTGTTTTTATGGTCCAAGGGACTCCCATAACCAGCATAGCCATTTTTACAGCCTTATGGATGGCTAGACTTTCTGCGTTGAACAGTGGCATAAAAAATTTGGGAGTAATATCTGTGATGCTGGTTGTATATACTGAAGTGTCCAAATGAGAAAAGTGGGTCATGTCATCTGCCATAAAGAATTAGGATAAGCCCTCTAGGGTTAACATTCTTTTCTTTTTTTTTATTTCCACTCATACAAACTTAACAGGTATACCAGTTCCCTCCCTCCCTCCAAATCCTCCAGACCATTCTGTTCCCCCCTCCAATCCCCTCTCCTTCCCCATCCTCCAGTGCCTCCCGCCCCATCCCCGGACCATCCTTTAATGTGCATGCCAAATTCTCCTCTGGGTCCTCCTCTCTGATGAGGTGGCAAGGATCCAGTGGCATGTCCCAGAACCCTTTCCTGTGTTCCCCTTAAGCATAGGAACACTACTGTGGCTGTCAATCCCTTGCCTCCAAGGATCTTGGTGCCTTTAGCTGATGCTAGACTTTGTGAGTTCAATAGTGTGTTGGACATTGCGCCGGGCATGCAAAGTCCAATTATGATTGCTTCGGCCCCTAACTTGTGTGGAGTATCTTGCAAATCATGCCCTCCCATCCATTTGCTCTCTAATCTTACCGACCCCTCTTCCGCAAATGTCCTGAGCTTCAGGATGGGGAGAGAGATTAGGCTGGCTAGTTCCAGGTGGTTGATATTGAGTCTCTGATGTCTCGAAATATGGTTGTTGTTGAAATTTTTCAGTTTTGCTGCTCCTGCATGCCCTTGGCCCATCCTGATGGGTATTGGATTCACCCCCCTGGCCAGATATAAAAACCTGTTAAACAGAGTCTTGGTATAAGGAGTATATTCAAAGGTAGATGGAATAAAAGTAGGAGACCGCAGTGAGGGAGGAGTCAGTCTCCCATTTTGCAAAATGGCTATTTCTATCGCTAGACTATATGCCTCCACTTCTAGTAAGATCATACCCCATCAGTTTCAAATGAATCAGAAAAAAAGTCTGTGAACTTAACCAGATGTCTCATTACTTATTTGCAGTCTGATGGTGGCCTATTTTTCTGCTGCTCAAACATGATCCCCTCTCTCCTGTTTTATGGTGAGGAACTCCTTCCCCATCCCTCCTGTTATTAATCTTTGCAATTACGTAGGTATTATAGATATTTATCTTTGAGTGTCTCTAAGTGGATTTCATACTAAGATTCCACCTATTAGGGAGTACTATTGGCCACTTATATTCTGTGTCTAGGATTACTCACTCATATAATTGTTTTTAATTCCGTCCAATCCAAGGAATTTCGTTAAAATCATTTTGATGGCTAAGTAGTATTCCATTGTATAAATGTACCACATTTTCCTTATGCACTCGTCAACTGTTGGACATTTGGTCGACTCCATGACTTTGCTATTGTAAACAGTGCTGCTATGAACAAGTCATGCTTGTGCATTGAGGGAATTTTTGCGTCTGGGGGTTTTCCCAAGGAGAGGATTGGCATGGTCACATGGCATTTTAATCTTTACCTTCTTTAAGAAATTGCCAGACGGCTCACCCGGTGGTTTGTATGAGGCTGCATCCACCGGCAATGTAGGAGAGTTCACTTCTCTCCACATCCTCTCCAGCCTTTGGTGTTGTTTGTATGTGGATTTTTTGCCATCCTGACCGGGGTGAGATGATATCTCAGGGAAGTTTTGATTTGCATTTCCCTGATGGCTAAGGAAGTGTGGCATTTTTCAGATATTTGTTAGACATTTTTATTCATTCTCCTGGTAAAGTTTCTTTGACAGTTCCCGGGCCCATTTTTTAATGGGGCCATTGGTTTCCTTGGTGGTTTAGTTTTCTAAGTTCTTTGTGCACTCTGGACAGCAGAGTTCTATCAGATGGTGTTTGTGAAGATTTTTTCCCATTCTGTAGGTTGCCTTTGTGCTTGAATTAAAATCTCTTTGTCTGAACAGAAGCTCTTTAATTCACAAGATCCCAACTGTTGAGAGTTGGTAGCAGTTGACTGTGCCATTGGATGTCTGTTTAGGAAGTGTTGCGCCTTCCCAATCAGCTCGAGGGAGTTCCCTATCTTTTCACCTATGGTTTTTATAGTCTCTGGCCTTATATCGAGGTCCTTGATCCATTTGGAATTAAGTCTTGCACATGGTGACAAGTACGGGTCCAGTTTTAATCTTCTGCATGTGAGTATCGAGTTTTACCAGCACCACTTGTTGAAGATGCTGTTCCTTTTCCATTGGATTTTTGGGTCCCTTTGTCAAAGATCAAATGGCTATAGTTGTGTGGGCTTATATCTGGGTTTTCAACCCTCATACATTGGTCTGTGTACCTATTTCAGAGCCAATACCAGGCTGTTTTTACAACTATGGATTTTTAGTATAGACTTAGGTTTGGTATGGTAATACCTCCAGCAGTGTTTTTGTTACTCAGCATTGTTTTTGCTATTCTGGGTCTTTTGTGCCTCCATATGAATTTTGAGATTGCTTGGTCAACTTCTTTAAAGAATTGCTTTGGGATTTAATTGGTATCACATTGATACTCTATATTGCCTTTGGTAGGATGGTCATTTTTACAATGTTGATTCTGCCAATCCAGGAACATAGGAGGTCTTTCCACCTTCTAGTGTCTTCTGCAATTTCTTTCCTTAGGGTTTTAAAGTTTTCATTATAAATGTTTCTTACTTCCGTTGTTAGGTGTATACCGAGGTATTTAATTTTTTAGGGACTATAGTAAATGGGATTGTTTCTCTCAGGGCTTTTTCACTTCTTTCATTCTGGGCATATAGGAAGGCCACTGATTTTTGTACATTTATTTTTGTATCCTGCCACCCCGCTGAAATTCTGTATTAGTTCCAGGAGCTTCCTGGTGGAGCTTTTAGGATCCCTCAGGTATATCATCATGTCATCAGAAAATAGAGATAACCAACAAACCACAATCCAGAACTTCAGAGACTCTATATCAACCACCTAGAACTAGGCCAGCTTAGTCTCTCCCCATCTTGAAGCTCAGGGAAATTTGCGGAAGAAGGGGCGGTAAGAGTGTAAGAGCAAAGGATGGGAGGAGCAATGTATATAAGATACTCTATACTAGTTAGGCTGAAGCAATCATAATTGGACTTGCATGCCCTGCGCATTGTCCACACACTGTTGACCTCACAAAGTCTAGCATCTGCTAAAGGCACTAAGAGCCTTGGAGGCAAAGGATTGGCAGCCACAGCGTGTTTCCTATACCTAAGGGGAACACGGAAAGGGTTCAGGGAAAGGCCACTGGGTCTTGTACGTCATCGAGAGGAGGGCCCAGAGGAAAATCAGACATGCACAAGAAAGGACTCTCTGGGAATTGGGGTGGGAGGCACTGGGGATGGGGAGGGAGAGGGGCGGGACAGGGGAGCAGGGGGTACGGGGGGAGGAGGAGGGAGGGAGGGAACTGGTGTACTTAATAAGTTTGTATGAGCTGAAATAAAAAAAAAGAAAACTAAGCAAGCTTGTAATCTCATTAGGATGGAAATTTGCATCTGTCTTGAATAAAGTGGTAAAATTATATGTTAAAAAAAAAGAAAATAGAGATAACTTGACTTCTTCCTTGCCAATTTGAATCCCTCTTATGTCCCTTTCTTGTCTTATGGCTTCAGCTAAGACTTCAAGTACAGTATTGAATAGAAGTGGTGAGAGTGGACAGCCTTGTCTAGTTCCTGATTGAAGCAGGAATTCTTCAAGTTTTTCCCCATTGAGTATAATCCTTGCTGTTGGCTTGTTGTATACAGCTTTTATTATATTGATAAAGGTTCCTTCCATTCCAACTGTCTCTAGGGCTTTGATCATAAAGGGCTGTTGGATTTTGTCAAAAGATTTTTCTGCATCTATCGAGAGTATCATGTGGTCTTGAGTTTTGGACTGGTTTATATGGTGAAATACATTTATTGGTTTGCATATGTTGAATCAACTTTGTGTGCCTGGGATAAAGCCTACTTGATCCCAGTGAACGATCTTGTTGATTTTTTTTATCTTTTTTTTAATTAAAAATTTAATTATACATTTTAAAATTTTTTTACCAGTTCCCTCCTCCCCCAGAACCCCCTCCTCCCCCTCCCCATCTCCCAGTGCCTCCCCCCAATTCCCAGAGAGTCCTTTATTGTGTACGCCTAACTCTCCACTGGGTCCTCCTCTCCGCATGGACTATAAGGACCCAGTGGCCTTTCCATAAAGCTTTCTCTTGTTCCCCTTAAGCATAGGAGCACTACTATGGCTGTCAATCCCTTGCCTCCAGAGATCTAGGTGCCCTTAACAGATGCTAGACTTTATGAGGGCAACAGTGCGCTGGATATTGCGCAGGGCATGCAAAGTCCCATTATGATTGCTTTGGCCCCAACTATTGTTGAGAATCTTTTTTTTTTTTTTCAATTATTCTCTAGTACTTTTATTTATTTTTTTTATTAAAAATTTAATTATACATTTTAAAATTTTTTACCAGTTCCCTCCCTCCCCTCTCCTCCCCCTCCCTTTCCCCCAGTGCCTCCCGCCCAATTCCCAGAGAGTCCTTTATTGTGTACGCCTAACTCTCCACTGGGTCCTCCTCTCCGATGACATATAAGGACCCAGTGGCATTTCCATAAGCCCTTTCTCTTGTTCCCCTTAAGCATAAGATCACTACTATGGCTGTCAATCCCTTGCCTCCAGGGGTCTCGGTGCCCTTAACAGATGCTAGACTTTATGAGGGCAACAGTGCGCTGGACATTGCGCAGGGCATGCAAAGTCCCATTATGATTGCTTTGGCCCCAACTATTGTTGAGAATCTTGCAAATCGTTGCTCCTCCCATCCTTTTGCTCTTACAATCTTACCGCCCCCTCTTCCGCAAATGTCCCTGAGCTCCAGGATGGGGAGAGATTAGGCTGGCCTAGTTCTATGTGATTGATATAGAGTCTCTGAAGTTCTGGATTGTGGTTTGTTGATTTTCTTTTGCAGTTTTGCTGCTCCTGCAATTCCCTTCACTCCATTCTGCTGGGCACTGTATGTCACCCCCTGGCCAGAGACAAAAAGCTGTTAAACTGGAGTCTTGTTGTACTAGCACATTCAAGGATTGATGTAATAAGAGTAGGAAACCTCACTGAGGGAGGGGTCCATCACCCATTTGCAAAATGATTACTTTTTATCTGCTAGACTATATGCCCTCCTCTTCTGGTGAGATCAGGAAAGAACGTCTGTGAACTTAACCAGGTTTCTCATTACTTACTTGCAGACCTTGATGGAGGCCTATATTCTCTGCTGTAACATGGTCTCCTCTCTCCTTGTTTCTGGTGTGGCCCTCCTAACCCATCTCTCTTGTTCATAATCCTTGCAATTACTGTGTTACATAGGTTTACTTTTGAGTGTCTCAATGTGGGCTGGGTGAGTTTGGTACTAGGAGCCACCTACTAGGGAGTACATACGGCACTTAATTTTCTGGGTTTGGGATACTTCACTTAATATAATTGTTTCTAATGACATCCATTTCCCAGCAAATTCCAGTAATTCATCATTTTTGATGGCTGAGTAGTACTCCATTGTATAGATGTACCGGTTTCCTTATCCACTCGTCAACTGTTGGACATTTAGGTTGATTCCATGCCTTTGCTATTGTAAACAGTGCTGCTATGAACATGGTCGAGCTTGTGCTATCGAGGCGAACCTCTGCTGCATGGGGGGTTATTCCCAAAAGTGGAATAGCAGGGTCATATGGCATTTCAATCTTTAATTTCTTTAAGAATCTCCAGACCGCTCGCCAGAGTGGCTGTATGAGCCTGCATTCCCACCAACAATGTAGGAGAGTTCCCCTCTCTCCACATCCTCTCCAGCATTTGTCGTTGTTTGTATTGTGGATTTTTGCCATCCTGACCGGGGTGAGATGATATCTCAGGGAAGTTTTGATTTGCATTTCCCTGATGGCGAAGGAAGTGGAGCATTTTTTAAGATAATTGTTAGACATTTTAATTTCATCCCTGGTAAAGTTTCTTTGAATTTCCAGGGCCCATTTTTTAATTGGGCCAGTGTTTTCCTTGGAGTTTAATTTTCTAAGTTCTTTGTGCACTCTGGACAGTAGAGCTCTGTCAGATATGTGGTTAGTGAAGATTTTCTCCCATTCTGTGGGTTGCCTTTGAGCTCGTGTGACAATCTCTTTATCTGAACAGAAGCTCTTTAATTTCACAAGATCCCAACTGTTGAGAGTTGGTAGCAGTGACTGTGCCATTGGATGTCTGTTTAGGAAGTGTTGGCCTAGCCCAATCAGCTCGAGGGAGTTCCCTATCCTTTCAACTATGGTTTTTGAAGTCTCTGGCCTGATATCAAAGTCCTTGATCCATTTGGAATTAAGTCTTGTACATGGTGACAAGTACGGGTCCAGCTTTAATCTTCTGCATGTGGAGATCCAGTTTTGCCAGCACCATTTGTTGAAGATGCTGTTCTTTTTCCATTGGATTCTTTGGGCCCCTTTGTCAAAGACCAAATGGCTGTAACTTTGTGGGCTTATATCTGGGTCTTCAATCCTTATCCATTGATCTGTGTGTCTATTTTGGAGCCAGTACTAGGCTGTCTTTATAACTATGGATTTGTAGTATAGACTTAGGTTTGGTATGGTAATACCTCCAGCTGTGTTTTTGTTACTCAGGATTGTTTTTGCTATCCTGGGTCTTTTGTGCCTCCATATGAACTTTGAGATTGTTTGGTCAACTTCTTTGAAGAATTGCTTTGGGATTTTGATTGGTATAGCATTGAATCTGTATATTGCCTTTGGTAGGATGGTCATTTTTACAATGTTGATTCTGCCAATCCAGGAACAAGGGAGGTCTTTCCACCTTCTGGTGTCTTCTGCAATTTCTTTCTTTAGGGTTTTAAAGTTTTCATTGTAAATGTCTTTTACCTCCTTAGTTAGGTTTATACCAAGGTATTTCATTTTTTTAGGGGTTATAGTAAATGGCATGGTTTCTCTCAAGGCTTTTTCACTTCTTTCATTCTGGGTATATAGGAAGGCCTCTGAATTTTGCACATTTATTTTGTATCCTGCCACCCTGCTGAACTTCTCAATTAGTTCCAGGAGCTTCCTGGTGGAGTTTTTGGGATCCCTCAGGTATAAGATCATGTCATCTGCAAATAGGGATAGCTTGATTTCTTCCTTGCCGATTTGAATCCCTTTTATGTCCCTTTCTTTTCTTACGGCTTCAGCTAAGACTTCAAGTACAATATTGAATAGAAGTGGTGAGAGTGGACAGCCTTGTCTAGTTCCTGATCCAAGTGGGAATGCTTCCAATTGTTCCCCATTGAGCATAATCCTTGCTGTGGGCTTGTTGTATACAGCTTTTATTATATTGATAAAGGTTCCTTCCATTCCTACTGTCTCTAGTGTTTTGATCATAAAAGGCTGTTGGATCTTGTCAAAAGCTTTTTCTGCATCTATCGAGAGTATCATGTGGTCTTGGACTTTGGACTGGTTTACTTGGTGAATTACATTTATTGATTTGCGTATGTTGAACCAACCTTGTGTGCCGGGGATGAAGCCTACTTGGTCCCCATGAATGATCTTTTTAATATGTTTTTGAATCCGATTTGCTAAGACTTTGTTGAGAATCTTTGCGTCTGTGTTCATCTGGGAGATCGGCCTATAGTTTTCTTTTTTAAGTGAATCTTTATTAGGTTTTGGGATTAAAACGATACTAGCTTCATAGAAGGAATTTGGTAGTGTTCCTTCCTTTGTTATTTGATGGAACAGTTTAAGGAGCATTGGTGTTATTAACTCCTTAAATGTCTGGTAGAACTCTGTGCTGAATCCATCTGGTCCAGGACATTTTTTGGTGGGAAGATTCGAGATTACTTCCTCAATTTCCTTATATGTTATAGGACTATTTCAATAATTCACAACTTCCTGATTCAATTTAGGTAAGTTGTGTTTCCTTAGAAATTCATCCATCTCTTTTGTGTTGTCAAACTTCACAGAGTATAAGTTTTTGAAATATGATGTTATAATTCTCTGGATTTCTTGAGTATCAGTAGTGATAACTCCATGTTCATTTCTAATTTGGTTAATTTGGGTTTTCTCTCTCTTGCTTTTGGTTAATTTAGCTAGGGGTGTATCAATCTTATTAATTTTTTTCAAAGAACCAGCTTTTTGACTGGTTGATTTTTTTCTATCGTTTTCTTAGTCTCGATTTCAGATATTTCTCCCCTTATTTTGCTAATCTCCTCTCTTCTACTACTTTTGGGATCAGATTGCTCTAGATTCTCTAAAGCTTTAAGCTGCATTGTTAAATTGTTTATTTCTGATGTTTCCATTTTTTTGATGTAGGCATTAAAAGCTATGAACTTACCTCTTAGAAGAGCTTTGATTGTGTCCCAGAGATTTTGGTAAGTTGTATTTTCGTTATCATTCACTTTCAGGAAATCTTGAATTTCCTTTTTAATTTCTTCCTGAATCCAGTTCTCATTCAGCATCATAGTGTTAAGTTTCCAGGAGTTAGTGTATTTTCTCTTGTTTGATATGTTGTGGATGTCCAGCTTTAGGCCGTGGTGGTCTGATAGGGCACAGGTTAGAATTTCAACTTTCTTGTATATGTGTAGATTCATTTTGTGGCCCAATATGTGATCTATTTTGGAGAAAGTTCCATGTGCTGCTGAGAAAAATGTGTATTCTTTGGTGCGTGGGTGAAAAGTTCGATAGAGATCTGTGAGGTCCATTTCTTTCAGGGTTTGATTAAGTTCCAAAGTGTCTCTGTTAAGCTTTTGACCTGTTGATCTATCCCATGTAGAGAGGGCGGTGTTGAAGTCCCCAGGAATTATCGTTTGGGGGTTGATTTCTTGCTTTAGACGCTGTAGGGTTTTCCTAATGAATGTGGAGGGGCCCGTATTGGGTGCATATATGTTCAGTATTGTGAAATCTTCCTGGTGAATTGTACCTGTGACTAAAATGTAGTATCCATCCGTGTCTCTTATAATTTTTTTTGGTTTGAAATCCACTTTGTCTGATAGCATAATGGCTACCCCTGCCTGTTTTCTGCTTCCATTTGCTTGTAGAATTGTTGACCAGCCTTTTATTTTTAGAGCGTGCCTATCTTTTGTGGTGAGATGGGTTTCCTGCAGGCAACAGATTGATGGATTTTGATTTTTAATCCAAGTTTGTAATCTGTGTCTCTTGATCGGTGAATTAAGTCCATTAACAATTAGTGTTATAATGCAGAAACTATTGTTAATTCCAGACATTTATTATGTTTAGTAGCTTTTATAAGTATATTGCTTCGTTTTTAATGGTGTTATATTTGCCTTCTGTTCTCCTGGATATGCCTGTTTTTTTCTTCACGCTTGAGTATCATTTCTAGCATTTTTTGAAGGCCTGGTTTGGTGGCCATGTATCCCTTAAAGTTGTCTTTGTGCTGGAAAATTTTTCTTTCTCCCTTGATCATGACTGATAGTTTTGCATGGTAAATCAGCCTGGGTTGACATTTTTGCTCATTCAATACTTGAAGTATGTCTCTCCAAGCTCTTCTTGCTTTTACTGTTTCGACTGAGAAGTCATTTGTTATTTTAATGGGTTTACCTTTAAAAGTGACTTGTTTTTTCTCCCTTGAAGCTCTCAGCACCAGTTCTTTATTTTGAATGTGGAGTGTTTTAACTATTATTTGCCATGGGGTGCTTCTGTTTTGGTCGTATCTGTTTTGGGTGCGGAATGCTTCTTGTATATGGATGGGCCTCTCTTTTTTTATATGAGGAAAGTTTTCCTTGATGATCGTTTGAAAAATTTCCTCAGGGGTGGTGTTTTGAGATTCTTGCTCCGGTATTCCATGAGTACGCATGTTAGGCTTCTTCAGGGTGTCCCATATCTCTTGGATATTTCTCTCAAGTATCTTTTTGGCTTTAACAACCTCTTCCATTGAGCTGGTTAGTACTCCCACTTTATCTTCAAGGTCTGAAATTCTGTTTTCTGCTTCATTAGTTCTGTTGATAAGACTCTCTGTGGCGTTCTGGGTTGAAGATAACTTGTCTTTTAGCTCAGTTTTAAACTCTGCTTGAGTTTGTTTTAACTGCTCTATGCCACTTTTTGTTTCTTGCACTGTTTTTCTCAACTCCTCCAGATGTCTGTTGTGTTCCTCTTCAAAGCGATTGATTCGATTATGTAATTCCTCCCGGATTTCCTCTTTCATAGTATTGAACATGGTAATGATCATATTTTGAAAGTCGTTATCCTGGGTCAGGCTTTCTTGGCCTTTTTCCGCGGGTTTGTTCTTGTTGGAGTCTAACATTATGGGATTAATTTCTTCAGTGGGAAATTTGTTTACTTGAGTGTTGCTTCTCATGGATTTGCACTTTGACTTTGGCATTGTCATTTTAACTCTTAAGATCTCTCAATTTCACTAAACTGAATTATTTGGCCTGGGGTACTGGTGGGCGGGGCCCGAACGGGGACTTACCTAGGGTGCGGGGTGAGGCCCGGGTGGACCACGCGCGTGTCCCGACCGGCGGAGCGGGGTGGGGTGAAAAGGGAGGATGGTCGAGTTGGCGTGGAGCTATTTAACCCGATGGCAGCTGGGGCGGGGCCCGGGCGCAGGGGGAGGTCCTCCTCGTCCCTCGGCCCCCACGCGGCTCCGGCTGGATGGTGGGAGTCGGAGCCGGGTCCCTGTGGGCTGACCTGGGGTCCTAGAGCTCACGGTGAGGCCCGGCTGGATCTCGCGTACACGTCCCGACCGGCGGAGCGGGGTGGGGTGAAAAGGGAAGATGGGCTCGTCGGCGTGGAGCTATTTAACCCGAGGGCAGCTGGGGCGGGGCCCGGGCGCAGGGGGAGGTCCTCCTCGTCCCTCGGCCCCCGCGCGGCTCAGGCTGGATGGTGGGAGTCGGAGCCGGGTCCCTGTGGGCTGACCTGGGGTCCTGGAGCGCGCGGTGAGGCCCGGCTGGATCGCGCGTGTGTGTCCCTACTGGCGGAGCGGGGTGGGGTGAAAAGGGACCTTGCTGAGAATCTTGCAAATCGTTGCTCCTCCCATCCTTTTGCTCTTACAATCTTACCGCCCCCTCTTCCTCAAATGTCCCTGAGCTCCAGGATGGGGAGAGATTAGGCTGGCCTAGTTCTATGTGATTGATATAGTCTCTGAAGTTCTGGATTGTGGTTTGTTGATTTTCTTTTGCAGTTTTGCTGCTCCTGCAATGCCCTTCACTCCATTCTGCTGGGCACTGTATGTCACCCCCTGGCCAGAGACAAAAAGCTGTTAAACTGGAGTCTTGTTATAATAGCACATTCAAGGGTAGATGTAATAAGAGTAGGAAACCTCACTGAGGGAGGGGTCCATCACCCATTTGCAAAATGATTACTTTTTATCTGCTAGACTATATGCCCTCCCCTTCTGGTGAGATCAGGAAAGAACGTTTGTGAACTTAACCAGGTTTCTCATTACTTACTTGCAGACCTTGATGGAGGCCTATTTTCTCTGCTGTATCATGGTCCCCTCTCTCCTTGTTTCTGGTGTGGCCCTCCTACCCCATCTCTCTTGTTCATAATTCTTGCAATTACTGTGTTACATAGGTTTACTTTTGAGTGTCTCAATGTGGGCTGGGTGAGTTTGGTACTAGGAGCCACCTATTAGGGAGTACATACGGCACTTAATTTTCTGGGTTTGGGATACTTCACTTAATATAATTCTTTCCAATGACATCCATTTCCCAGCAAATTCCAGTAATTCATCATTTTTGATGGTTGAGTAGTACTCCATTGTATAGATGTACCACAGTTTCCTTATCCACTCCTCAACTGTTGGACATTGATTCCATGCCTTTGCTATTGTAAACAGTGCTGCTATGAACATGGTCGAGCTTGTGCTATCGAGGCGAACCTCTGCTACATGGGGGATTATTCCCAAAAGTGGGATAGCAGGGTCACATGGCATTTCAATCTTTAATTTCTTTAAGAATCTCCAGACGGCTCGCCAGAGTGGCTGTATGAGCCTGCATTCCCACCAACAATGTAGGAGAGTTCCCCTCTCTCCACATCTTCTCCAACATTTGTCATTGTTTGTATTGTGGATTTTTGCCATCCTGACCGGGGTGAGATGATATCTCAGGGAAGTTTTGATTTGCATTTCCCTGATGGCGAAGGAAGTGGAGCATTTTTTAAGATATTTGTTAGACATTTTAATTTCATCCCTGGTAAAGTTTCTTTGAAGTTCCAGGGCCCGTTTTTTAATTGGGCCATTGGTTTCCTTGGTGTTTAGTTTTCTAAGTTCTTTGTGCACTCTGGACAGCAGAGTTCTATCAGATGTGTGGTTAGTGAAGATTTTCTCCCATTCTGTGGGTTGCCTTTGTGCTTGAATTAAAATCTCTTTATCTGAACAGAAGCTCTTTAATTTCACCAGATCCCAACTGTTGAGAGTTGGTAGCAGTGACTGTGCCATTGGATGTCTGTTTAGGAACTGTTGGCCTAGCCCAATCAGCTCGAGGGAGTTCCCTATCCTTTCAACTATGGTTTTTATAGTCTCTGGCCTGATATCAAGGTCCTTGATCCATTTGGAATTAAGTCTTGTACATGGTGACAAGTACGGGTCCAGCTTTAATCTTCTGCATGTGGAGATCCAGTTTTGCCAGCACCATTTGTTGAAGATGCTGTTCTTTTTCCATTGGATTCTTTGGGCCCCTTTGTCAAAGAGTCAAAGACCAAATGGCTGTAATTTTGTGGGCTTATATCTGGGTCTTCAATCCTTATCCATTGATCTGTGTGTCTATTTTGGAGCCAGTACCAGGCTGTCTTTATAACTATGGATTTGTAGTATAGACTAAGGTTTGGTATGGCAATACCTCCAGCTGTGTTTTTGTTACTCAGGATTGTTTTTGCTATCCTGGGTCTTTTGTGCCTCCATATGAACTTTGAGATTGTTTGGTCAACTTCTTTGAAGAATTGCTTTGGGATTTTAATTGGTATAGCATTGAATCTGTATATTGCCTTTGGTAGGATGGTCATTTTTACGATGTTGATTCTGCGAATCCAGGATCATGGGAGGTCTTTCCACCTTCTGATGTCTTCTGCAATTTCTTTCTTTAGGCTTTTAAAGTTTTCATTGTAAAGGTCTTTTACCTCCTTGGTTAGGTTTATACCAAGGTATTTCATTTTTTTAGGGGCTATAGTAAATGGGATGGTTTCTCTCCAGGCTTCTTCACTTCTTTCATTCTGGGTATATAGGAAGGCCTCTGATTTTTGCACATTTATTTTGTATCCTGCCACCCTGCTGAACTTCTCATTTAGTTCCAGGAGCTTCCTGGTGGAGTTTTTGGGGTCCCTCAGGTATAAGATCATGTCATCTGTAAATAGGATGCTTGACTTCTTCCTTGCCGATTTGAATCCCTTTTATGTCCCTTTCTTGTCTTATGGCTTCAGCTAAGGCTTCAAGTACAATATTGAATAGAAGTGGTGAGAGTGGACAGTCTTGTCTAGTTCCTGATCCAAGTGGGAATGCTTCCAATTGTTCCCCATTGAGCATAATCCTTGCTGTGGGCTTGTTGTATATAACTTTTATTATATTGATAAAGGTTCCTTCCATTCCTACTGACTCTAGCGTTTTGATCATAAAAGGCTGTTGGATCTTGTCAAAAGCTTTTTCTGCATCTATCGAGAATATCATGTGGTCTTGGACTTTGGACTGGTTTACGTGATGAATTACATTTATTTTTTTGTGTATGTTGAACCAACCTTGTGTGCCGGGGATGAAGCCTACTTGGTCCCCGTGAATGATCTTTTTAATATGTTTTTGAATCCGATTTGCTAAGACTTTGTTGAGAATCTTTGCGTCTGTGTTCATCAGAGAGATCGTCCTGTAGTTTTCTTTTTTAAGTGAATCTTTATTAGGTTTTGGGATTAAAACGATACTAGCTTCATAGAAGGAATTTGGTAGTGTTCCTTCCTTTGCTATTTGATGGAACAGTTTAAGGAGTATTGGTGTTATTAACTCCTTAAATGTCTGGTAGAACTCTGTGCTGAATCCATCTGGTCCAGGCCATTTTTTGGTGGGAAGATTGGAGATTACTTCTTCAATTTCCTTATATGTTATAGGACTATTTCAATAATTCACAACTTCCTGATTCAATTTAGGTAAGTTGTGTTTCCTTAGAAATTCATCCATCTCTTTTGTGTTGTCAAACTTCACAGAGTATAAGTTTTTGAAATATGATGTTATAATTCTCTGGATTTCTTAGGTATCAGTAGTGATAACTCCATGTTCATTTCTAGTTTTCTTAATTTGGGTTTTCTCTCCCTTGCTTTTGGTTAATTTAGCTAGGGGTGTATCAATCTTATTAATTTTTTTCAAAGAACCAGCTTTTTGACTGGTTGATTTTTTTCTATCGTTTTCTTAGTCTCGATTTCAGATATTTCTCCCCTTATTTTGCTAATCTCCTCTCTTCTACTACTTTTGGGATCAGATTGCTCTAGATTCTCTAAAGCTTTAAGCTGCATTGTTAAATTGTTTATTTCTGATGTTTCCATTTTTTTGATGTAGGCATTAAGAGCTATGAACTTACCTCTTAGAACAGCTTTGATTGTGTCCCAGAGATTTTGGTAAGTTGTATTTTCGTTATCATTCACTTTCAGGAAATCTTGAATTTCCTTTTTAATTTCTTCCTGAATCCAGTTGTCATTCAGCATCATAGTGTTAAGTTTCCAGGAGTTAGTGTATTTTCTCTTGTTTGATATGTTGTGGATGTCCAGCTTTAGGCCGTGGTGGTCTGATAGGGCACAGGTTAGAATTTCAACTTTCTTGTATGTGTAAATTCATTTTGTGGCCCAATATGTGATCTATTTTGGAGAAAGTTCCGTGTGCTGCTGAGAAAAATGTGTATTCTTTGGTGCGTGGGTGAAAAGTTCGATAGAGATCTGTGAGGTCCATTTCTTTCAGGGTTTGATTAAGTTCCAAAGTGTCTCTGTTAAGTTTTTGACCTGTTGATCTATCCCATGTTGAGAGGGCGGTGTTGAAGTCCCCAAGAATTATCATTTGGGGGTTAATTTCTCGCTTTAGACGCTGTAGGGTTTTCTTAATGAATGTGGAGGGGACTGTATTGGGTGCATATATGTTCAGTATTGTGAAGTTTTCCTGGTGTACCTGTGACTAAAATATAGTATCCATCTGTGTCTCTTACGATTTTCTTTGGTTTGAAGTCCACTTTGTCTGATAACATAATGGCTACCTTTGCCTCTTTTCTACCTCCATTAGCTTGTAGAATTGTTGACCAGCCTTTTATTTTTAGAGTGTGCCTATCTTTTGTGGTGAGATGGGTTTCCTGCAGGCAGCAGATTGATGGATTGTGATTTTTAATCCAAATTTGTAATGTGTCTCTTGATCGGTGAGTTAATTCCATTAACATTTAGTGTTATAATGGAGAAATTTTTTTTTTCTCTTTGAAAACATTGGTTTATGGAGATGTGGAGATTGACCAAATGCCGACAGGGCTCATGATCCTACATTAAAATCACATCTATTACTATGACTACAGAGCTTATCAGGAAAGCCTTTGAAAACTCTCTCTGTCTCTCCTTCACATCCAAATTGTGATGGAATCTGCTACTAAAACATGGGCCAAAATCTATCCATCTTTCATATTTTTCTCTGCACCATGGTCCAAGCCATGCTTGCACCCTGCTAAATCACTGGGTTGTTCCCTGAACACATCTTCCCACACGCCACCAGCTTGTCTAGTCTGCTTTCTACCCAATGGAGGCACACAGTCCCACCCCTCTCCTGGCCCATACCCTCTAATAGCTGTGTACTGCTCGTCTCCTTCCACTGTCTTCCTTAATCACTTTTTTTTTATTTCAGCTCATACAAACTTATTAGGTACACCAGTTCCCTCCCTTCCTCCTCCTCCCCCGGTGCCCCCTGCTCCTCCTCCCCGCCCCTCTCCCTCCCCATCCCCCAGTGCCTCCTGCCCCAATTCCCAGAGAGTCCTTTCTTGTGCATGTCTGATTTTCCTCTGGGCCCTCCTCTCTGATGACGTACAAGGACCCAGTGGCCTTTCCCTGAACCCTTTCCCGTGTTCCCCTTAGGTATAGGAACACTGCTGTGGCTGCCAATCCTTTGCCTCCAAGGCTCTTGGTGCCTTTAGCAGATGCTAGACTTTGTGAGGTCAACAGTGTGTTGGACAATGCGCAGGGCATGCAAAGTCCAATTATGATTGCTTCAGCCCTAACTAGTATAGAGTATCTTATATATCATTGCTCCTCCCATCCTTTTGCTCTTACACTCTTACCGCCCCCTCTTCCGCAAATTTCCCTGAGCTTCAAGATGGGGAGAGACTAAGCTATTTTTAATTCTAGACATTTATTATGTTTAGTAGTTTTTATAAGTATATTGCTTCGTTTTTAATGGTGTTATACTTGCCTTCTGTTCTCCTGGATATGCCTGTTTTTTTTCTTCAAGCTTGAGTATCATTTCTAGCATTTTTTGAAGGCCTGGTTTGGTGGACATGTATCCCTTCAAGTTGTTTTTGTGCCGGAAGATTTTTCTTTCTCCCTTGATCATGACGGATAGTTTTGCAGGGTAAATCAGCCTGGGTTGACATTTTTGCTCATTCAATACTTGAAGTATATCTCTCCAAGCTCTTCTTGCTTTTACTGTTTCAATTGAGGAGTCATTTGCTATTTTAATAGGTTTACCTTTAAAAGTGACTTGTTTTTTTCCCTTGAAACTCTCAGCACCAGTTCTTTATCTTGAATGTGATGTGTTTTAACTATTATTTGCCCTGGCGAACTTCTGTTTTGGTCATATCTGTTTGGGGTGCGGAATGCCTCTTGTATATGGATGGGCCTCTCTTTTTTTAGATCAGGAAAGTTTTCCTTAATGATCGTTTGAAAAATTTCCTCAGGGGTGGTATTTTGAGATTTTTGCTCCGGTATTCCATGAATACGCATGTTAGGCTTCTTCAGGGTGTCCCATATCTCTTGGATATTTCTCTCAAGTATCTTTTTGGCTTTAACAATCTCTTCCATTGAGCTGGTTAGTACTCCCACTTTATCTTCAAGGTGTGAAATTCTGTTTTCTGCTTCGTTAGTTCTGTTGATAAGACTCTCTGTGGAGTTCTGGGTTGAAGGTACCTTGTCTTGTAGCTTAGTTTTAAACTCTGCTTGAGTCTGTTTTAACTGCTCTATGCCAGTTTTTGTTTCTTGCACTTTTTTTCTCAATTCCTCCAAGTGTCTGTTTTGTTCCTCTTCAAAGCAATTGATTCGATTATGTAATTCCTCCCGGATTTCCTCTGTCATAGTATTGAACATGGTAATGATCATATTTTGAAAGTCGTTATCCTGAGTCAGGCTTTCTTGGCCATTTTCCGTGGGTTTGTTCTGGTTGGAGTCTAACATTATGGGATTAATTTCTTCAGTGGGAAATTTGTTTACTTGAGTGTTGCTTCTCATGGATTTGCACTTTGACTTTGGCATTGTCGTTTTAACTCTTAAGATCTTTCAATTTCACTAAACTGAATTATTTGGCCTGGGGTTTTGGGGGTGGGCAGGGACGGAGCTTATCTAGGTCAGGGATGAGGCCCGGCTGGACCAGCAAGCATGTCCCGGCCTGTGGAGCAGGGTGGGGAAGGAAGGATGGGGGTGTCGACGTGGAGCTATTTAATCCAAGGGCAGCTAGGGCGGGGCCCGGGCGCAGGGGGAGGTCCTCCTTGTCCCTCGGCCCTGCGCGCAGCTCCGGCTGGATGGTGGGGTCGGAGCTGGGTTCCTTGGGCTGACCTGGGGTTCTGGTGGGCGGATGCGGGCAGAGCTTACCTAGGTCGCGGATGAGGCCTGGCTGGACCGCACGCGTGTCCCGGCCGGCAGAGCGGGGTGGGGAAGGGCTTGATTTTTTCTAATAACAAAGATAGGGTTGTTATGAGGGCTTAAGGAGCGTTCAATATGTCCCAGTATTAATTGTTCTGTTACCAAAGACTTAAGAACAGAAATTTTGGTTGTAATATTGGCCACTGCTCCACCCATATGGGGCCTATGTGAGTTCACTTCAGTTTAATGGGCTCTGGTTTTCTTAGCACAGGAGCTGTGGCCCTTAGAATTGGGGGTTCTGTGTATCCTGTGACAAGGAAATGTCATTTGATCTGCCAGATAAATCAGTGGCATACTTTTCTAAGATGTTGTCATAAAAGACTTCGTCATCTGTTGTTAAGATGACACCCATGGCAGTCATCAAATCTCTGCCCCACAGAGTGGTAGTGATATCTGCCACTAATGGATTAATATGGCCTATATTGCCATCATGGTCTTTCCAGGTTACATTGTTTGTAACATTTTTGGTTGGTTGGTTTTCTCCTACCCATTTTATGGGGGGGCCCTTGCTTGTATTACCAATGTGACATTCATCTAGCATCATTATCTGTGATTATGGTGACATCAGCTCCCGTATTTAATATGCCTTTGATTGGGTCTCATGCAGAGAGACTGTCATTCGAGGTTCATGGTCATACACAGGGAGCGTCCAGTGGATGCTAGATGACCGTCTTTTTAGCAGGGCCGAGAGTTGCCACTCCTTGAGTTTAAAGGGGACTTTGTACACTGGACCTACAGTCCTTAGCCCTGTGTAAACTTTTCCCACATCTGGGACAGAGTGTTCTTAGCCTAGTCATGAACTTAGGGCATGAATTTTTAAAGTGTTTGGGTTCTCCACAGCCCCAACATAAGGGGGAGTCCTTTGTCTGTCTCTGAATGGCCAGAGCATTAACAGAAGTAGCCAAAGCCTCGACTGGGATGGTGGAAGGATTGATATCTTCGGTAGCTACTATCAATTTATGTAGGTGTATTTGTTTCTTCCTAGATCAGATTTAAAAAAAAATAATTTATTAATTTATTTCCGCTCATACAAACTTAATAGGTACACCCGTCCTCTCCCTCCCTCCACTCATCCCTGGATCCCTCAGCTCCCTCCCCCTTTTCCCCTTCCTTTCCCCTCCCTCCCTCCCTATTTCCCAGTGCCTCCTCCCATCCCTGGAGCATCCGTTAATGTGTATGGCAAACTTTCCTCTGGACCCTCCTCTCTGATGTGGTGTAAGGACTCAGTGGCATTTCCTAGAACTGATTCTAGTGTTCCCCATAAGTATAGGAACACTGTTGTCGCTGTCAATTCCTAGCTTCTAAGGATCCTAGTGCCTTTAGTTCATGCTAGACTTTGAGGAGTCAATAATGTGTTGGTCATTGCACAGGTCATGCAAAGTCCTATTATGATTGCTTCAGACCCAACTTGTGTGGAGAATCTTCTATTTATTTATTTATTTATTTATTTATTTATTTATTTATTTATTTTTCTGCTCATACAAATGTAATATGTACCCCTGTCTCTCCCTCGACCCCTCCCTGGACCTCCCTGCTCCCTCCCCCTTTTTCCTTTTCCTTTCCCCTCTCCCTCCCTTTCTCCCAATGCCCCCTCCCCCCTTCTCTGAAGCATCCTTTAATGTGTATATCAAACTTTCCTCTGGGTCCTCCTCTCTGATGAGGTGTAAGGACTCAGTGGCATTTCTTAGAACTCTTTCTTGTGTTCCCCTTAAGTATAGGAAGACTATTGTGACTGTTAATCCCTTGCTTCTAAGGATCCTAGTGCCTTTAAACCATGCTGGACATTGAGGAGTCCATGATATGTTGGTCATTGCGCAGATCATGTAGAGTCTTATTATAATTGCTTCAGCCCTAACTTGTGTGGAGTATCTTGCATATCATGACTCCTCCCATCCTTGTGCTCTTAGAATCTTACCACCTCCTCTTCTGCAAATTTCCCTGAGCTTCAGGATGGGGAGAGATTAGGCAGGCCTAGTTCCAGGTGATTGATATAGAGTCTCTGATGTTCTGAATTATGGTTTGTTGATTTTTTTTTTTCAGTTTTGCTGCTCCTGCAATGCCTTTGGCTCCATCCTGATGGGTATTTGATATTACCCCTGGCCAAAGATTAAAAAGCTGTTAAAATAAAGTCTTATTATAAGGATAGATTCAAAGGTAGATGGAATAAGAGTAGGAGACGGTGGTGAAGGGTGGGTCAATCTCCCATTGCAAAATGGTTATCTTCTACCTGACAGACTATATGCCTTCCCTTTCTGGTAAGATCATACCCATCAGTTGCAAGTGACCAGGAAGTACAGTCTGTGAGCGTAACCAAATGTCTCATTACTTGCAGTCTTTGATGGTGGCCTATCACTCTGCTGTAGCATGATCCCCTCTCTCCTTGTTTCTGGCAGGCCCTCCTTCCGCTTCTCTATTGTTTATAATCTTTGCAATTACTGTAGGTATTACAGAGATTTATCTTTGAGTATTTCTCTAAGTGGGTTTGGTACTAGGATCCACCTATTAGGGAGTTCATATGGTGCTTAATTTTCTGTGTCTGGGATACTTCACTAAATATAATTGTTTCTAATTCCATCCATTTACTGGCGAATTTCACTAATTCATCATTTTTGATGGCTGAGTAGTATTCCATTGTATAAATGTACCACATTTTCCTTATCCAATCGTCAAGTGATGGACATTTGGATTGAGTCCATGACTTTGCTATTGTAAACAGTGCTGCTATGAACATGGTCATGCTTGTGCTATTGAGGTGAATTTTTGCTGTATGGGGGCTTATTTCCAAAAGTGGAATACCTGGGTCATATGGCATTTCAATCTTTAACTTCTTTAAGAATCGCCAGACGGCTTGCCAGAGTGATTGTATGACCCTGCATTCCCACCAACAATATGAGAGTTCCCCTCTCTCCACATCCTCTCCAGCATTTGTTGTTGTTTGTATTGTGGATTTTTGCCATCCTGACCGGGGTGAGATGATATCTCAGGGAGATTTTTTAAAACATTTTTTATTATTATTTCTGCTCATACAAACTTAGTAGGTACGCCGGTTCCCTCCCTCTCTCCTCCACCTCCTGACCCCCCTGCTCCCCCTCCCTTCACCCCTCCCTCCTCATCCCCCAATGCCTCCCCCCCAATCCCTGGAGAATCCTTTAATGTGCATGCCAGTCTCTCCTCTGGGCCCTCCTCTCCGATGATGTACAAGAACCCATTCGCATTTCCCTGAACCCTTTCCTGTGTTCCCCTTAAGCATAGGAACACTACTGTGGCTGTCAATCCCTTGCCTCCAAGGATCTTGGTGCCTTTAGCAAATGCTAGACTTTGTGGGGTCAATAGTGTGTTGGACATTGCACAGGGCATGCAAAGTCCAATTATGATTGCTTCAGCCCTAACTTGTGTGGAGTATCTTGCATATCATTGCTCCTCCCATCCTTGTGCTCTTACAATCTTACCGCCCCCTCTTCCGCAAATTTCCCTGAGCTTCAGGATGGGGAGAGATTAGTCTGGCCTAGTTCTAGGTGGTTGATATAGAGTCTCTGAAGTTCTGGATTGTGGTTTGTTGATTTTCTTTTGCAGTTTTGCTGCTCCTGCAATGCCCTTCACTCCATCCTGATGGGCATTGTATGTCACCCCCTGGCCAGAGACAAAAAGCTGTTAAACTATAGTCTTGTTATAAGAGCTTCAGGGAGGTTTTTATTTGTATTTCCCTGATGACTAAGGATGTGGAACATTTTTAAAGAAATGCCACTGGGTCCTAATACGTCGTCGGAAAGGAGGGCCCAGAGGAGAGTCTGTCATGCACATTAAAGGAATCTCTGGGGAATGGGTGGGAGGCACTAGGGGATGGGGAGGGAGAGGTGAAGGGAAGGGGAGCAGAGGGGTTGGGGGAGAGGAGGAGGGAGGGAGGGACTGGTGTACCTACTTAGTTTGTATGAGCAGAAATAATAATAAAAATGTTATAAAAAAGATATTTGTTAGACATTTTAATTTCATCCTTGGTAGTTTCTTTTACGTTCCAAGGCCCATTTTTTTAATTGGGCCATTTGTTTCCTTAGTGTTTAGTTTTCTAAGTTTTTGTGCACTCTGAATAATAGAGCTGTGTCAGATATATGGTTAGTGAAGATTTTCTCCCATTCTGTGGGTTGCCTTTGTGCTTGAGTTATGATCTCTTTATCTGAACAGAAGCTCTTTAATTTCATAAAATCCCATCTGTTGTGTGTTGATTGTATTAACTGTGCTATTGGCTGTCCGCTTAGAAACTTTCGGCCTAGCCCAGTCAGCTCCAGGGAGCTCCCTACCCTTTCAACTATGGTTTTTATAGTCTCTGGCTTTATATCGAGGTCCTTGATCCATTTGGAATTAAGTCTTACACATGGTGACAAGTACGGGTCCAGTTTTCATCTTCTGCATGTGGATATCCAGTTTTCCAGCATCATTTATTGAAGATGCTGTTCTTTTTCATTGGATTTTTTGGGCCCCTTTGTCAAAGATCAAATGGCTGCAATTGTATGGGCTTATATCTGTGTCTTCAATCTTTATCCATTGATCTGTGTGTCTATTTTGGAGCCAGTACCAGGCTATTTTTATAACTATGGATTTGTAGTATAGACTAAGGTTTGGTATGGTGATACCTGCAGCAGTGTTATTTTTACTCAGGATTGTTTTTGCTATCCTGGGTCTTTTGTGCCTCCATATGAACGTTGAGATTGTTTGGTCAACTTCTTTAAAGAATTGCTTTCGGATTTTAATTGGTATAGCATTGAATTTGTATATTGCCTTTGGTAGGATGTTCATTTTTACGATGTTGATTCTGCCAATCCAGGACCATGGCAGGTCTTTCCACTTTCTAGTGTCTTCTGCAATTTCTTTCTTTAGGGTTTTAAAGTTTTCATTGTAAAGGTCTCTTAATCCTTGGTTAGGTTTATACCAAGGTATTTCCTTTTTTAGTGACTATAGTAAATGGGATTGATTCTCTCAGTGCTTTTTCACTTCTTTCATTCTGTGCATATAGGAAGGCCACTGATTTTTGTACATTTATTTTTTATCCTGCTACTCTGCTGTACTTCTGTATTAGTTCCAGAAGTTTCCTGGTGGAGGTTTTGGGATCACTCAGGTATAAAATCATGTCATCATATGGAGGCACAAAAGACCCAGGATAGCAAAAACAATCCTGAGTAACAAAAACACAGCTGGAGGTATAACCATACCAAACCTTAGTCTATACTACAAATCCATAGTTGTAAAGACAGCCTGGTACTGGCTCCAAAATAAACACATAGATCAATGGATAAGGATTGAAGACCCAGATATAAGCCCACAAAGTTACAGCCATTTGGTCTTTGACAAAGGGGCCCAAAGAATCCAATGGAAGAAGAACAGCATCTTCAACAAATGGTGCTGGCAAAACTGGATCTCCACATGCAGAAGATTAAAGCTGGACCCGTACTTGTCACCATGTACAAGACTTAATTCCAAATGGATCAAGGACCTTGATATCAGGCCAGAGACTGTAAAAACCATAGTTGAAAGGATAGGGAACTCCCTCGAGCTGATTGGGCTAGGCCAACAGTTCCTAAACAGACATCCAATGGCACAGTCACTGATACCAACTCTCAACAGTTGGGATCTTGTGAAATTAAAGAGCTTCTGTTCAGATAAAGAGATTGTAACGCGAGCTCAAAGGCAACCCACAGAATGGGAGAAAATCTTCACTAACCAGATATCTGATAGAGCTCTATTGTCCAGAGTGCACAAAGAACTTAGAAAACTAAACACCAAGGAAACCAATGGCCCAATTAAAAAATGGGCCCTGGAACTTAAAAGAAACTTTACCAGGGATGAAATTAAAATGTCTAACAAATATCTTAAAAAATGCTCCACTTCCTTAGCCATCAGGGAAATGCAAATCAAAACTTCCCTGAGATATCATCTCACCCCGGTCAGGATGGCAAAAATCCACAATACTAACAACGACAAATGCTGGAGAGGATGTGGAGAGAGGGGAACTCTCCTACATTGCTGGTGGGAATGCAGGCTCATACAGCCACTCTGGCGAGCCATCTGGAGATTCTTAAAGAAATTAAAGATGGAAATGCCATATGACCCTGCTATTCCACTTTTGGGAATAACCCCCCATACAGCAGAGGTTCACCTCGATAGCACAAGCACGACCATGTTCACAGCAGCACTGTTTACAATAGCAAAGTCATGGAATCAGCCCAAATGTCCAACAGTTGACAAGTGGATAAGGAAACTGTGGTACATCTATACAATGGAGTACTACTCAGCCATCAAAAATGATGAATTACTGGAATTTGCCGGGAAATGGATGTCATTAGAAACAATTATATTAAGTGAAGTATCCCAGACCCAGAAAATTAAGCACCGTATGTACTCCCTAATAGGTGGCTCCTAGTACCAAACCCACCCAGCCCACCTAGAGACAGTAATTCCAAGGATTATGAACAGGAGGGATGGGGTAGGAGGGCCACTCCAGAAACAAGGAGAGAAGGGACCATGTTACAGCAGGAAAAATAAGCCTCCACCAGGGACCCAAATAAGTAATGAGACATCTGATTAAGTTCAGAGACTTTTGTTCGTGATCATTTACTACTGAGGGGGTGTGATCTCACCAGAAGAGGAGGGCATATAGTCTGGCAGATAAAAAGTAACAATTTTGCAAATGGGTGATAGACCCCTCCCTCACTGTGGTTTCCCACTTTTATTACATCTACCTTTGAATGTGCTTTTATCATAATACTCTAACAGCTTTTTGTCTCTGGCCAGGGGGTAACATACAATGCCCACCAGGATGGAGTGAAGGGCATTGCAGGAGCAGCAAAATTGCAAAAGAAAATCAACAAACCACAATCCAGAACTTCAGAGACTCAATATCAACCACCTAGAACTAGGCCAGCTTAGTCTCTCCCCATCTTGAAGCTCAGAGAAATTTGTGGAAGAGGGGGAGGTAAGAGTGTAAGAGCATAAGGACGGGAGGAGCAATGATATGTAAGATACTCTATACTAGTTAGGGCTGAAGCAATCATAATTGGATTTTGCATGCCCTGCGCATTGTCCAACACACTGTTGACCTCACAAAGTCTAGCATCTGCTAAAGGCACCAAGATCCTTGGAGGCAAAGGATTGGCAGCCACAGCAGTGTTCCTATACCTAAGGTAACATGGGAAAGGGTTCGGGAAAGGCCACTGGGTCCTTGTACATCATCGGAGAGGAGGGCCCAGAGGAAAATCAGACATGCACAAGAAAGGACTCCTTGAGAATTGGGGTGAGAGGCACTGGGGGATGGGGAGGGAGAGTGGTGGGGAGGAGGAGCAGGGGGTACGGGGGGAGGAGGAGGGAGGGAGGGAACTGGTGTACCTAATAAGTTTGTATGAGCTGAAATAAAAAAAAACAAAAATCATGTCATCAGCAAATGGAGATAACTTGACTTCTTCCTTGTCAATTTGAATCCCTTTTATCTCGCTTTCTTGTTTTATGGCTTCAGCTAATACTTCAAGTGCAATATTGAAGAGAAGTGGTGAATGTGGACAGTCTTGTCTAGTTCCTGATCAAAGTGGGAACGCTTTGAGTTTTTTCCCATTGAGTATAATCCTTGCTGTGTGCTTGTTGTAGACAACTTTTATTATATTGACAAAGGTTCCTTCCATTCCAACTGTCTGTAGGTTTTTGATCGTAAACGGCTGTTGGATCTTGTCAAAAGCTTTTTCTGCATCTATCGAGAGTATCATGTGGTCTTGGACCTTGGACTGGTTTATATGGTGGATTATGTTTATTGATTTGCATATGTTGAATCAACCTTGTGTGTCTGGAATAATGCCTACTTGATCCCCGTGAATGATCTTTTTGATATGTTTTTGAATCTGATTTGCTAAGACTTTGTTAAGAATCTTTGCATCTGTGTTTATCAACGAGATTGGCCTATAGTTTTCTTGTTTTTTAAACATTTTTTATTATTATTTCTGCGCATACAAACTTAATAGGTATAGTGTTTCCCTCCCTCCCTCCTCCTCCCCCTCCCCTCCTGCTCCTCTCCCTTCCCCCCTCCTTTCCCATCCCCCAGTGCCTCTTCCCCCAATCCCTGGAGAATCTTTTAATGTACATGCCAGTCTCTCCTCTGGGCCCTCCTCCCCCATGACACACAAGGACCCCGTGGCATTTCCCTGAATCCTTTCCTGTGTTCCTCTTAAGCATAGAAACACTACTGTGGCTGTTAATCCCTTGCCTCCAAGGATCTTGGTGCCTTTAGCAAATGCTAGACTTTGTGGGGTCATTATTGTGTAGTTTTCTTTTTTACGTGTATCTTGTTAGATTTTGGGATTAGGAAGGTATTAGCTTTCGTAGAAAGGATCTGATAGTGTTCTTTCCTTTGCTGTTTGATGGGACAGTTTAAGGATACTGGTGTTATTAGCTCCTTAAATGTCTGATAGAACTCTGTGCTGAATCCATCTGGCCCAGGACTTTTCTTGGTGGGAAGATTCAAGATTACCTCCTCGATTTCCTCATAAGTTATAAGACTATTTAAATAATTCACAACTTCCCGATTCAATTTCTATAAGTTGTGCTTAGTTAGGAATTCATCCATTTCTTTTGTGTTGTCAAATTTCACTGAGTATAAGTTTTTGAAGTATGATGTTATAATACTCTCAATTTCTTGGGTTTCCGTGTGATAACTCCATTTTCATTTCTAATTTTTTTAGTTTGTGTTTTTTCTCTCTTGCTTTTGGTTAATTTAGCTAAGAGTGTATCAATATTATTGATTTTTTAAAAAGAACCAGCTTTTTGAGTGTTTGATTCTCTGTATTGTTTTCCTGATCTTAATTTCGCATATTTCTCCCCTTATTTTGCTAATCTCTTCTCTTCTACTGCTTTTGGGATCAGATTGCTGTAGTGTCTGTAAAGGATTAAGCTGCATTGGTAAGTTATTTATTTGTTTGTTTCCATTTTTTTTATTTCCACTCATACAGACTTAACAGGTATACCCGTCCCCTCCCTCCCTCTGACCCCACACTGCCCTGGGCCCCCTCGTCTCCCCCTCCCTCCCCATCCCCCAGTGCCTCCTCCTCCCATCCCCGGAGCATCCTTAAATGTGCATGCCCAACTCTCCTCTGGGTCCTACTCTCCGATGAGGTGCAAGGACCCAGTGGCATTTCCCAGAACCCTTTCCTGTGTCCCACTTAAGCATAGGAACACTACTGTGGCTGTCAAATCTTTGCCTCCAAGGATCTTGGTGTCTTTAGCTGATGCTAGACTTTGTGAGGTCAATAGTGTGTTGGACATTGCTCAGGGCATGCAAAGTCCAATTATGATTGCTTCAGCCCTAACTTGTGTGGAGTATCTTGCATATCATTGCTCCTCCCATCCTTGTGCTCTTACAATCTTACTGCCCCCTCTTCCGCAAATTTCTCTGACCTTCAGGATTGGGAGATAGTAGGCTGATCTAGTTCCAGGTGGTTCATATAGAGTCTCTGAAGTTCTGGATTATGGTTTGTTGATTTTTTTTTCAGTTTTGCTGCTCCTGCAATGCCCTTCACTCCATCCTGATGTGTATTGGATGTCACCCCCTGGCTAGAGATAAAAAGGTGTTATACTAGAGTCTTGTTATAATAGTATCTTCAAAGGTAGATGGAATAAAATTAGAAAAATTTTTTTTATTATTTATTATTTTAGTCAATTGTGCATGTGTGCATGCGTGTGTGTATGTGTTTGTGTGCAGAACCATGGATGGATTTAGGAACCACCATGGACTGCCTCCACCTCCTTGTTTACCCTTCCCTGGGATTCACAGGCTCTGCCCTACCAGGACCAGTAATGCAGGCTGCCCCTGCTTCTGCCCGGTGTCTATATGTGTGGTCTGTACGTGGGGTCTAGTATCCGAACTCAGGACCTGCTGCCTGCAAGGCCGAGGCTTAACCCCTGATCCACCTCTCCAGACCCAATAAAATGGTTACTTTTTATCTGCCAGATTATATGCCCTCCCCTTCTGGTGAGATCATACCCCATCAGTGGTAAATTATCAGGAAGGAAAGTCTGTGAACTTAACCAGATGTCTCATTACTTACTTGCAGTCCTTGATGGTGGCCTATTTTCTCTGCTGTAGATGTTTCAATCTTTTTCATGTAGGCATTAAGAGCTATGAACTTACCTCTTAGTACAGCTTTCATTGTGTCCCAAAGATTTTGATAAGTTGTATTTTTATTACCGTTCACTTTCAGGAAATCTTGAATTTTCTTTGTAATTTCTTCCTGAATCCAATTCTAATTCAGCATCATAGTGTTGAGTTTCCAGGAGTTAGTGTATTTGCTGTTGTTTATTGTGTTGTGGATGTCAAGCTTTAGACCATGGTGGTCTGATAGGGTATAGGCTAGAATTTCAACTTTCTGGTATATGTGTAGATTTGGTTTGTGGCCCAATATGTGATCATTTTGGAGAAAGTTCCGTGTGCTGCTGAGGAAAATGTGTATTCTTTGGTGTTTGGATGAAAAGTTCAATAGAGATCTGTAAGGTCCATTTCTTCCAGGGTTTGGTTTTGTTCTAAAGTGTCTCTGTTAAGCTTTTGGCCTGTTGATCTATCCCACGTTGAGAGGGCGGTGTTGAAATCCACTAGAATTATCTTTTGGGGGTTGAATTCTCACTTTAGACTCTTAGGGTTTGCTTAATGGATGTGGAAGGGTCCGAATTAGGTGCATATATGTTCAGTACTGTGAAATCTTCCTGTTGAATTGCACCTGTGACAAAAATGTAGTATCCATCTGTGTCTCTTATGATTTTTTTTGGTTTGAAGTCCACTTTGTCCAAAAGCATAATGGCTACCCCTGCCTGTTTCCTTGTTCCATTAGCTTGCAGAATTTTTGACCAGCCTTTTATTTTTAGGATGTGTCTATCTTTTGTGTGGAGATGAGTTTCCTGAAGGCAGCAGATTGATGGGTTGTAATTTTTAATCCAAGTTTGTAATATGTGTCTTTTAATCGGTGAGTTAATACCATTGACATTTAATGTTATAATGGAGAAATTATTTTTAATTCTGGACATTTTTTATGTTTAGTGGCTTTTGTAAGTGTATTGTTTGACATTTAGGTTTTGGTGGTATTATACTTCCCCTCTGTCTTCCTGGATATGCTTGTTTTTTTCTTAAAGCATGAGTATCATTTCTAGCATTTTTTGAAGGCCTGGTTTGGTAGATTTGTAAGCCTTCATGTTGTCTTTGTGCTGGAAAACTTTTCTTTCTCCCTCGATCATGATGGATAGTTTTGCTGGGTATATCAGTCTGGGTTGACATTTTTGCTCATTTAATATTTCAAGTACACCTCTCCAAGCTCTTCTTGCTTTTACTGTTTCCATTGAGAAGGCATTTGTTATTTAATAGGTTTACCTTTAAAAGTGACTTGTTTTTTTTCCCTTGAAGCTCTCTGAACCTTTTCTTTGTCTTGAATGTGGAGTGTTTTGACTATTATATGCTGTGGTGATTTTCTATTTTGTTCATATCTGTTTGGGGTGTGGAATGCCTCTTGTATTTGGATGGGCCTCTCATTCTTTAGTTGAGGGAAGTTTTCATTTATGATAACTTGAAAAATTTCTTCAGATGTGGTATTTTGGGATTTTTGCTCTGGTATTCCATGAATGTGCATGTTAGGCTTTTTAAGGGTATCCCATATCTGTTGAATATTCCTCTCAGGTATCTTTTTGGCTGTAAGAACCTCTTCTATTAAGTTGGTTAATTCTCCCACTTTGTCTTCAAGGTCTGAAATTCTATTTTCTGCTTTGTTAGTTCTGCTGATAAGTCTCTCTGTTGAGTTTTGGGTTGAAGATAACTTTTAATTCGATTTTAAACTCTGCCTGAGACTTTTTTTTCAAAAATTTATTATTATTATTTATTCAATTGTGCATGTATGTATGTATGTGTGTGTATGTATGTGTGTGTGTGTGTAGGACCACGGACAAATTCGGGAACCACCATGGACCACCTCCAGCTCCTCCTTGTTTACTCTGCCCCGGGATTCACATTCTCTGCCCTACCAGGACCAGAAATGCAGGCCACCCCCACTTCTGCCCAGTGTCTATAAGTGGGGTCTAGGATCCAAACTCAGGACCGTCTGCCTACAAGGGAGAGGCTTAACCCCTGAGCCACCTCTCCAGCCCCTGCCTGAGACTGTTTTAACTGCTCTATGTCTATTATTTTTCTTGAACTGTTTTTCTGAACTCTTCCAAGTGTCTGTTGTGTTCCTGTTCAAAGTGGTTGATGCAGTTGTTTAACTCCTCCTGGATTTCCTCTTTCATAGTATTAATCATGGTAATGATCATACTTTGAAAGTTATTACCTTGGGTCTGGCTTTCTTGGTTATTATCTGTGAATTTGTTCAGGTTGGAATCCATCATTATGGGGTTAATTTTTTCGTTTGGAGATTTGTCTTCCTGGGTTTTGTTTCTCATGGATCTGCACTTTGACTTGGGCATTGTTGTTTTGTCTCTTTAGATCATTCAGTTTTTGTGTGTTTTTGGCTGATCTGGTTTAGTTGGTATTATACTCTTGGGCAGTTATTACTAGTGTTTGCCTTGTAGTTGGGTATGTTTGTCTGTTGTTAGTATTATTTCCTAGATGAGGCTATTAGGCTGTTATTATATCAGTTAAGTCAGGTTAAGTAGACTGGGGGTTAATATTAGTATGGTAGTGCACTTTTCTGATTTAGTATCTTGTTGATATGTGAGGAGAGTGGTATAATCCTTGGAGTTGTATATATTTTTGGGGTGGCAGTATGGAAAAGTTAATCTACAGTGATTAATACTAAAACGGAGCCATATGGTAAAAAAAGAGATTTACTTATCTTTGGGCTGGATGTGAAGAATCTCTCCCATGTGATAGGATGATTTTAGAGGACTTCGGATGTGTGGTCTTTGTCCCTTAGAGCTTTGCTTGGGTTTTCTTTGGATTCTGTTGAAGTCTGAGTAGCAGTATGTCCTCTGTGGACCACAAGCTAGGGTTCCTGGTGGGTCGGTGGGGCAGAGGGACTGATGGTGATGGCAGAACTCTTCACCTGGGACCTGGGACTTGGCTTAGTGGCCCACCCAGGCTCCAGGGATGGAGGACCATGAGCAAGTCCTGTCCCATTCCGGGGGGGCAGGCAGGCAGGAAGAAAAAGGGGGCTGGGGCCCGAGGCATGGGTCAGGCAAATGGAGGCATTCTGGGTGTTGCCCGGGCTGGCTGGTTGGAGGAGCTGCGACAAGGGGCGACCTGGGGCCTAGGTAACTCACCTGGGATGGAGGACCGACTGAGAGTGAGTCCCGTCTTGGTCTGGCGGGCAGGAGGAACAAAGGGCTGGAGTATCTTGCATATCATTACTCCTCTCCATCATTGTGCTCTTACAATCTTACCACCCCCTCTTCCGCAAATTTCCTTGAGCTTCAGGATGGGGAGAGATTAGGCTGGCCTGGTTTCAGGTGGTTGATATAGAGTGTCTGATGTTCTGAATTATGGTTTGTTGATTTTTTTTTTCAGTTTTGCTGCTCTTGCAATTAATGTATCTCTTGGTGGTTCATCCGGGGTGTGTCTCTCCACTGCTTCAGTCAGAGGTGTTAAAAAGTCAGCAAATCTTTCATCAGGTCCTTGGATAAGGTTGCAAAAAAAGGACTCTGTTTTTTGAGGCCAGAAAGCCTTTAGGCTTTGTAAGGCCATTTTTCTATACTGGTTGAAGTACATGGGAATTGTAATGGTAGATTGTGAAACAGGATCACTATATTGACCTCTACCTGTAAGCATGTCTATTATAATTTGTATATCATATTGTAGATTAGTATGGGCTTGGCTCTCAGCCATGTCATCATAGGCTGCTTTCCATTGTAGAAAGTCTGAGGGAGAAAGAATGGCCTTGAGGACAGAATACTAATTATAATGGGTTTGTAACTGGAGAGCCCATTGTAAAAGGACATGTTCAAAATAAAGGGAGTTGACCCTGCCTCCTTTACAGCTTTTCTTATTAGTGCCAGGTCCCCTAAGGAGGTAGAAACCTATGACCTCATTTGAACGTTAGGTTCCACATTTACAGGGAAGGCAGTCACGGGGTTATGGGAATGACTGTAAGTGGGTTGTTCTAGAGTGTCCCCAGGTGTCCTTGGCACAATATGATTATTCGTGAAGGAGGATCTCAGTCCAAGTGGAGGGTTTTCCACAGAGTGTGTCTGGGAAAGGAAGCTAAGGTCCTGCCACCGGTATGTATGAGGGGGAGGTCGGCAGGGGTCTGTTCTGACAGGGGTGATGGAGTCGTCTCTGGCATGAACCTGTGTGCCCTCTGTAGAGTCTTTGTTCGGGAAAGGGAGATATCTGGAGGAAGAACAAAGGACTAATTTTGGGTTCTCCCCACAAGTTTCATTGTGGCAATTAATTACTTCCGCAACAGAGGATCCTTTAAGGCTTGCGATGATACCAAGGAGGTTGGGAGCAAAGGGGGTGGAAAGCATATGGCCTTCCTGGACTTTCCTCTTATGGACCAGAAAGAGTATTCCCATCCAAATCTGTGGGTCCCAGATATTTTCTAGGGAAATCCAAGGAGCTGTGATTAAGGCTTCCTCCCAAAAATCTAAGTCCTTCAGCATCGCTTTGATCCTACATAAATCTAACAGAACCTTAAGGGCAGTCAGTTGGGAAGTCTTCTGATGGGATGGTAAATTACCCATTGTGTGTGTGTAGCTTCCTTTCCCAGACACACCCTATGGAAGACCCTCCACTTAGAATGAGATCCTCCTTCACCAGCAGTCATATTGTGCTAGGGGCACCTAGGGACACACTAGAACAACCCACTTACAGGTACTCCCATAACCCCATGACTGCCTTCCCCATAATGGAGGAGAGACGACTAGGAGGTGAGCAGACAAGGCGAAAAAGCACAGGAAATGAAAAGCAACAATTAGAATCAAGGTGAACTTGAAAACAATTTCTAAAAGGGTAACCAATGTTCATGGGGAGACCTAGTGCTGCAGATACACAGAGGTGCTTTGGAACCCAGCGTTCTGAGCTTAGTGGGAGCTTCCAGGGGTTCACTAATCCCCCAGCCTTATGTGCATATGGTGCCTCTGGGTCAGGCCCAATTCAATGTAATCAAGCCTGGGCTTTTAGGGCATCAATCTCTCATGTGAACTTGCTGGGACAACCCTCGGTTTAAGCATGTTCCTAACTTAAGTGGGGCTTGTTGAATGAGTGATTGCATTCCTAACCCAAAGTGGGACTCTTTGATCATTGTAAATCAAACGAGTGATTGGGGCTCCTTGATCATCATCAAATCAAGTGAGCAACTGTGTTCCTAAGGACAAACAGGGAAAGGGGAAGAGGAGTGGGCCACCTGCTCACCTTCAGGTGCCATAAGCACACAGAACACAAAGCCAAATGGGGCCAAACTCACCAAACTTTACCAGGATGGGTGTCTCATCTACACCAAAGGCAGCCTCATGTTGGAGCACCAGATGTTGCAATATCCCCTGCTGGTGCAGCTAGGGGGGAGGAGGGGTAAACAGTGGGGCCTTGGGGCTAGAGGTGAGGGGGCAAGCCAGCAGACGGGATCACTAACCAAACCCCGGGAATCAGGCGAGAAACTGGCAGAGATGAGCTGCAGCAGATTCACATTTATTAAGGGGGTTTGGGCTTATATAGGGTTGGGGTCCAATTAGGTGTTGCCATCCCTCTTCCAGGGGACAGCCACCAGTCATTTAACTGTTTACTAGGTGTCCCTTGCAGGGGCAGGTTAGATGGCCCCTTCCCATTGGTTGTTCATCCTTCAGCCTGCATGGCCCTCTATTGGGACCCTTTGCCTGCATGGTCCTCTATTGGGACCCTTTGCCTGCATGGTCCTCTATTGGGACATGTCCAGAGCATGTCTCTACACCCAGGTTTATTCTGAATTTGGGAGCTGGAATAGGGCCTCCTTGAGTTGATAAAGCCATAAGGGAGTAACAGATTAGTATTTAGACAACCTGGAGAATTTATCTAGATTAAGATATTTTCAATACAGAAACCACCCCTAAATCTGGATGGAACCTTCCAGTAGCAGACCAAATAAAAGGAATCACAAGAAAGAAGTGTTCCAACACTCTCTTGCCCCATGCTGGCAAACTCATCTTCCCCCCATCATGATGGACATGACCAAAATCATCTCCAGAATATGTAGTCTGCCATGCCTTTTCTGTCATAACTGACTCTGTCTCCCCTAAGAACTTGCAATCCAAATAAGTTTCCTTTTCCCCCTTAACTTGCTTGAGTCAGGGTAATGTCTCCCAACAGCAGAGGAAGAGTAACTGCTATGGTCACTTACCAACATTTAACAATTCAAATATTCCACACAAATAAGGCTAATTCTGTGCAAATGTATTCTTCCAGTCATTTTGAGTGTTATTCTTTCTTTAGTCTAGTCTGGAAACACATGGGCAACTCAAACTATTATCTACAAAGACATATTAGCCATCGACAGGCTCCTACAAATAGCAAGAGGTTAGAACGAATGTTTTTTTGAAGTATATTTGTAAATATAAACCATAGGCTCTCCTGAGAAATCTCTTAATATCTGTGATTTGGGGCACAGATTTCAAGCTAAAATTTGCTTAAACCAAAAGTTCTGTTCTATTGTTATCTGAAAGAGAAATTTCCTGAAATGTTAAAGAAGTGTCACTGGAATTTGGAGAAACATATTTAGAATGCCTTCTTCTTAACCAGGAACTGTGAGTTAACTGACAGGTTTGCATCTGTCCTCGAGCCACCCCATGTATCCACAATGGCCATAAAGGTTAACTTGGCCTGAAACTAATCCTATTAGCAAAGTAACAGAATGTGAGACAGAGCCTATCACTGTCAATCAGTGTGTTTCGGGGAAAACTCAAATTGCATCTGATGACAAATTCCAAGTTCATGTCATTCCATGCCCAAAGATCCAATAAAAGGCAAATGGCGGGTTGTGTCTTGTGACATACCTTCTTTAAGCTCCATCAGGAGAGTAAAAGACTGTCTTCAACATGCTCAAGATTTTGCTCCTTGCTCTGGTATTTGGCCTGGCTTCTGCTGATGGTGTTCAATTGAAAGCAGAGAAGGTTTGTCAATAAGTTGATCTTTGGGGAGATTGATAGATACATGGATAGATAGATAGATAGATAGATTGATAGATGATAGATCTTTCTTTGTTTCGTGTGTGTGCATTTATTACCTTTTTTGTATGATTATATCATAACAGTGTAAGTGTGGGTACATATTTGTTTATTTGTACTTGAATACTATAGGATAAAAATTACACTTTAATTCCTCTGACTTCTACCACTATCTGGGATAGCAAGCAAGTCCTCTCGTGCTTGGTTTAAGTGAGGCTGTGAATTGAATTGCTGTTCTGTGCACATTAGGTCAGCCTTCTATAAAGTGAGCTACACCCTATGCCCATACTTATATTCTTATGATATATTCACACAAACAAAGGTAATAAATGCACACACACACACGAGAAAGAGAAATATAAAAAGATAGGTATGTCTTTGTGTGTTCAAGTACAAACAAACAAAAGGAATGCAGGCCCATATGTATTTGTATTCACAAACCAATCTTTTTGTGTATTTTTCCCCATAAGTTTGGAAAGGCTAAAACCACACAATGATAGATTGGCGTTTGTGTAGTAGTTGATGGTGGAGTGTGACCTCCATTTGAAAACTCCATCCCATGTTTTCAGTGTGACTGTGGATCTGCCACACCACGTTACTTCCCAGCATCAAACAATTAACATTTTCCTCATTATCAAAGTTTATTTATTCAATGGTGATGAGTGTTAGAGAAAAATGTGCATGGTGATGAGTGCTGGAGAACCGTGTGCATGGTGATGAGTGCTGGAGAACTGTGCGCTTGGTGATGAGTGCTGGAGAACCGTGTGCATGGTGATGAGTGCTGGAGAACTGTGTGCTTGGTGATGAGTGCTGGAGAACCGTGTGCATGGTGATGAGTGCTGGAGAACCGTGTGCATGGTGATGAGTGCTGGAGAACTGTGTGCATGGTGATGAGTGCTGGAGAACCGTGTGCATGGTGATGAGTGCTGGAGAACTGTGTGCATGGTGATGAGTGCTGGAGAACTGTGTGCATGGTGATGAGTGCTGGAGAAACATGTGCATGGTGATGAGTGTTTGATAAACAAGAAATTCACTGATATTCAATGGGATCTTCCTTCTTCAGATCAATGGACATTGGCATTCTCTTTACTTATCACTTGATAATGGAGAAAAGATTGATGTAGATGGGCATTAAGATTCTATGTCTATCAACTTGAATGTTTTGAGAAATGACAGAGAATCCTTATTTCTTTTTTTGTCAAGTAAGTGAAATTGACCCCAACTTAAAGGGATAAAATTTGTGAAGTAATGTTAACATATAGTTCACGCTTTTATTTGCACACATACACACACAAACACACACACATACACAGAGTCCATTGGGTTGTGCTTATGAAATTTATCTTCTAGGACTTGGTCCCAAGATATTCTTAGCCTATACTTCACTTTTCCTTATGCAAGAATTCATTTCACAATCTCCTTCACTGCATTTCTGTATTTTAATGAGGTTGTCTTAAAATGTTTATGCCTATTATGAATGAGTTATAGACTATCAGTTTTTCTAAGAGGTCCCCTTCATGAGAGTATTTTAGCAGAAAGATTCTCCACCTTCTGATGTCAACATTTCAAATACTATATGGCTGAATCATCCATGTTCATAAGATGGTTACCATTACAGGTGTGTTCTTGTCAGGCCAGAAAGATGGGAGGCAAAATGAAAGTATGTTTACAAATATGTTCATGTCCTTGTGAGTGTGTATACATGTGTGTTTCTGTGTATTGGGTTGGGATCTGTAGTAATTAATCTTTCTGATGCTGTGAGACAGCATTCAAACTCAAACAACTTAAGGGAAGAGAAAGGAGGATTTATTTGGTTATTTATACAGAAGATTATTAAGGTTCCAGAGGGGAGATATAGTGCATTATGGCAGAAAAGGCATTACTGGCTGGCATAAGCTGAAGGTGTCCTAAGTCACACATATCATGTTGATTGAGAACAAACTGTTGACTTAAAGAGCAGATTGCTAGCAGAAGCAGGGGTTAACAAACCTCGAAGTTTACCCCCTGTGACATGTCTTCCTCTGAGATTCCATCTTATAAATTAGACATAATCTTCCCAAACACTGACAACAGCCAAGGATTCAAACACACGAGCCTATTGGGGAAAACTTACATTTCAAACCATGAGTGTGTTTCAAATTTGTACCAATGCAGAAGCATGTACAAAGAAATGACTCCACAATACATAAAAATTTTTGACATCTACTAGCTTTAAGGTCTACCAGTCAGAGCTGAGAGCTAAGGGCATGTAATGTATGTTTAACCAACAACCCCAGCAAACAGCCTAAGGCATCCAAAACGAGTCTTTATGCCAAGGAAGCTGTCATGCAAATCACATCTAAAAATGGACTGATGCTAACAAGACAAAACACATAGTAAAATCAGTAGAAAATGAAATTATTTGTTCCTGTTAACATTTCACATGCACTGTAACTACAAAGAGAAGGGCATGTGAGGACTAAGGGTTGTACTGGTTTGTGTTTAAGGAAACATGGGATCTGCAAGTTCTTTGAACGACTTGGTGAGCTGCAAGATAATGGCTACTATGAGACAAATTGTGATTAGATTATCTTTAATGATGTCGCATCATCAAAACCATGGCGTGTGTTCAAGTATATGTTGCTATTGTAAGGTCCCACACAATCAGATGTCTAGATTCTGGGTAAGCACTCTACCATGGAAGAGTAATGACTGACACTAGATTCTTGTACAGTATCAGTTACTAATGACCTAAATGGCTTGTAAGCTCTACTAAACATTTGCATATTTAAAAGAGGATGCAAAGTTGGGATGGATATTAAAATAACAATCCTGTAATAGTTAAGGACTTCCTGTCAATATCTTATGAATGAAAAATTGAGCAATATGGATTTTTTATTCTGTACTGAGTTTTTATTTATTTAAAGAAGGAGGTAGGATGTAATTAAAATGAGAACTTAAAATATTTACAGAATTTTGTGAAACTACATAAGTAGCTTACTTTTTGCTACTTAATATAAGGATGCAAATTTTGAATAGGTGTTTAATATTTCATTAGTATTTATATTTGTCCGTACATCAAATTTTAATTATGATATGCACAGGGTTTTCAAACTGAGGAAGTGTTATGAAAATTTAAAAAGGAATTTTGCTACTGCTAGCCAACAAGAAACAAGTTAATATTTCTGTAATTTTGATAGCATGAAATGATTGTCCAGTGAACACTGTGGAATCTGAAATCTCTCTGCTCTTCACAAGGGTATTGATTAAATATGTCACACAATGAGGGAGGATGTTTTGTGAAATCATTGTTAAAGGAAAAGCCAATTGACTATATGGTAGGATAAAGAAGAGTCAAGTGAAAAGAAAAAAAATAACATTCACAGACAATTAATATTGTGCTTCAGTTTGTATGTTTCCATCCCAGATTATGGTGTAAATTACTCCAAAGCAATATGGAAGACAGATGCCTTTTACAATGTGAATTTGTATTATGAAACCCAAACCAGAATGATTATAGTGGTGGGTGAGTGTAGTACTTTTATTTTTTTTATATATTTTTTATTATTATTTCAGCTCATACAAACTTAATAGGTACACCAGTTCCCTCCCTCCCTCCTCCTCCCCTTGAACGCCCTGCTCCCGCTCCCTTCCCCCTCCCTCCCCATCCCCCAGTGCCTCCAGCCCCAATTCCCAGACATGCCTGATTCTCCTCTGGGCCCTCCTCTCTGATGACGTACAAGGACCCAGTGGCCTTTCCCTGAACCCTTTCCCGTGTTCCCCTTAAGTATAGGAACACTGCTGTGGCTGCCAATCTTTGCCTTCAAGGATCCTGGTGCCTATAGCAGATGCTAGACTTTGTGAGGTCAATAGTGTGTTGGACATTGTGCAGGGCATGCAAAGTCCAATTATGATTGCTTCGGCCCTAACTTGTGTGGAATATCTTGCAAATCATTGCTCCTCCCATCCTTTTGCTCTTACACTCTTACCGCCCCCTCTTCCGCAAATGTCCCTGAGCTTCAGGATGGGGAGAGATTAGGCTGGCCTAGTTCTAGGTGGTTGATCTAGAGTCTCTGAAGTTCTGGATTGTGGTTTGTTGATTTTCTTTTGCAGTTTTGTTGCTCCTGCAATGCCCTTCACTCCATCCTGATGGGCACTGTATGTCACTCCCTGGCCAGAGACAAAAAGCTGTTAAACTAGAGTCTTGTTATAAGAGCACATTTAAAGGTACTTTTATTAAAAAGTAGGAAACCACAGTGAGGGAGGGTTTCTCACCCATTTGCAAAATGGTTAGTTTTTATCTGCCAGACTATATGCCCTCCACTTCTGGTGAGATCATACCCCCTTAGTTGTAAATAATCAGGAATGAAAGTCTCTAAACTTAATCAGATGTCTCATTACTTATTTGAGTCCTTGATGGAGGCCTATTTTCTCTGCTGTAACATGGTCCCCTCTCTCCTTGTTTCTGGTGTGGCCCTCCTACCCCATCCCTCCTGTTCATAATCCTTGGAATTACTATAGGTATTACAGAGATTTTTCTTTGAATATCTCTAGGTGGGCTGGGTGGGTTTGGTACTAGGAGTCACCTATTAGGGAGTACATATGGCGCTTAATTTTCTGGGTCTGGAATACTTCACTTAATATAATTGTTTCTAATGACATCCATTTCCCGGCAAATTCCAGTAATTCATCATTTTTGATGGCTGAGTAGTACTCCATTGTATAGATGTACCACTATTTTCCTTATCCACTCGTCAACTGTTGGACATTTGGGTTGATTCCATGGCTTTGCTATTGTAAACAGTGCTGCTATGAACATGGTCATGCTTGTGCTATCGAGGTGAACCTCTGCTGCATGGGGGGTTATTCCCAAAAGTGGGATAGCAGGGTCATATGGCATTTCAATCTTTAATTTCTTTAAGAATCTCCAGACGGCTCGCCAGAGTGGCTGTATGAGCCTGCATTCCCACCAACAATGTAGGAGAGTTCCCCTCTCTCCACATCCTCTTCAGCATTTGTTGTTGTTTGTATTGTGGATTTTTGCCATCCTGACCGGGGTGAGATGATATCTCAGGGAAGTTTTGATTTGCATTTCCCTGATGGCTAAGGAAGTGGAGCATTTTTTATGATATTTGTTAGATGTTTTAATTTCATCCCTGGTAAAGTTTCTTTGAAGTTCCAGGGCCCATTTTTTAATTGGGCCATTGGTTTCCTTGGTGTTTAGTTTTCTAAGTTCTTTGTGCACTCTGGACAGCAGAGTTCTATCAGATGTGTAGTTAGTGAAGATTTTCTCCCGTTCTGTGGGTTGCCTTTGAGCTCGTGTGACAATCTCTTTATCTGAACAGAAGCTCTTTAATTTCACAAGATCCCAACTGTTGAGAGTTGGTAGCAGTGACTGTGCCATTGGATGTCTGTTTAGGAAGTGTTGGCCTAGCCCAATCAGCTCGAGGGAGTTCCCTATCCTTTCAACTATGGTTTTTATAGTCTCTGGCCTGATATCAAGGTCCTTGATCCATTTGGAATTAAGTCTTGTACATGGTGACAAGTACGGGTCCAGCTTTAATCTTCTGCATGTGGAGATCCAGTTTTGCTAGCACCATTTGTGGAAGATGCAGTTCTTTTCCCATTGGATTTTTTGGGCCCCTTTGTCAAAGACCAAATGGCTGTAATTTTGTGGGCTTATATCTGGGACTTCAATCCTTATCCATTGATCTGTGTGTCTATTTTGGAGCCAGTACCAGCCCGTCTTTATAACTATGGATTTGTAGTATAGACTTAAGTTTGGTATGGTAATACCTCCAGCAGTGTTTTTGTTACTCAGGATTGTCTTTGCTATCCTGGGTCTTTTGTGCCTCCATATGAACTTTGAGATTGTTTGGTCAACTTCTTTGAAGAATTGCTTTGGGATTTTAATTGGTATAGCATTGAATCTGTATATTGCCTTTGGTAGGATGGTCATTTTTACAATGTGGATTCTGCCAATCCAGGAGCAAGGGAGGTCTTTCCACCTTCTGGTGTCTTCTACAATTTCTTTCTTTACAGTTTTAAAGTTTTCGTTGTAAAGGTCTTTTACCTCCTTGGCTAGGTTTATACCAAGGTATTTCATTTTTTTAGGGGCTATAGTAAATGGGATTGTTTCTCTCAAGGTTTTTTCACTTCTTTTATTCTGGGCATATAGGAAGGCCTCTGATTTTTGCACATTTATTTTGTATCCTGCCACCCTGCTGAACTTCTCAATTAGTTCCAGAAGCTTCCTGGTGGAGTTTTTGGGATCACTCAGGTATAAGATCATGTCATCTGCAAATAGGGATAGTTTGACTTCTTCCTTGCCGATTTGAATCCCTCTTATGTCCCTTTCTTGTCTTATGGCTTCAGCTAAGACTTCAAGTACAATATTGAATAGAATTGGTGAGAGTGGACAGCCTTGTCTAGTTCCTGATCGATGTGGGAATGCTTCCAATTGTTTCCCATTGAGCATAATCCTTGCTGTGGGCTTGTCGTATACAGCTTTTATTATATTGATAAAAGTTCCTTCCATTCCTACTGTCTCTAGCGTTTTGATCATAAAAGGCTGTTGGATCTTGTCAAAAGCTTTTTCTGCATGTATCGAGAGTATCATGTGGTCTTGGACTTTGGACTGGTTTACATGATGAATTACATTTATTGATTTGCGTATGTTGAACCAACCTTGTGTGCCGGGGATGAAGCCTACTTGGTCCTCGTGAATGATCTTTTTAATATGTTTTTGAATCCGATTTGCTAAGACTTTGTTGAGAATCTTTGCGTCTGTGTTCATCAGAGAGATCGGCCTATGGTTTTTTTTTTTTTAAGTGAATCTTTATTAGGTTTTGGAATTAAAACGATATTAGTTTCATAGAAGGAATTTGGTAGTGTTCCTTCCTTTGCTATTTGATGGAACAGTTTAAGGAGTATTGGTATTATTAACTCCTTAAATGTCTGGTAGAACTCTGTGCTGAATCCATCTGGTCCAGGACATTTTTTTGGAGAAAGTTCCATGTGCTGCTGAGAAAAATGTGTATTCTTTGGTGCGTGGGTGAAAAGTTCGATAGAGATCTGTAAGGTCCATTTCTTTAAGGGTTTGATTAAGGTCCAAAGTGTCTCTATTAAGCTTTTGACCTGTTGATCTATCCCATGTTGAGAGGGCGGTGTTGAAGTCCCCAAGAATTATCGTTTGGGGGTTGATTTCTTGCTTTAGACGCTGTAGGGTTTTCTTAATGAATGTGGAGGGGCCCGTATTGGGTGCATATATGTTCAGTATTGTGAAGTCTTCCTGGTGAATTGTACCTGTGACTAAAATGTAGTATCCATCCGTGTCTCTTATAATTTTCTTTGGTTTGAAGTCCACTTTGTCTGATATCATAATTGCTACCCCTGCCTGTTTTCTGCTTCCATTAGCTTGTAGAATTGTTGACCAGCTTTTTATTTTTGAGCATGCCTATCTTTTGTGGTGAGATGGGTTTCCTGCAGGCAGCAGATTGATGGATTGTGATTTTTAATCCAAGTTTGTAATCTGTGTCTCTTGATCGGTGAGTTAATTCCATTAACATTTAGTGTTATAATGGAGAAACTATTTTTGATTCCAGACATTTATTATGTTTAGTAGTTTTTATAAGTATATTGCTTCACTTTTAATGGTGTTATACTTGCCTTCTGCTCTCCTGTATATGCCTGTTTTCTTCTTCACGCTTGAGTATCATTTCTAGCATTTTTTGAAGGCCTGGTTTGGTGGACATGTATCCCTTCAAGTCGTCTTTGTGCTGGGAGAGTTTTCTTTCTCCCTCGATCATGACTGATAGTTTTTCAGGGTAAATCATCCTAGGTTGACATTTTTGCTCATTCAATACTTGAAGTATGTCTCTCCAAGCTCTTCTTGCTTTTAGTGTTTCCATTGAGAAGTCATTTGTTATTTTAATAGGTTTACCTTCAAAAGTGACTTGTTTTTTCTCCCTTGAAGCTCTCAGCACCAGTTCTTTATCTTGAATGTGGAGTGTTTTGACTATTATTTGCCATGGCTAGCTTCTGTTTTGGTCATATCTGTTTGGGGTGCGGAATGCCTCTTGTATATGGATGGGCCTGTCTTTTTTTAGATGAGGAAAGTTTTCCTTGATGATCGTTTGAAAAATTTCCTCAGGGGTGGTATTTTGAGATTCTTGCTCTGGTATTCCATGAATACGCATGTTGGGCTTTTTCAGGGTGTCCCATATCTCCTGAATATTTCTCTCAAGCATCTTTTTGGCTTTAACAATCTCTTCCATTGAGCTGATTAATATTCCCACTTTATCTTCAAGCTCTGAAATTCTGTTTTCTGCTTCGTTAGTTCTGTTGATAAGACTCTTTGTGGAGTTCTCGGTTGAAGATAACTTGTCTTTTAGCTCAGTTTTAAACTCTGCTTGAGTCTGTTTTAACTGCTCTATGCCAGTTTTTGATTCTTGCACTGTTTTTCTCAACTCCTCCATGTGTCTGTTGTGTTCCTCCTCAAAGCAATTGATTCGATTATTTAATTCCTTCCTGCTTTCCTCTTTCATACTATTGAACATGGTAATGATCATATTTTGAAGGTCATTATCCTGGGTCAGGCTTTCTTGGCCATTTTCCATGGGTTTGTTCTAGTTGGAGTCTAACATTATGGGATTAATTCCTTCAGTGGGAGATTTGTTTACTTGAATGTTGTTTCTCATGGATTTGCACTTAGACTTTGGCATTGTCGTTTTTTTTTCAGAAATATAAATATTTATTTCTCATGTATTCAAACTTTAAAGATATCTCACAATACACACTGGAGAGAAACCTCATAAATATCAGGACTATAATAAGTCTTTTTCTGAAGGTTCAATCTGTAGAGATTAGCAGAACGAGTATAGGAGAGAAACCTTACAATTGAAAGGAGTGCAGCAAGTATTTTTTGGTGTTCAATATTTATTACATAGAGAATCCATCTGCAAAATGGAACCTACAGGTTTTTATAATGCAACATATACTTTAACTATAGTTCAAGTCTTAAAAGTCATCAGACAATCCAAAATGAAGGGAAGTCATATTGTGTTAGGAATGGTATATTTCATTTTCTGCATACTCAATTTTTTGAAGATATCAAAGTGTGCATTTGTCCGAGAAATCACATAAGTCTCAGATATATATGCATCTATCATCTGTAGCTCAAACTTTAGAAAACACTGGCAAGTCAACACTCAAGTGAACGTCCAAAAATGTCAGAAATGCAACAAGTCCTTTACCTAAAACTCAAAATTTAGTAGATATAGAAGACTTCCATAAGCTAGAGAAAAATTTCAAATATCACAAACACATCAAGTCAATTTCAGAGACCATATACTTTAGAAAACATTAAAGAACATGACTATGAAAGACATTTTACCATGTTTCAGAAATATAACAAGTCATTTCCCAAGACTGAATTTGGAAAATCAGTAGAAAATCCATCCCCAATGAATCCTTGTAGATTACAGCAATATGCCATTTTTCTTATTTTGTTTTATGAGTTTAACTTTATTTTAATAAAAGAGACTAAACAGAGAACATGAAGTTATAATATTTAAAACCAGTAAACTTAAAGTGACTTCAGACTATGAAGATAAAAAGTTCTATTAATTGACAATATTGCTGGCTGATAAAACTAAACCTGAAAGTCATTGCTAATGGTAACCTATAACGTTACCAACATTATTAAGCAGTCTTAAAACAGAATCCAATAAATCAAGTGAAATTCAGAAAGCCTTTCAGAATATATGTACTTTACCAATTTTTAAAAGTACTTTCATTAATATCTTTTTTTTATATCGAAAATTTTTTATTACATAATGACTCAAATCCAAATAACCAGAACTAGAGGAAGATACACAGAAAAGTCTTGCTTCTATTTTGCCTTCTGCAAGCATCATTCTTGCTAGTTTCTGTTTTTTTTTATTAAAAATTTAATTATACATTTTAAAATTTTTTACCAGTTCCCTCCCTCCCCCCTCCTCCCCCTCCCCTTCCCCCAGTGCCTCCCCCCCAATTCCCAGAGAGTCCTTTATTGTGTACGCCTAACTCTCCACTGGGTCCTCCTCTCCGATGACATATAAGGACCCAGTGGCATTTCCATAAGCCCTTTCTCTTGTTCCCCTTAAGCATAAGATCACTACTATGGCTGTCAATCCCTTGCCTCCAGGGGTCTCGGTGCCCTTAACAGATGCTAGACTTTATGAGGGCAACAGTGCGCTGGACATTGCGCAGGGCATGCAAAGTCCCATTATGATTGCTTTGGCCCCAACTATTGTTGAGAATCTTGCAAATCGTTGCTCCTCCCATCCTTTTGCTCTTACAATCTTACCGCCCCCTCTTCTGCAAATGTCCCTGAGCTCCAGGATGGGGAGAGATTAGGCTGGCCTAGTTCTATGTGATTGATATAGAGTCTCTGAAGTTCTGGATTGTGGTTTGTTGATTTTCTTTTGCAGTTTTGCTGCTCCTGCAATTCCCTTCACTCCATTCTGCTGGGCACTGTATGTCACCCCCTGGCCAGAGACAAAAAGCTGTTAAACTGGAGTCTTGTTGTACTAGCACATTCAAGGATAGATGTAATAAGAGTAGGAAACCTCACTGAGGGAGGGGTCCATCACCCATTTGCAAAATGATTACTTTTTATCTGCTAGACTATATGCCCTCCCCTTCTGGTGAGATCAGGAAAGAACGTCTGTGAACTTAACCAGGTTTCTCATTACTTACTTGCAGACCTTGATGGAGGCCTATTTTCTCTGCCGTAACATGGTCTCCTCTCTCCTTGTTTCTGGTGTGGCCCTCCTAACCCATCTCTCTTGTTCATAATCCTTGCAATTACTGTGTTACATAGGTTTACTTTTGAGTGTCTCAATGTGGGCTGGGTGAGTTTGGTACTAGGAGCCACCTACTAGGGAGTACATACGGCGCTTAATTTTCTGGGTTTGGGATACTTCACTTAATATAATTCTTTCCAATGACATCCATTTCCCAGCAAATTCCAGTAATTCATCATTTTTGATGGCTGAGTAGTACTCCATTGTATAGATGTACCACAGTTTCCTTATCCACTCGTCAACTGTTGGACATTTAGGTTGATTCCATGCCTTTGCTATTGTAAACAGTGCTGCTATGAACATGGTCGAGCTTGTGCTATCGAGGCGAACCTCTGCTGCATGGGGGGTTATTCCCAAAAGTGGGATAGCAGGGTCATATGGCATTTCAATCTTTAATTTCTTTAAGAATCTCCAGACGGCTCGCCAGAGTGGCTGTATGAGCCTGCATTCCCACCAACAATGTAGGAGAGTTCCCCTCTCTCCACATCCTCTCCAGCATTTGTCGTTGTTTGTATTGTGGATTTTTGCCATCCTGACCGGGGTGAGATGATATCTCAGGGAAGTTTTGATTTGCATTTCCCTGATGGCGAAGGAAGTGGAGCATTTTTTAAGATAATTGTTAGACATTTTAATTTCATCCCTGGTAAAGTTTCTTTGAAGTTCCAGGGCCCATTTTTTAATTGGGCCAGTGTTTTCCTTGGAGTTTAATTTTCTAAGTTCTTTGTGCACTCTGGACAGTAGAGCTCTGTCAGATATGTGGTTAGTGAAGATTTTCTCCCATTCTGTGGGTTGCCTTTGAGCTCGTGTGACAATCTCTTTATCTGAACAGAAGCTCTTTAATTTCACAAGATCCCAACTGTTGAGAGTTGGTAGCAGTGACTGTGCCATTGGATGTCTGTTTAGTAAATGTTGGCCTAGCCCAATCAGCTCGAGGGAGTTCCCTATCCTTTCGACTATGGTTTTTAAAGTCTCTGGCCTGATATCAAGGTCCTTGATCCATTTGGAATTAAGTCTTGTACATGGTGACAAGTATGGGTCCAGCTTTAATCTTCTGCATGTGGAGATCCAGTTTTGCCAGCACCATTTGTTGAAGATGCTGTTCTTTTTCCATTGGATTCTTTGGGCCCCTTTGTCAAAGACCAAATGGCTGTAACTTTGTGGGCTTATATCTGGGTCTTCAATCCTTATCCATTGATCTGTGTGTCTATTTTGGAGCCAGTACCAAGCTGTCTTTATAACTATGGATTTGTAGTATAGACTTAGGTTTGGTTTGGTAATACCTCCAGCTGTGTTTTTGTTACTCAGGATTGTTTTTGCTATCCTGGGTCTTTTGTGCCTCCATATGAACTTTGAGATTGTTTGGTCAACTTCTTTGAAGAATTGCTTTGGGATTTTGATTGGTATAGCATTGAATCTGTATATTGCCTTTGGTAGGATGGTCATTTTTACAATGTTGATTCTGCCAATCCAGGAGCAAGGGAGGTCTTTCCACCTTCTGGTGTCTTCTGCAATTTCTTTCTTTAGGGTTTTAAAGTTTTCATTGTAAAGGTCTTTTACCTCCTTAATTAGGTTTATACCAAGGTATTTCATTTTTTTAGGGGTTATAGTAAATGGCATGGTTTCTCTCAAGGCTTTTTCACTTCTTTCATTCTGGGCATATAGGAAGGCCTCTGATTTTTGCACATTTATTTTGTATCCTGCCACCCTGCTGAACTTCTCAATTAGTTCCAGGAGCTTCCTGGTGGAGTTTTTGGGATCCCTCAGGTATAAGATCATGTCATCTGCAAATAGGGATAGCTTGATTTCTTCCTTGCCGATTTGAATCCCTCTTATGTCCCTTTCTTGTCTTATGGCTTCAGCTAAGACTTCAAGTACAATATTGAATAGAATTGGTGAGAGTGGACAGCCTTGTCTAGTTCCTGATCGAAGTGGGAATGCTTCCAATTGTTCCCCATTGAGCATAATCCTTGCTGTGGGCTTGTTGTATACAGCTTTTATTATAATGATAAAGGTTCCTTCCATTCCTACTGTCTCTAGCGTTTTGATCATAAAAGGCTGTTGGATCTTGTCAAAAGCTTTTTCTGCATCTATCGAGAGTATCATGTGGTCTTGGACTTTGGACTGGTTTACATGATGAATTACATTTATTGATTTGCGTATGTTGAACCAACCTTGTGTGCCGGGGATGAAGCCTACTTGGTCCCCGTGAATGATCTTTTTAATATGTTTTTGAATCCGATTTGCTAAGACTTTGTTGAGAATCTTTGCGTCTGTGTTCATCAGAGAGATCGGCCTATAGTTTTCTTTTTTAAGTGAATCTTTATTAGGTTTTGGGATTAAAACGATATTAGCTTCATAGAAGGAATTTGGTAGTGTTCCTTCCTTTGCTATTTGATGGAACAGTTTAAGGAGTATTGGTATTATTAACTCCTTAAATGTCTGGTAGAACTCTGTGCTGAATCCATCTGGTGCAGGACATTTTTTGGTGGGAAGATTCGAGATTACTTCCTCAATTTCCTTATATGTTATAGGACTATTTAAATAATTCACAACTTCCTGATTCAATTTAGGTAAGTTGTGTTTACTTAGGAATTCATCCATCTCTTTTGTGTTGTCAAACTTCACAGAGTATAAGTTTTTGAAATATGATGTTATAATTCTCTGGATTTCTTGGGTATCAGTAGTGATAACTCCATGTTCATTTCTAATTTTGTTAATTTGGGTTTTCTCTCTCTTGCTTTTGGTTAGTTTAGCTAGGGGTGTATCAATCTTGTTGATTTTTTCAAAGAACCAGCTTTTTGATTGGTTGATTTTTTCTATCGTTTTCTTAGTCTCGATTTCAGATATTTCTCCCCTTATTTTGCTAATCTCTTCTCTTCTACTGCTTTTGGGATCAGATTGCTCTAGTTTCTCTAAAGCTTTAAGCTGCATTGTTAAGTTGTTTATTTCTGATGTTTCCATTGTTTTGATGTAGCATTAAGAGCTATGAACTTACCTGTTAGAACAGCTTTCATTGTGTCCCAGAGATTTTGGTAAGTTTTATTTTCGTTATCATTCACTTTCAGGAAATCTCGAATTTCCTTTTTAATTTCTTCCTTAATCCAGTTCTCATTCAGCATCATAGTGTTAAGTTTCCAGGAGTTAGTGTATTTTCTCTTGTTTGTTGTGTTGTGGATGTCCAGCTTTAGGCCATGGTGGTCTGATAGGGCACAGGTTAGAATTTCAACTTTTTTGTATATATGTAGATTTTTTTTGTGGCCCAGTATGTGTTCTATTTTGGAGAATGTTCCATGTGCTGCTGAGAAAAATGGGTATTCTTTGGTGCGTGGGTGAAAAGTTCTACAGAGATCTGTAAGGTCCATATCTTTAAGGGTTTCATTAAGTTCCAAAGTGTCTCTGCTTTTGACCTGTTGATCTATCCCATGTTGAGAGGGTGGTGTTGAAGTCCCCAAGAATTATCATTTGGGGGTTGATTTCTCGCTTTAGACACTGTAGGATTTTCTGAACGAATGTGGAGGGGCCCGTATTGGGTGCATATATGTTCAGTATTGTGAATTCTTCCTGGTGAATTGTACCTGTGACTAAAATGTAGTATCCATCCGTGTCTCTTATAATTTTCTTTGGTTTGAAGTCCACTTTGTTTGATATCATAATGGCTACCCCTGTCTGTTTTCTGCTTCCATTAGCTTGTAGAATTGTTGACCCGCCTTTTATTTTTAGAGCGTGCCTATTTTTTGTGGTGAGATGGGTTTCCTGCAGGCAGCAGATTGATGGATTGTGATTTTTAATCTAAATTTGTAATCTGTGTCTCTTGATCGGTGAGTTAATTCCACTAACATTTAGTGTTACAATGGAGAAGCTATTTTTAATTCCAGACATTTATTATGTTTAGTAGTTTTTATAAGTATATTGCTTCGCTTTTAATGGTGTTATACTTGCCTTCTGTTCTCCTGAATATGCCTGTTTTTTTCTTCACGCTTGAGTATCATTTCTAGCATTTTTTGAAGGCCTGGTTTGGTGGACATGTATCCCTTCAAGTTGTCTTTGTGCTGGAAGATTTTTCTTTCTCCCTCGATCATGACTGATAGTTTTGCAGGGTAAATCAGCCTAGGTTGACATTTTTGCTCATTCAATACTTGAAGTATGTCTCTCCAAGCTCTTCTTTCTTTTACTGTTTCGACTGAGAAGTCATTTGTTATTCTAATAGGTTTACCTTTAAAAGTGACTTGTTTTTTCTCTCTTGAAGCTCTTAGCACCCGTTCTTTATCTTCAATGTGGAGTGTTTTGACTATTATTTGCCATGGTGAGCTTCTGTTTTGGTCATATCTGTTTGGGGTGCGGAATGCCTCTTGTATATGGATGGGCCTCTCTGTTTTTAGATGAGGAGAGTTTTCCTTGATGATCGTTTGAAAAATTTCCTCAGGGGTGGTATTTTGAGATTCTTGCTCTGGTATTCCATGAATACGCATGTTGGGCTTCTTCAGGGTGTCCCATATCTCCTGAATATTTCTCTCAAGCATCTTTTTGGCTTTAACAACCTCTTCCATTGAGCTGGTTAATACTCCCACTTTATTTTCAAGGTCTGAAATTCTGTTTTCTGCTTCGTTAGTTCTGTTGATAAGACTCTCTGTGGAGTTCAGGATTGAAGATAACTTGTCTTTTAGCTCAGTTTTAAACTGTTTGAATCTGTTTTAACTGCTCTATGCCAGTTTTTGTTTCTTGCACTGTTTTTCTCAACTCCTCCATGTGTCTGTTGTGTTCCTCTTCAAAGCAATTGATTTTTTTATTTAATTCCTCCCGGATTTCCTCTTTCATAGTATTGAACATGGTAATGATCATATTTTGAAGGTCGTTAAATCCTGGGTCAGGCTTTCTTGGCCATTTTCTATGGGTTTGTTCTGGTTGGAGTCTAACATTATTGGATTAATTCTTTCAGTGGGAGATTTGTTTACTTGAATGTTGTTTCTCATGGATTTGCACTTTGACTTTGGTATTGTCGTTTTAGCTCTTAAGATTCTCTTTCGATTTCTGTGTGTTTTTCACTAAACTGAATTATTTGGCCTGGGGTTTTGGGGTTGGGCGGAGACGGAGCTTACTTAGGTTGAAGTGAGTCCAGGCTGGACCCCGCGCGTCCTCGGTGGCGGAGTGGTGGAAGGGAGGATGGGGCAACGGAGTGGCGCTATTTAACCTGGGGGACCTAGGGGCGGGGCCCGGGTGCAGGGGGTTGTCCTCCTTCTCCCAGGCCTCTGTGCGCGGCTCCGGCAGGATGGCAGGAGGAGCTGGGTCCCTTGGGCGGCCTGGGGTTCTGGGGGTGGGCGCGGACTGAGCTTACCTAGGTCGCGTGGTGAGGCCTTGTGGACTGCACGCGAGTCCCTGGCAGCGGAGTGTAGGGAAGGGAGTGTAGTACTTTTAAAAAATGATTTAGAGCTAGGAACATGGCTCAGGGTTTCATACTTTACCCTCAAAAGCTAAAGAACCTTAGTTGGATCTCCAGATTCCACACAAGGATTATGGACATACAGAAATGGTAGAAGCATGTTCTTCCCTCCCAGAAAGGGAGAACCGGTGAAACCTCATAGCAAAGCAATAAGGAGGCTGAGCAATCCAGGGTAATTCCTGAAGTCACTCTTGGGTCTTCAATAGGCACACACACTTAAATGTTGTCTTGTACACACACACACACACACACACACACACACACACACACACACACACACAGATTTGCATTCTTCTAGGGATTTGTATATGAACACAATGAATTCATGTCATTTTCCCATCTTGTGACTCAATCCCTATCCCTATGTTCTCCCACCATATTCTTTCTTCTTCTTCCCACCCATCTCCCTCCAGTTTTCATATCCTCCTGTGCTTATGGTTTTCTGAGTACAGACTGGGTTCCTGTTAATGATATGTGTCTGAACATTGCTGGAAAAAGGATACCAGTGAGTCTACCACTAGAGAGAGCTGTTTCCTTTATTCCCCATCACACATTAACCCTTATTAGTCTCTTATTAGACCGTTGAGATCTTTCCCTTCTCATGCTGAAATAATAGACCAAATCTTGCCCAAGACTCCTGAAAGAAACACAGGTACAGTAAGATCATGGGTCAAACAGCCCTGCCTTGATGAGAAAATACCATCTGGATGAACCCCTCCCTTCCTTCAGGGTATAATATTAATGTCCTCTCTTCCAAGATGTATTGGAGGTGACTCAGACATCAGGGTTGAGTATTTGATTATTCTTAATGGATCTAAGACATGCTCTTCAGCAGTGAACTCAAAAATTTTCAGAAGACAAGACCATAGTCCCTTGTAAGGAGTTGATAATCTAGTTAGGTTTCACTACAAGGACTTAACATTAAACAGTATAGTATTATGGTTTGAATGTAAGTTGCCCCTCTCCCATGAAGGTTTATATCTTCGTATTTGTGAAGTTCATGTTAACATTATGAGGTGAATTCTTTCTAGAGGAAGGCACCTGCCAGAGGGTGGACCTTGAGATTGTTAGCACTGTCCTGTTTCTGTTAGACATCTTCTCTTGCAGTAATCATCACAGACTTGACTTAAGCCTCCTCTAGCTTCTGCCAGCCACCAACACATTTCTCCCCATAATGGACAGTATTAACCCTCTGAAAAATTAAGGCAAATAAATTTCCTTTTCTTTCTTAAGCTGGTTGGGTCAAGGCAGTATAAAGCATAGCTGTGACCCCTGTTAAACATTTATCAATGTATCTACAATTTATAAGAACTCTCACCTCTCAACTAGAAAATTCCAATTGCAAAGGAAGCTACTTGAAACAGAAAGTCACAATTGACTAAAGAGCAGTTGATTTTTATGGGTACAGCAGAAGACATTAGTGCCACCTATATTTTTAATCCATGTAGCTTAGTTCAGTTCAGTTAAGTTTAGCTTGGCATAATTTACGTTACTTTAGTACTTTAGAATGCACTATTTGCCTTAATCTTGGCTGGTATTGAAAACCATTCACACATGAGATTTTTACCTTCCATCTTGATAGACTCAATGAAAATAATTGCTTGTATTTGAAAAGCATGGGTATCCTCTGTTGACAAGGATTAAAAGACACTAGCAAGGGCCTGAGACAGATCCACAAGTAAAAGCATCAGCAGATAATCTTGGTGATGCAGTTGCTCTTCTCTTTCCTGTCCCATGTTGGCTTTGGCATCTCAACATCCTGTCTTCTCACTGGAAATGCAGACTTCAACCCCACAGCATGAAATACCCTTTCTGGCCCTCTTTGCAGACCTTTCACTCCTGATATGCACTTCCTGGATTCAGTGCTTTCTGAATTGGCAAGAGGAATCCATATCCTTTTCACTCTTGCATGTTTAATACCTCTAAAACTAGGACCATGTGGATAATGTTGCCCATTTCTGTTATTATCTCTCGGTGGAGATTGGTCCATTGTTTCAAAAAGAATTTGCATTTTATTGGTGGGAGCCTTGCCTGAGCAGGATGTAACCTGCTCTATTCTCCAAATGAATCCCAAGATGCATTAGTTATGCTGATCTCTTTAGCAAGAGCTGCCATTTTACAGTCTGCAGTACCTATAAGTTTTCCCTTTCCTTATCAAAACTGACAGTTTTTACTTTTTTCTGCTTTATTCCTTCTCTTTTCATCATAACTGTGAACAAGAACACTAAAACTAGCCATGCTACAGTCAAGACTATTTTGTCATGAAATTTCCTCTGCCGAACATGTTAGAATCACTTCAGGAAACCTTTTGAGATACAAGAAAACCTTGGCCAAGTTCTCTGTCAAAGCATTACCCCAATTGTACCTAGTCAAGCTCCTCTGTGAACCATTATAAGCTGGGTTTCCACCATCTGTATCTCTCTTGGCATTACTCTCTTCAAATTATCACTACAATAGCCCTTTAAGCCCCCATTTCTAACATGCAAAGGCATTCTCAGTCCAAAGTTCTATTTCTCCCAACAAATATTTTCAAAGCCACACTAGTCACGGTGAAGCAATAGCCACACTCCTTCTTAGGAAGGAGTATCTCAGTTTCATAACAAAACTTTCCTTTGCTGGTACTAAATTCTCTTAGTCTCACAGCAATACCCCACTCCTTGTTTCCATTTCTGCTGAAGTTTATCTTCTCTGTTGCTGTGAAAAGACTTGCAAACAACCAACTTAAGGAGAGAGTTTGAGATTTATTTAGCTTATGGTTTGAGAGGAGAGTTATAGTTCATTATGACAGGGAGTATATGGCAGGAAGCAGAAGATGGGGGTGGTTTAAGTTATATCCATCATGGAGGGTCAAAGAAGCAAGGTCTTGATGGTGGCAAGAGGGAAGATGAATTTGCCAGCACAGGGCAAGAAAGTTCCAGAGACCTTGTAATTCCTGATACACACTGCCTGGATTCAGTGGCTCTCTGAATTGGCAGGAAGAATCCATATTCATATCCTTCTCACTCTTGTACATGTAATGCCTTTTAAATCAGGACCACGTTGGCAATGTTAGCTTGTGATTTGAGGGGAGAGTTATAGTTCTTGTAATTCTTTTCATCTTTTCTTGTAATTCCTTTCATCTTTTCTGCTACCAGAAGGATACATCTAAATTTAGAATTGGTCTTTATTTTGTAAATATTTCCATGCAGATAAACTTTTCCAGCTGGTCTCATAGATAATTTGTTAGTTAATCCCAGGTATAGACAAGTTGACCATCAAGATTAACCATCACACCTGACCACTTGAATTTGAGCCTTAAACTGAGACATTATAGAAAGAGAAAATCGACTTTTTAAAGACGTCCTCTGTCCTCTCCAAGTGCACCAATATGCTCCTTCCAGTCTTCCTCTCCAATTTTCTCTCTTCGTTCCTCTGTCTCACAAAAAAGAAAGAACAATAACACTACTGAAAATCTAAATGACCTTTGCTTGTCAAAACAGTCACTGAAGTGACTTGTCAGATTTGATCAATTGGATCATGACATATTGAGAACAAGGTTAGAGTTTGAATTTAACATGTGTGGTGTCTGCAGAGTACAGAACTGCATTCAATCTTCATGGCAATTAGTTACTCACTGACACAATCAAAGATTTCTATTCTGTCAATGAGCAATAAGCTCAAAGTAATTGACCCCCAACTTGACGTATGACTTGATCATTAGATCCTGACATGTTAACCTCCTGGGAAGGAAATATAGGGGGATATATTCAAGTACCCCCAAATCCAGGTATATGTGTCCACTGCATTTCAGGAAGATCTGGTTTAACTGGGTACAACTGCTGTAGAGAATGGGTAAAGAAAAAAGAAGGGGCAATTTTTCCCTTGGGCAGTTCAACATTTCTTATTATAAGGAAAGTGGCATTATCCAGAGATCCTCATGGGCAGCTCTTCTGCATTTTATCCCATGCAATGCAGGAAAAGGAAATGATTTGACTGAAGAGCGAAAACAGAAGCTTGTGTCACTGGCTGAAGAACATGATATTCCTGCGAGCAATATTCAGTATGTCTTGCCCACAGATAAGGTCCCTAGACTTCTCCAACATGCATGTAGTTCACACATGAGTGATAACTGCAAAAATTGATTCTGATCTGTCAACCTACAAGCTTAATTTTTATTGAAACACTTATTGCAGATCTTTAGCATTATGAGATAACTCCAATGACCTTTCATTTTGTTCGTGATCTGTTTTTCTCTCTCTTCCATGTCTTATATAGATGATTGTCCCAAATAAGGAAAAGTATTTGGGTGAGTAGAAACTTCGTACTTAAGCATGGTCATATTTTGATCCATTACACTTTTTTTCTGTGGTAGCTAGTAGGTATTATTCTTGTTGCTGTGATTAAATAAGATACCCTCAGAAAGGCAATTTCAGGCAGGAAGGGTTTGCTATAGCTCACAGCTGGAAAGTACAGTCTATAATGGCAGGGAAGAAATGACAGCAGGAGAATGATGAAGCTGGCCATGTGACATCCATGTTCCAGAAGCAGAGAGAGATGCATGCTGGTTTTCAGCTTACTTCCTCTTTTTTATTCATATCTCAGCCCAGAAAATGGTTCTGTCTATACGCAGCATTAATCTAAAGTCAAAACTCTCTCAGAGACAGGTCCAAAGGTTGCTTTTTTCCTTTGTAGTCAATTCTAGAGCTTTTTAAGCTGAAAACACACAATAGATTATCAATAGAAAAAAATAGTCCATCACAAAATACAGCTTAGCTTTGATTGATTCCAAAGTTCAAAACACTGAAAATATCAATGCAGATGTAATGTGGGTGAATGAATGAATGACCTTTGTAGACTGTGTTTGCAAGTCAGTGAAAGTGTACTGTGAAATATAAGTCATCTTTGCACATCTGCGTAAAGAGAGTCTGTTTTCCATTAAAGTCTTTCAGCTGGAGATAAAATTTCTGTAACCCAAAACAGACACATACTTGCACATAGTTTTACATTTGTGGCTGCAATCAATATTTTTATGAGAATCTCTTAGTCTGAAGCCTGATATAGAATTGTGCAAAATCATGATTTCCCAGACAAGGGGCAGGGAAAATATCACAGTGACATCATTGTTGATAAATACTTCAGTGTGTTTCCCATCTGTCAATACCATTTCTTAGTAAAATGTAGGAAACTTCTCAGTAAGATCACCTCATCTGAATTTTATTTTTATTTTCATTGCAACTTCACTTATAACAAGATGTGGAATCTTCCCTGCACCATCTTCTCCATGAACACTGAAGCATCAAAATGAAGTCAATTTATCTTCTGCTCATTAAGCCCACATCCCACATGGTTTCTAGAACTGCTTCACATACAACTGACTCTTTAAATGAATGAATAAATTGATTCCTCATGCATGTATATAAGCTCATAATGTGAATTCAATGGAAATATGCTCTCCAACTTCAGTGTTGAAAAACTGAGTTGATATTTAAAATGGAAATGACTTGTGTCAAGAATAGTTATTGATTCATAAATGGGGCATAACTAAAAGGAATATGGGCTATATCTTTGGAAAGTTGACTTCGAGAATTTGATACAGGCTTCATGTCACAGTTACTCTCCATGTTGCTGATAAATCTACCACTAAATAGATCAAGAGGTTTTTCTTTGGAGTACAGTTGTCTGGTTACAGTTCCTTGTCCTGCTTGGCAGCATAGCTGGTACCAACGCCTGGAGCCCAGGCAACTGATCACTCCATATCCACATAACTGAGAGAGGTATAATCCTCACTTGCCACACCAGAATGTTTGGCCAAGATACTGGATGCCAACTTCCCTATCCAGCTCCTTCCATCTTATTCACCTACCAAGGGACTAGTCCCACCTGCCATGTGCCAGTCCCTTGCCCCTCAATCAGATAACCTTCTGCAGACTTTCTCTGGTCTTAAGTCAACTACTAATTCTTTGCAAATATGCCCAGAGCTGAAATCTTCAATTGCCAAGTTAACGCCTATGTCTAAATATGACACAGCCTCCTAGATACTTGTGAATAACTGAAAGTGGATAGCCAGGTCCTTGAAGATCCATAGGGGGATTCTCAAGAAGTAAAACATATGTCCCAACAGTCACTTCAGCATCCCTACAAAATTCGTTTTTCCCCTATAAAACCCTGCAGAAAAATTTTTGAATCATTAGGGGCTATTAGCCATACTGGTATACTCTTAAGTGTTTTATGTGAAATTACAGATATGACAGAGAAATACATGAATGATAAAAAGTAGATCATGTTGTGAAGTCTACTATTTTAAATTTTTCTTTGAAATAATAAAATTAAAAAATAAAAAAGAGCAACATCCTTCTTCATAGAGACTATAATATGTATAGGTAGCCAGTAAAAAGCCACGTGTCAATGAAATCTTTCTGTAGAAAGAAAGCGAATAACTTCCTTGTTCTCATGAAGGCAACTTTTCAATGTGACTGTGTTATGGGAGAAAGAAATGTAATTCTAATCTTGAATGAGACAGGGCTCATCTCCTTAAAATTTATAATCATATGAAATTGAAATAAAAGTATATTCTTTTACCAAACTTAGAAACATAGAGCTTTGTAAAACTAAGTTTGTGTTATCAGCAACCATGGAAAATCAAACGTATCATTTTCACACATTTTTTTTTATACTTGAAGTATAGATGTTCATAAAATGCAGTCTTGAAATATGTGTAGGCTAGTAGGAAAGCTCAGTGGGTAAAGCATCTGCTCACAAGGCTGGTGACTTTCCATCCCCAGAAGTCCACATAGTAGAAGGAAGAAAACTGAACTCTGAATGCTGTCCTCTGACCTCTACCTGTGTGTCATGGCATGCATATTTTCACCTTCTCCAAATAAATGAACAAATAAATAAATAAGTAGATAAATAAATAAAATATTAAAAAGTAAAAAAGAGAATATGGATGCATTTGTACTGATATTCATATGAAACATGCATCCAAAAATAACCATAGTCCGTATGAACACACATGACAGACATGGAACTCCTTCCAGAAGGTAGCATGGATGATGCTACTGAGCAAAGTTACTTCCCTGACCACAACCAATATTTACCCTTTGTAGTCCCTTGGGGATTGTGGGTTTTATGAGGTCTTCTTGCCATCCATGATAGAATATTGATAACCTAAATTCTGTGTACTTGTTACATATATAAGCCAGCATCAGGGAGTTCCTGTGTCAATCAGCCCTGTCCTATACAGGAGACACTATGTGGCAGGATTCCAGCCTCTGTCTTTTTTTTTTTTTCTTTTTATAACATTTTTTATTGTTATTTCCGCTCATACAAACTTAGTAGGTACACCGGTTCCCTCCCTCCCTCCTCCTCTCCCCGATCCCCCTACTCTCCCTCCGCTCATCCCTCCCTCTCCATCCCCCAGTACCTCCCCCCCAATCCCGGAGAATCCTTTAATGTGCATGCCAGACTCTCCTCTGGGCCCTCCTCTCCGATGATGTACAAGGACCCAGTGGCATTTCCCTGAACGCTTTCCTGTGTTCCCCTTAAGCAAAGGAACACTACTGTGGCTGTCAATCTCTTGCCTCCAAGGATCTTGGTGCCTTTAGCAAATGCTAGACTTTGTGGGGTCAATAGTGTGTTGGACATTGCTCAGGGCATGCAAAGTCCAATTATGATTGCTTCGGCCCTAACTTGTGTGGAGTATCTTGCAAATCATTGCTTCTCCCATCCTTGTGCTCTTACAATCTTACCGCCCCCTCTTCCGCAAATTTCCCTGAGCTTCAGGATGGGGAGAGATTAGTCTGGCCTGGTTCTAGGTGGTTGATATAGAGTCTCTGAAGTTCTGGATTGTGGTTTGTTGATTTTTTTTTGCAGTTTTGCTGCTCCTTGCAGACTTTCTTTACTGGTCACTTGCCTCTGATTGGGTATGATCTCACCAGGAAGAGAGGGCATAGAGTCTTGCAGATAGAAGGAAATCATCCTGCAAATGGTCTCCTCCTCTTATTCCATCTACCTTTGAGTCTACTCTTATAATAAGACTATTTTAACAGCCTTTTGTTTATGGCCAGGGGGTGACATCCAATACCCATCAGGATGGAGCTAAGGGCGGTGCAGGAGCAGCAAAACTGGAAAAAAAAAAAAAAAACAAACCAAAATTCGGAAAATCAGAGACTCTGCATCAGTCACCTGGAACCAGGCCAGCCTAATCTCTCCCCATTCTAAAGCTCAAGGAAATTTGCAGAAGAGGAGGTATGAACCAAAGATGGGGAGGAGCAATCATATGCAAGATACTCCATACAAGTTAGGGCCAAAGTAATCATAGCAGGACTTTGCATGACATGCAAAATGAGCAACACATCATTGAACCCCAAAAGTGTAGCATGGATCACAAGCACTATGATCCTTAGAGGCAAGAGATTAACAGTCACAATAGTTTTAATATACTGAAGATCCAGCCTCTGTCTTTGGCAGTCTTAATACCTAGTCTTTTTTGCGGTGTTCTTTGAGCAAATAAACTACTTTTGCATGTATAAGAGTAGGTTTCTGAATGTGTGTAGGTATGTATAGAAGAGGGCACTTCATATGCCTGTAGAAACCGATGGGTGACATCAGGAGATATTCTGGATGGTCTACCTCCTTATTGCTTTGCTTTGGGGTTTCCCAGCCTCTGCCTTCAAGGATCTGAATTGCATGTGGTAGTCATTTCCTCCTGAGGTTTTTACTTGAGGTTTGGAATCTCAACTCAGATCCTTTGCTGCCACGCAAAGGCTTAACCCCTGAATCATCTGTTCCAGTACACACACACACACAACACAACACACACACAACACACACACACACACACACACACACACACACACACACACAATTTATCTATCTATCTATCTATACATATATGTATGTATGTATGTATATTTAGTTAGGTACATGTGTCAACTTGGTTGAGGGTTTGAGTTCTGGACACATTTGTAGAGAATTAGTAGTTGAGTTAAAACCAAAGCAAACCTGCAGAAGATTGTCCAGTTGATGGGGAAGCCCAGCCAATGGTGTGTGAAACTAGTTCCCAGGCAGGTGAATAAAATGGAGGGAACTGTTGATAAAGAGGCATCCTTTATATTTGGCCATTCATGCTGGTGTGGCAAGTAAGAATAGTCCCTCTTTCAGCCATTATGTGGTGATGGCATGGCCAGTTCCCTTGACCCTGGTGTTGGTGTGAGCTCTCCTTTCAAGCTGGACTGAGAACTGCAACCAGACAATTGTAAGGGAAAATAAACCCGCTCCCTTAAGCCATTTTATGGTAAACTTTAAAAACTGATTAGAGCTAGGCAACATGGCTCAGGGTTCCTTACTTTACCCTCAAAAGCTAAAGAACCTTAGTTGGATCTCCAGATTCCACACAAGGATTTGGACATACAGAAATGGTAGAAGCATGTTCTTCCCTCCCAGAAAGGGAGAAACCGGTGAAACTCATAGCCAAAAGCATAAGGAGGCTGAGCATCCAGGGTAATTCCTGAAGTCACTCTTGGGTCTTCAATAGGCACACACACTTAAAGTTGTCTTGTACACACACACACACACACACACACCACCACACCACACACACACACACACACACAGATTTGCATTCTTCTAGGGATTTGTATATGAACACAATGAATTCATGTCATTTTCCCATCTTGTGACTCAATCCCTATCCCTATGTTCTCCCACCATATTCTTTCTCTTCTTCTTCCCACCCATCTCCCTCCAGGTTTTTCTATCCTCCCTGTGCTTATGGTTTTCTGAGTACAGACTGGGTTCCTGTTAATGATATGTGTCTGAACATTGCTGGAAAAAGGATACCATGAGTCTACCACTAGAGAGAGCTGTTTCTTTCATTCCCCATACACATTAACCTTATTAGTCTTTATTAGACCGTTGAGATCTTTCCCTTCTCATGCGGAAATAATAGACCAAATCTTGCCAAGACTCCTGAAAGAACACAGTGTACAGTAAGATCATGGGTCAAACAGCCCTGCCTTGATGAGAAATACCATCTGGATGAAACCCCTCCCTTCCTTCAGGGTATAATATTAATGTCCCTCTTCCAAGATGTATTGGAGGTGACTCAGACATCAGGTTGAGTATTTGATTATTCTTAAGATTCTAAGACATGCTCTTCAGCAGTGAACTCAAAATTTTCAGAAGACAAGACCATAGTCCCTTGTAAGGATTGATAATCTAGTTAGGTTTCACTACAAGGACTTAACATTAAAACGAGTATAGTATTAATGGTTTGAATGTAAGTTGCCCCTCTCCCATGAAGGTTTATATCGTCGTATTTGTGAAGTTCATGTTAACATTATGAGGTGATTCTTTCTAGAGGAAGGCACCTGGCCAAGGGTGACCTTGAGATTGTTAGCACTGTCCTGTTTCTGTTAGACATCTTCTCTTGCAGTAATCATCACAGACTTGACTTAAGCCTCCTCTAGCTTCTGCCAGCCACCAACACATTTCTCCCCATAATGGACAGTATTAAACCTCTGAAAATTAAGGCAAATAAAAGTTTCCTTTTCGTTCGTAAGCTGGTGGGTCAAGGCAGTATAAAGCATGCTGTGACCCCTGTTAAACATTTATTCAATGTATCTACAAGATTTATAAGACTTACTCACCTCTCAACTAGAAAATTCCAATTGCAAAGGAAGCTACTTGAAACAGAAGTCACAATTGACTAAGAGCAGTTGATTTTTATGGGTACAGCAGAAGACATTAGTGCCACCTAGATTTAATCCATGTAGCTTAGTTTCAGTTCAGTTAAGTTTAGCTTGGCATAATTTACGTTATTTAGGACTTTAGAATGCACTATTTGCCTTATCTTGGCTGGTATGAAAACCATTCACACATGAGATTTTTTACCTTCCATCTTGATAGACTCAATGAAAAAAATTGCTTGTATTTGAAAAGCATGGGTATCCTCTGTTGACACGGATTAAAAGACACTAGCAAGGGCCTGAGACAGATCCACAAGTAAAAGCATCAGCAGTAATCTTGGTGATGCAGTTGCTTCTCTTTCCTGTCCCATGTTGGCTTTGGCATCTCAACATCCTGTTTCTCACTGAAATGCAGACTCAACCCCACAGCATGAAATCCCTTTCTGGCCCTCTTTGCAGACCTTTCATCCTGATATGCACTTCCTGGATTCATGCTTCTGAATTGGCAAGAGGAATCCTATTCCTTTTACTCTTGCATGTTTAATACCTCTAAAACTAGGACCATGTGGATAATGTTGCCCATTTCTGCGTTATTACATCTCCGGTGGAGATTGGGTCCATTGTTTCAAAAAGAATTTGCACTTTTATTGGTGGGAGCCTTGCCTGAGCAGGATGTAACCTGCTCTATTCTCCAAATGAATCCCAAGATGCATTAGTATGCTGATCTCTTTAGCAAGAGCTGCCATTTTACAGTCTGCAGTACCTATAAGTGTTTCCCTTTCCTTATCAAACTGACAGTTTTTTACTTTTTTCTGCTTTATCCTCTCTTTTCATCATAACTGTGAACAAGAACACTAAACTAGCCCATGCTACAGTCAAGACTATTTGTCATGAAATTTCCTCTGCCGAACATGTTAGAATCACTTGGAAACCTTTTGAGATACAAGAAAACCTTGGCCAAGTTCTCTGTCAAGCAATACACCAATTGTACCTATCACAGCTCCTCTGTGAACCATTTAAGCTGGGTTTCCACCATTGTATTCTCTGTGGCTTACTCTCTTCAAATTATCACTACACATAGCCCTTTAAGCCCCCATTTTACACATGCAAGGCTCTCCTAGTCCAAAGTTCTATTTCGTCCCCAACCAAAGCACACACTATGGGTACCACATGACAAGAACGCACAAGCTCGTAGCTAATAAGTTCTACTTGCAGGTTACGGTTAATGGCGGGTCCGATCGCCCTGGAGGCGCTCTAGGCATAGTAACTTAGTGCAATTACCCTGTGATCCGTATTAATACAGACTAAACACTGTGATACGTCCGCCCTACCGAACCCCGCGTTTGGCCCCGTCATCACATTCTCGGCCAGAATCAGCCCTTACGACGCGATCCTTCGACTCTAACCATCTCCATAGTAACTACGTGCGATCACGGTGTAGTCTGACAGGCCAACTGTTAGGGGCAGGTGGGTCCGAGTGGAGATTAGGTAAGATCGGACTCTGTGCTCTCACCAGGTATAAGGCTTACTAACTGAGAACCCATCCCTACCTCGTACTTCTGTGGCCCTATATGTCTGGCCTTTCGATCGTTCAGCCCTGCAATCAGTGTCGCTGGTTCACTCGCTCAAAAATCTCTCTTCATAAGTTCTCACATATGCCCATCACAGGAGCGTGAAGCCGTAGCTAATAACCCACTCTTGTTTCCATTTCTGCTGATAGTTTATCTTCTCTGTTGTGTGGAAAAGGACTTGAAAACACCAACTTAAGGAGAGAGTTTGAGATTTATTCCGGTTAGGTTTGAGATGGAGAGTATGTTCATTTATGACAGGGAGTATATGGCAGGAAGCAGACGGATGGGGGTGGTTTTTTAAGTTCTATCATATGGAGGGTCAAAGAAGCAAGGTCTTGATGGTGGCAAGAGGGAAGATTGACAATTTGCCGCACAGGGCAAGAAAGTTCCAGAGACCTTGTAATCCTGATACACACTGCCTGGTTCAGGGCTCTCTGCAATGGCAGGGTAAGAATCCATCTTTTTCCTATCCTTCTCACTCTTGTATGTAATGCCTTTTAATCAGGACCGTTGGCCATGTTAGCTTTTGATTTGAGGGGGAGAGTTGGGGGGCCGATCCTCCATGTTTTGTACTTCTTTCACTCTTTTCTTGTAATCCTTTTTCCATCTTTTTGCTACCAGACGGATCCATCTAAATTTAGAATTGGTCTTTATTTGTCAAAATTTCCATGGAAGTAAAACTTTCTAGCTGGCCATAGCTCCATTTGTTAGTTACTCACCCTGTATAGCCCCGTTCGACCCTCAAGCTTCACCCTCACCCTGACACTTGAATTGCCGCCTTAAAACTGAGACATATAGAAAGAGAAGAAAACGACTTTTTAAAGGTACTTACTCTGTCCTCTCCAAGTGCAACCAATATGCTCCTTCCAGTCTTCCCTCTCCAATTTTCTCTCTTCGTTCCTCTGGTCTCACAAAAACGAAAAGAACAATAAACACAATACTGCACATCTTAAATGACCCTTTGCTTGTCAAAACAGTCACTGAAGTGACTTGTCATATTGATCAATTGGATCATGACATATGAGAACAAGGTTAGAGTTTGAATTTAAACATTGTGTTGGTGTCTGCAGTAGTACAGAACTGCCATTCAATCTTAATGGCAAATTAGTTACTCCTGATCCACAATCCAAAAGGATATTCTATTCTGACCATGAGCACAAGCTCAAAGTCATTGACCCCCAAGCTTGACGTATGCTTGTCCTTAGGATCCCTTGACATGTTAACCTCCTGGGAAGGAAAATATAGGGGGATATATTCAAGTACCCCCAAATCCAGGTATAGTGTCCATCTTGACATTTCCGGACGATTGGTTTTTTAACTTGGGTACCAACCTGCTGTAGAGAATGGGTAAAGAACAAGAAGGGGCAATTTTTTCCCGTGGGGGCAGTTCAACATTTTAATATAAGGATAAGTTAGTGCATTATCAGAGATCCTCATGGGCATGCTCTTCAGCTCTTCTGCATTGAATATCCCGCATGCAATGCAGAGTGGATTACAGGAAATGATTTAGATATGAAGGAGCGGAAGAAGACAGGGCACGCATTTGTGTCAACTGGCCTGAAGAACATGATATTTCCTGCACGAGCAATATTCCAGTATGTCTTGCCCACAGCTACAGGGTCCCTAGACTTCTCCAACATGCATGTAGTTTCACCTTCTTATCACATACCCTCCTCCTCCTGAGTGCTTTCTGCCCTCTGCACGATAACTTCTCCGAGCTCATTATGGATTTATCTCCGAATCGTCCTCCTTCACTAGCGTCGTGCTAAGGACGCAGCTGACGCCCCCTTTCGTCACTACGCGTCATTTCCACCCATGATCCATGGTGCCTAATAAATCTCTGTACCGTCAAGTGCTTGATACAAAGAGGGTTATTAAAGAACGTAAGCAGTTTCCAATCGCATCCTCGAAATAGAGTAGTGTGCAGAGATACGGACCCTACTCTGACCGTTCGTTCCACCGCCGTTGAGTCACTCTATCCTGGACCGACAAGCCCCATATACAACACCGCCGTTACATTCCCCGTTTCTAGTTCCTCCTGGCTCTATCGAATTTATTCATTTAGCATTACTGAGATAACTCCAATGACCCTTTCATTTGTTCGTGATCTGTTTTTCTCTCTCTTCCATGTCTTATATAGTGATTGTCCCAAATAAGGAAAAGTATTTGGGTGAGTAGAAACTTCGTACTTAAGCATGGTATATTTTGATCCATTACACTTTTTTTCTGTTGTAGCTAGTAGGTATATTCTTGTTGCTGTGATTAAATAAGATACCCTCAGAAAGGCAATTTCAGGCAGGAAGGGTTTGCATAGCCACAGCTGGAAAGTACAGTCTATAATGGCAGGGAGAGAATGACAGCAGGAGAATGATGAAGCTGGCCATGTGACATCCATGTTCCCGAAGCAGAGGAGATGCATGCTGGTTTTCAGCTTACTTCCTCTTTTTTATTCATATCTCAGCCAGAAAATGGTTTTTCTATACGCAGCATTTAATCTAAAGTCAAAACTCTCTCTCAGAGACGGTCCAAAGGTTGCTTTTTTCCTTTGTAGTCAATTCTAAGCTTTTAAGCTGAAAACACACAATAGATTTCAATAGAAAAAAATAGTCCATCCAAAATCAGCTTAGCTTTGATTGATTCCAAAAGTTCAAAACACTGAAATATCAATGCAGATGTAATGTGGGGTGAATGAAGAATGACCTTTGTAGACTGTGTTTGCAAGTCAGTGAAAGTGTAGCTGTGAAATATAAGTTCTTTTGCACATCTGCGTAAAGAGAGTCTGTTTTCATTAAAGTCTTCAGCTGGAGATAAATTTCTGTAACCCAAAAACAGACCACATACTTGCACATAGTTTTACATTTGTGGCTGCAATCAAATATTTTTATGAGAATCTCTTAGTCTGACGCATGATATAGATTGTGCAAAATCATGATTTCCCAGACAAGGGCCGGAAAATATCACAGTGACATCATTGTTGATAAATACTCTCAGTGTTGTTTCCCATCTGTCAATACCTTCTTAGTAAAATGTAGGAACTTCTCAGTAAGTCACCTCATCTGAATTTTATTTTATTTTCATTGCAACTTCACTTTAACAAGTGTGGAATCTTCCCTGCACCATCTTCTCCATGAACACTGAAGCATCAAAATGAAGTCAATTTATCTTCTGCTCACTTAAGCCCACATCCCACATGGTTTCTAGAACTGCTTCACATACACTGACTCTTTAAATGAATGAATAAATTGATTCCTCATGCATGTATATAACTCATATGTGAATTCAATGGAAATATGCTCTCCAACTTCGTGTTGAAAAACTGGTTGATATTTAAAATGGAAATGACTTGTGTCAAGAAAGTTATGGATTCATAAATGGGGCCTAAATAAAAGGAATATGGGCTATATTTTGGGAAGTTGACTTCGAGAATTTGATACAGGCTTCATGTCACAGTTACTCTCCATGTTGCTGATAAATCTACCACTAAAAGATCAAGAGGTTTTTCTTTGGAGTACAGTTGTCTGGTTACAGTTCCTTGTCCTGCTTGGCAGCATAGCTGGTACCAACGCCTGGAGCCCAGGCAACTGATCATCCATTCCACATAACTGAGAGAGGTATAATCCTGCACTTGCCACACCAGAATGTTTGCCAAGATACTGGATGCCAACTTCCCTATCCAGCTCCTTCCTCTTATTCACCTACACGGGACTAGTCCCACTGCCATGTGCCAGTCCCTTGCCCCTCCATCAGATAACCTTCTGCAGACTTTCTGGTCTTAAGTCAACTACATTCTTGCAAATATGCCCAGAGCTGAAATCTTCATGCCAAGTTAACGCCTATGTTCTAATATGACACAGCCTCTAGATACTTGTGAATAAACTGAAAGTGGATAGCCAGGTCCTTGAGCATAGGGGGATTCTCAAGAAGTAAAACTATGTCCCAACAGTCACTCAGCATCCTACCAAATCGTTTTCCCCTATAAAACCTGCAGAAAAATTTTTGAATCATTAGGGGCTATTTGCCATACTGGTTAACTCTTAGTGTTTTATGTGAAATTACAGATATGACAGAGAAATACATGAATGAAAAAAGTAGATCATGTTGTGAAGTCTACTATTTTAAATTTTTCTTTGAAATAATAAAATTAAAAAATAAAAAAAGAGCAACATCCTTCTTCATAGAGACTATAATATGTATAGGTAGCAGTAAAAAGCCACGTGTCAATGAAAATCTTTTGTAGAAAGAAAGCGAATAACTTCCTTGTTCTCATGAAGGCAACTTTTCAATGTGACTGTGTTATGGGAGAAAGAAATGTAATTCAATCTTGAATGAGACAGGGCTCATCTCCTTAAAATTTATATCATATGAAATTGAAATAAAGTATATTCTTTTACCAACTTAGAAACATAGAGCTTTGTAAAACTAAAAGTTTGTGTATCAGCAACCATGGAAAATCAAAACGTATCTTTTCACACATTTTTTTTATACTTGAAGTATAGATGTTCATAAAATGCAGTCTTGAAATATGTGTAGGCTAGTAGGAAAGCTCAGTGGTAAACGATCTGCTCACAAGGCTGGTGACTTTCCATCCCCAGAAGTCACCATAGTAGAAGGAAGAAAGACTTTCAGGGAAATCTTGAATTCCTTTTTAATTTCTTCCTTAATCAGTTCTCATTCAGCATCATATTGTTAAGTTTCCAGGAGTTAGTGTATTTTCTCTTGTTTGTTGTGATGTGTATGTCCCAGCTTTAGGCCGTTGGTGGTCTGATAGGGCAAGGTTAGAATTTCAACTTTTTGTATTTGGTGTAGATGCGTTTTTGTGGCCCAATATGTGATCTATTTTGGAGAAAGTTCCGTGTGCTGCTGAGAAAAATGTGTATTCTTTGGTGCGTGGGTGAAAAGTTGTATAGATATCTATAAGGTCCATTTCTTTCAGGGTTTGATTAAGTTCCAAAGTGTCTCTGTTAAGCTTTTGACCTGTTGATCTATCCCATGTTGAGAGGGCGGTGTTGAAGTCCCCAAGAATTATCATTTGGGGGTTGATTTCTTGCTTTAGACGCTGTAGGGTTTTCTTAATGAATGTGGAGGGGCCAGTATTGGGTGCATATATGTTCAGTATTGTGAAGTCTTCCTGGTGAATTGTACCTGTGACTAAAATGTAGTATCCATTTGTGCCTCTTATGATTTTCTTTGGTTTGAAGTCCACTTTGATATCATAATGGCTACCCTTGCCTCTTTTTTGCTTCCACTAGCTTGTAGGATTGGTGACCAGCCCTTTATTTTTAGGGCATGCCTATCTTTTGTGGTGAAATTGGTTTCCTGCGGGCAGCAGTTTGATGGATTGTGATTTTTAATCCAAATTTGTAATCTGTGTCTCTTGATCGGTGATTTAATTCCATTAACATTTAGTGGTATAATGGAGAAACTTTTTAATTCCAGACATTTATTATATTTCGTGGTTTTTACAAGTATATTGCTTCGCTTTACTGGTGTTATACTTGCCTTCTCTTTTTCTGGATATGCCTGTTTTTTTCTTCATGCTCGAGTATCATTTCTAGCATTTTTTGAAGGCCTGGTTTGGTGGACATGTATCCCTTCAAGTTGTCTTTGTGCTGGATGATTTTTCTTTCTTCCTCGATCATGATGGATAGTTTTGCAGGGTAAATCAGCCTGGGTTGACATTTTTACTCATTCAATACTTGAAGTATGTCTCTCCAAGCTCTTCTTGCTTTTACTGTTTCGACTGAGAAGTCATTTCTTATTCTAATACGTTTACCTTTAAAAGTGACTTGTTTTTTCTTCCTTGAAGCTCTCAGCACCAGTTCTTTATCTTGAATGTGATGTGTTTTAACTATTATTTGCCGTCACGTGCTTCTGTTTTGGTCATATCTGTTTGGGGTGCGGAATGCCTCTTATATATGGATGGGCCTCTCTTTTTTTAGATAAGGAAAGTTTTCCTTGATGATCGTTTGAAAAATTTCCTCAGGGGTGGTATTTTGAGATTCTTGCTCTGGTATTCCCTGAATATGCATGTTAGGCTTCTTCCGGGTTTCCCATATCTCCTGGATATTTCTCTCAAGCATCTTTTTGGCTTTAACAACCTCTTCCATTGAGCTGGTTAATATTCCCACTTAGTCTTCAAGGTCTGAAATTCTGTTTTCTGCTTCGTTATTTCTGCTGATAATATTCTCTGTGGAGTTCTGGGTTGAAGATAACTTGTCTTTTAGCTCAGTTTTAAACTCTGGTTGAGTCTGTTTTAACTGCTCTATGCCAGTTTTTGTTTCTTGCACTATTTTTCTCAACTCTTCCAAGTGTCTGTTGTGTTCCTCTTCAAAGTGATTGATTCGATTATTTAATTCCTCCCAGATTTCCTCTTTCATAGTATTGAACATGGTAATGATCATATTTTGAAAGTCTGTTATCCTCGGTCAGGCTTTCATTTCCATTTTCCGTGGGTTTGTTCTGGTTGGAGTCTAACATTATGGGATTAATTCCTTCAGTGGGAGATTTGTTTACTTGAGTGTTGCTTCTCATGGATTTGCACTTTTACTTTGGCATTGTCGTTTTAACTCTTAAGATCTTTCAATTTCTGTGCGTTTTTCACTAAACTGAATTATTTGGCCTGGGGTTCTGGGGGTGGGCAGGGACAGAGCTTACCTAGGTCGAGGTGAGGCCCGGTTGGATCACACGCGTCCCGGGTGATGGAGTGGGGGAAGGGAGGATGGGGCATTGGAGGGCCGCTATTAAACCTGGGGGAGCTGGGGCGGGCCCGGGCGCAGAGGGGGCATCCTCCTCGCACACCCTGCGCTGCTCGGGCTGGATGGTGGGAGGGTGCTGGGTCCCTTGGGCTGCCTGGGATTCTGGGGGTGGGCGAGCGTGGAGCTTACCTAGGTTGAGGTGAGGCTCGGCTGGACCGTGCGTGCCTCCAGGGCAGTGGAGTGGGGGAAGGGAGTGTATTTTATTTTTGATGAAGTATATGATATTTGCATATTTGAGAAAGGGAACAAATGAAGAAAACCTATTTTCAAAAGTTAAGTTTAAGCATGTTCCCTCAAGACCTTGGGAAAACATATTTTGTTCCCACCCCCCCCACACACAGACACACACTTTAGGGATACAAGTACTTGTGCCCTTTAACCACCTCATTTGTTCACCGTGTTGACAAAGGGCAACTGTGAAACTCAACAAAGTCAACCTTAAAACTAATCTCATTAGCAAGGTATGACAATGTGTGGCATGGCCAATTACTGTCAACCAGGATGTGTTGCAGAAAGCTTAAGTGAAATATTGTCAGGCCAAAGATTAGTATGAAAGAGGGTGTTAAGGAGTTATTGTGTCTCCCACAAATTTGGGGTGAATTTCATCACATCTTGGAATGCTGGCTTAACTGAACATGAGGAAGTTTCTCCTCCTTGCAATGATATGGGTCTGCTTTGTATTTAACAGAAAACCTTCCTAAATTCTACTCAGACTGATATATCAATAGGGTGTATGAGTGGGGAAGGTCTTGTGTGTCTCTGTGAATGTCTATACACACCTTATTTTTTTTATTTCCACTCATACCAACTTAACAGGTACACCGATCCCCTCCCTCCCTCCAATCTCCCACTGCCCTGTGCCCCCCTCCACTTCCCCCTTCCTCCCTGTCCCCCAGTGCCTCCCCCTCCCATCCCTGGAGCATCCTTTAATGTGCATGCCAAACTCTTCTCTGGGTCCTCCTCTCCGATGAGTTGCAAGGACCCAGTGGCATTTCCCAGAACCCTTTCCTGTGTTCCCCTTAATACATACCTTATTTTTATGGACATTTTATAAGAATACAGTTCTGGGCCAGGCTCTGATTATTTAGCTTGTTTTGATCTTTAGTAGGACATAAACCAGACATGTTGGTGCACTCATGAGAAGGAGGTAGCGTGTGTGTGTGTGTGTGTGTGTGTGTGTGTGTGTGTGTGTGTGTGTGTGTATGCGTCTACAAGTTAATCCATGTTAGAAGTATTTAGAGCTGAAAAATGGGGAGAGATTATCTTAGGGAAATTTGCAGAAGACGGGGTGGTAAGATTGTAAGAGCCTAAAGATGGGGAGGAGCAACGATATGCAGGATAGTCCACACAAGTTAGTTCCGAAGTAATCATAATAGGACTTTGCATGACCTGTGAAATGACCAACATATCATTGACACCCCAAAGTCTAGCATGGATCACAGGCTGTAAGATCCTTAGAGGCAAAGGATTAATAGTCACAATAGTATTCCTGTACTAAAGGGGAACACCAAAACGATCTCTAGGCAATGTTGCTGAGTCCTTATACCTCATCAGAGAGGAGGACCCAGAGGAAAGTTTGACATGCACACTAAAAGATGCTCCAGGAATGGAGGGGGGACTGGGTAAAAGAGAGGGAGGGGCGAAAGGAAGAGGACAAGGGGGGAGAGAGCAAGGGGATCCAGGGAGGAGTGGAGGGAGGGAGGGGAATGGGGTACCTATCAAGTTTGTATGAGTGGAAAAATAAATAAAAAAATGAAAGAAAAAAAGAGCTGAAAAATGGTCATAATTATGTTTAGCAATTGATATTCATTTGAAATATCCATATATATGCATTCAAACTTTATAATATATACAATATATAATATATAATATAATATATTAAAATATAATATATATATATATATATACACAGATCTTTGTTACCTAGGCATTGATACTCATTTGAAGCACCCAGGTAATAAGCATGCACATGCATTCAAATTTTTTGACATATATGTATATATCATATAATATATGCTTACATAATTGTCTGTTCATGGTATTGATATTCATTTGAAACATGCAGGTAAACATGTGCATGCACTCAAATTTCATAATGTGTGTATATATATTATATAGATATATCCATTATATGTCTACATAATGTATATGCACATTTTGTTTATCTATGCATTAGTATTCATTTAAAATACACAGGCATTAAACATGCACAGGCATTTCAATTTCATAATATATACATATGCATGTCTTGGTATATTTATCTTTCATTTATTTATTTACTTATTTTACCACCTACCTATAATGATGCATTCATTGTAAACATAGAACATTCTAGTAACATTAAGTTACTGGTGTGATCAAGGACCAATCGATTGACTTTACCATTAGAATGCAATTGAATATTTACCATTAGAGAGTCTTGGGACACAGACCTTCACAATTGGAGTTGATTTTTGTGCAGGGAGACAAATAAGGGTCTAGTTTCACTCTTCTTCATGTAGATATCCAGTTTTGCCAGTGCATTTGTTGAGAATGCTGTCCTTTTTCCAGTGTGTTTTTTGGACACCTGGGTGAAAGATCAGTTGACTACACATGAGGAGTGCACTTATATTTGAGTCTTTATTTCTTTTTATTTATCTATTGCTGTGCTGATTTTCCCAGGCACACACTGTGACGACTCCAGGCCATCGGGGCAGAGAAAGGTGAACATGCTGCAGGCCCTTTACTCCCTCACCCAAATCCAGGGGACTCTGGACACAGCAGGGGGTCTGACAAGGCGAGACTCCTTCACTCACTCATTCACTCACTCAGTTACACAGCTGCTGGCTGTGATGACGAAGATAAGTAAAGCCTGACTGCACCCGCACCTCCGCATCAGCCCCCCAGAGACTCGGGCATGGACGGGGAGTTTGTCAGAGCAAGATCTTAGTTTATTGGCAGTAACAAATCAACTTATATAGACAAAGAATCAAAGTGCGTGAAACAGGCATCCAATTACCTTAATGGCCAGTATAGCACACAGGCTGTATAGGTCAAACTAAACATATATCTATGTTGGCTCCTATAAGCCAATTAGGACTCTCTGTAATGTGATCAGGGTTATGCCTAGGACACTAGCTCCCAGCGCCATCTTTGGTCCCATGTGCTAAGCTATGTCCTGCTCACTCCCTCCCAGACTGTTATCCCTGGGCAGGCCCAACAATCTATTTATTTATTTATTTATTTATTTATTTGTTTGTTTGTTTGTTTATTCATTCATTCATTCATTCATTCATTGTGCATGTGTGCACGTGTGTGTGTGTGTGTGTGTGTGTGTGTGTGTGTGTGTAGAACCACAGGCGAATTTGGGAACCACCATGGACCACCTCCACCTCCTTCCTGTTTACTCTGCCCTGGGATTCACAGGCTCCGCCCTACCAGAAATGCAGGCCACCCCCACTTCTGCCTGGTGTTTATATGTGGGTTCTAGGATTCAAACTCAGGATCTTCTGTCTGCAAGGCAGAGGCTTAACCCCTGAGCCACCTCTCCAGCCCCATATTTGAGTCTTCATTTCTAATTGATTGGTCTATATCTGTGTTTTTGAGCCAGTACTATGCTGTTTTTATTACTGTGGCTTTATAGTATGGTTTGAAATCTGGTATGGTAATGACTCCTGCAGAGTTTTTATTACTCAGGGATGTTTTTGTTATCCTGAGTCTTTTATGTCTCCATATGAAACTTGAGAAAGGGAGAACAAGAACAATCATCGTTATGTTTGTAAAACTAGAAAATGAAATAAAATTCCAAAAAGAATCATGTTAAGCACATAAATGCTGGCAAGACAATCAGGAGACAAGAACAATCAAGAGACATTAATTGCAGTGCTACAGGGAAAACATCTGTCGGGCTGCGTGTCTCAGTTATGCAGTGCTTCATACAGTTCTCCACATCCAGTACAGATATTTGCAGACATGCATGAGGACTCAGTTGCTGCTTTTTTTTTTTTTTAAAGTTGATTGGGAAAGAAAACAGATGAGAGCACATACAAAGCAGAGAGTAAGTATTGACCTTTTCAGATAATGAATCACTGAAGCATATGACCAAATACATGGCCACAGCTTGTGGTCAGATGCCTAGATATCAATATTCTACAAATAATTTAGCTAGTTATTGCTAATGCAACTTTAAAAGCATTAAAAGCATTAAAAACATAACCTATAGAATCTTCCAAACTCTTCTAGCAACATGCAAAGCTGGCATACACTGCATACCTTCTTAGGTACCATTGATATCTTAGGTAAGTTCCCAGAATTTGTATTACATGTGGTTTTCAGGAGTGGACCATTACTGAAAGGTAATATTAAAATATCAAAAATTCTTCCATGATCTGTTTTTTTCGTAGCCATAGCCACACTTTTTTGTTGAATAAGGGATAGAGTCTTCAAAACGTTATTTGGTGTATGAAGTATGGTCTGATTAACTTAAAACACAAAGGTGATAAGTACATAATAATAAATAATAGATAGATAGATACAAATAGATGCATATATGTAAATATTTTTATGCATGTGTTTTCTTACCTTGGTGTTTCAAATGTATGGTTTGATAAATCCCAAAGTATTCATATGCATGAATAGTTAAAATGATAACAAAGTAAAAAAGAAAACACCTGAATTGTACATAATTGGAATCTTAGTTAAAATCTTTGGCAGAATTAATGACAATTTTATATCTATCATTTAAATTCTGTTGACTTTGGAACACCAAGTCATATAATATTCATAATTGGTTTCTTAATATTTTATGTATTTACCTGATCATTAAAATTAAAATTGAACTGATGTCAAAAAATTTCATCATAGGGAACATTATACAATGTAGTGTTTTAATATTGGTCTATATATTTTTAAGTTATTTCAATGAGTATGTACTTAAAAAACAACCTATACACAGCATATTCTAAAGTTCCAGTGGGAATTTTCTGTATCCATTGTAATACTGATATTTTCACTGTTTGTTATAAAATTTCATATAGATTTAATTGTTCATTCATTGAATGTTATTCCACTATATAAGGGCTTGAAAACTGAGGAATTAATCCCCCCAGTTAAATTAAATGGCTTGTGCAACTTGGTGTGAGCAGGTAGGAGATCTCAAGTTAACTTCTCTCTGGAGAATTTTGTTATATGAACCAAGTAGTAAATAAAGATTAAGCTACTGTTTACAACCAAAATGTTTTTTATAGGAGGATGTTGTAATCTACAGTGTGTGTCCCCATTTTTAGCTCGCAAAAACAATTCTAACACATTAATAAGGAATAACATTGAGTATGGTAAAAGCAAGTCATGCCCAGTATGAAAAACATATTTTTACTTCTATTTCAATCCTAGACTCTGGTAGAAATCATTTCCAAGTTATTAGTATATCAGGAAAATTAATCATTTTTAATAGTGTAAATGTCTGTGAAGAAGCATCCCACAACAAATGTATTATTAGTTGCTGGTGAGTATATTGTCATTTTATGGGTGCAGCAGAATTCATTAAAGGCATCTATATTTGTAGTTCAATATGTTGGTTTTTAATTACATACAGAACACATATCCAGAGCAACTTAAAGGAAAAAATTTTTTTCTTATGACTCACAGTTGCAAGAGGACCTGTCCATCATGGTGGGGAAGGAGCAGACTACAGCTTGTCACACAATCTCAGCACAAGAAGTAGGGATTGTCTATCAAATCCCCAAAGCCTGCACTCCAGTGACATACTTCCTCCAGCAAAGTTCCACCCCCCCCAAAAGTTCTACAGCATTCCCAAACACCAACCAGGGCCCAAGTGTGTAAACCCATGAGTCTCTGGTAGATTATTCTCCAGACTAGTACCTAGAATTCAGCAAACTGTTGCAGAAAACACTGTGATTCACACATGAGATTTTTTTCCCCTTTTTTAAAATTATGTTTTATTTTTTATTTATAGAAACTTAATAGGTACACCGGTCCCCTCCCTCCCTCCACCCCTCCCTGGACCCTCTTGCTCCCTCGGGACCCCTTTCCCTCCCTGTCTCCCAGTGCCTCCTCCTCCCCATCCCTGGAGCATCCTTTAATGTGTATGTCAAACTTTCCTCTGGGTCCTCCTCTCTGAGGAGGTGTAAGGACTCAGTGGCGTTTCCTAGAACTCTATCTTGTGTTTCCTTAAGTATAGGAACACTATTGTGGCTGTTAATCCCTAGCTTCTAAGGATCCTAGTGCCTTTAGTCCATGCTAGACTTTGAGGGGTCAATAATGTGTTGGTCATTGCACAGGTCTTGCAAAGTCCTATTATGATTGCTTCGGCCCTAACTTGTGTGGAGTATCTTACATATCATTACTCCTCCCATCCTTGTGCTCTTACAATCTTTTTTTTTTTTACATTTTTATTATTATTTCCGCTCATACAAACTTGGTAGGTATACCGGTTCCCTCATTCTCTCCTCCTCCCCCAGACCCCCCTGCTCTCCCTCCCCTCACTCCTCCCTCCCCATTCCCCAGTGCCTCTCCCCCTATCCCCGGAGAATCCTTTAATGTGCATGCCAGGCTCACCTCTGGGCCCTCCTCTCCCATGACGTAAAAGGACCCAGTGGCATTTCCCTGAACCCTTTCCTGTGTTCCCCTTAAACATAGGAACACTACTGTGGCTGTCAATCCCTTGCCTCCAAGGATCTTGGTGCCTTTAGCAAATGCTAGACTTTGTGGGGTCAATAGTGTGTTGGACATTGCGTGGGGCATGCAAAGTCCAATTATGATTGCTTCGGCCCTAACATATGTGGAGTATCTTGCATATCTTGACTCCTCCCATCCTTATCTCTTACAATCTTACTACCTCCTCTTCCACAAATTTCCCTGAGCTTCAGGATGGGAAAGATTAGGCTGGCCTAGTTCCAGGTGGTTGATATAGAGTCTCTGATGTACTGAATTATTGTTTGTTGATTTTTTTTTCAGTTTTGCTGCTACTGCAATGCCCTTGGCTCCATCCTGATGGGTATTGGATGTCAACCCATGGCCAGAGATAAAAACCTGTTAAATTAGAGTCTTATTATAAGAGTATATTCAAAGGTAGATGGAATAAAATAGGAGACTGTGGTGAGGGTAGGGGTCAGTCTTCCATTTGCAAAATGGTTACTTTCTATCTGCCAGACTATATGCCTTCCCCTTCTGGTGAGATCATACCCCATCAGTTGCAAATGATCAGGAAGGAAAGTCTGTGAACTTAACCAGATGTCTCATTACTTACTTGCAGTCCTTGATGGTGGCCTATTTTCTCTGATGTAACATGATCCCCTCTCTCCTTGTTTCTGGTGGGGCCCTCCTTCCCCATCCCTCCTGTTTATAATCTTTGCAATTACTGTAGGTATTACAGAGATTTATCCTTAAGTGTGTCTCTAAGTGGGTTTGGTACTGGGATCTACCTATTAGGGAGTACATTTGGCACTTAATTTTCTGTGTCTGGGATACTTCACTCAATATGATTGTTTCTAATTCCATCCATTTCCTGGAAAATTTCATTAATTCATCATTTTTGATGGCTGAGTAGTATTCCATTGTAGAAATGTACCACATTTTCCTTATCCACTTGTCAACTGTTGGACATTTAGGTTGATTCTATGACTTTGCTATTGTAAACAGTGCTTCTATGAACATGGTAGTGCTTGTACTATCATGGTGAATGTTTGCTGTATGGGGGGTTATTCCCAAAAGTGGAATAGCAGGATCATATGGCATTTCAATCTTTAACTTCTTTAACAATTACCAGATGGCTCACCAGAGTGGTTGTATGAGCCTGCATTCCCACCAGCAACATAGGAGAGTTCCCTTCTCTCCACATCCTCTCCAGCATTTGGTGTTGTTTGTATTGTGGATTTTTGCCATCCTGACCGGGGTGAGATGATATCTCAGGGAAGTTTTGATTTGCATTTCCCTGATGGCTAAGGATGCTGAGCATTTTTAAGATATTTGTTAGACATTTTAATTTCATCCCTTGTAAAGTTTCTTTTAAGTGCCAAGGCCCATTTTTTATTTGGGCCATTTGTTTCCTTGGTGTTTAGTTTTCTAAGTTCTTTGTGCACTCTGGATAATAGAGTTCTATCAGATATGTGACTAGTGAAGATTTTCTCCCATTCTGTGGGTTGCCTTTGTGCTCAAGTTACTATCTTTTTATCTGAACAGAAGCTCTTCAATTTCACAAGATCCCATCTGTTGAGTGCTGGTTGTAGTGACTGTGCTATTGGATGTCCGTTTAGGAATGTTGGTCTAGGCCAATCATCTCGAGGGAGTTCCCTACCCTTTCAACTATGGTTTTTATGATCTCTGGCCTTATATCAAGGTACTTGATCGATTTGAATTAATTCTTGTACATGGTGACAAATACGGGTCCAGTTTTAATCTTCTGCATGTGGATATCCAGTTTTGCCAGCACCATTTGTTAAAGATCTGGTTCTTTTTCCATTGGATTGTTTTGGGCCCCTTTGTCAAAGATCAAATGGCTGTAGTTGTGTGGGCTTATATCAGGGTCTCCAACCCTTATCCATTGATCTGTGTCTATTTTGGAGCAAGTACCAGGCTGTTTTTATAACTAATACATGAGATTTTTTACATTTTCACTTTGGTGGATCAATGACGCCAAATGATCTCAATTGGCGAATGAATCTGTCTTCTTTTGCCAACTGTCAGTCAAAAGGCAATACTGAAAATCTTTCAATTGTTCACTCATTGGGACAGAATGGCATGGAAATTATGTGTGTGAGCGAAGAGAAGGAAGTCTCTCATCCTGGACTCATCCTGCAGTGTCTCTCCAGCTAAGAAGCCAGAGTTTCATCACAATCAGCAATCTTTATCAGAAAAAATGCTCGCACAGAATTAATATTCACTTCATGTATAGATATGTTAACATGAAAAATGAACCAGGTTAAAGGCCTCACCGTGTATGCTCTTGGGTTCTGCAACATTGCTCTGCCCCATACACTGTCTGAGAATCGCAACAAGAATATCAACTCAGGCGACAATAAAGATACGAGTCTTTCCTATTCCAGGAAATTTTATCAGTAGTAGTCCACCTGTGTGCCACCATAAGTTCTCATTTATGTTTCTTAGTAAATGTATAAAGACAGTTACTTTAAACTCCCCTGAATCCCCATGTATGAGTAAAATGATACATGATTCTCAAAGCACCCTTTTTTCAGCTTGGCTATTTCTCACCTTCTGTGACTTTTCTTGGACAATTTCCATGAACATATGAATGTATTAATTTCTCGCTCATCAGTACCTTGACCTTCATGTTATATACTACATTGAAAGATCTGTTTTAAAATTAGATTTTAATCTTCTAGATTTTCATCCATGAATGCAATGAATGTATGTCATTTTCAACCCCTCATTCCCCACAACATTTCCCTGCTGACAACTTCTTTCACAAACATGCTGCTCCGACTTTCATGTCTTTGTGCATATGGAATGCACTGAGTTCCACAAGGACTGAAATACTCACTTGGTGGAACATGCATGATAATGTCAGTGAGTATACCATGAGGAAATAAACTTCTTAATTAAATCTCAACTCTACTTCTTAAACCAGCTAGTCAGGAAATTCATTTCTGCATCCAAGCCTCAAGTCCTGATTCAATCTAACTTGAGGTCCCTAAAACTCTTAGGGTATACTTTACACTATGGAGGCTAGAAGGGGGGATCAGTGTCTCTTATCAAATATCCCCCCAAAAATGTTGACATTCCAACCTAGCAAACTGAGATTGGAAGTTTGAATTTAGCAGACTAGCTCCTTCCAAGTATGCATTGTTGTATTCAAACCTTTATGATAATTATTCAAGGTAGCTCACTTCTTCATTTCAATCGACTTTCCTGGGATAGTGTTTATGAAAGCGTGTGAATCCAGGATCCTCCAGTGCATCCCACATATAACCTTTAACATGGACAATATCATACTTGCCCCAAATCTGAATATAATAAACATGTCCACACCATTTTAAAATCTGTTTAAGTATTATGAACCACTCTTAAAAAATAAAAAGAGAATAAAGAAAGTGGACATTTTGCACAGAACAGCTCAGTATGACCCATTACAATGAGATCCATTCTAAGTTACCCAGCAGCCTCAGTGACAAAGTGTTGCATTTCATGTAATGTAGAAAAAGAAGACTGTCTGAGCTAACTACAGGAGAGTTTGGTTGGTAATCTATCAGAAGCATATAACGTTTCATGGGAAATTACACAATATGTCTTTCTCACTGGCAATATGTACTTGTCACAACATAGAAATGTATCTGCAATGTAACCAGTTGGTTTAGATTTTCTACCTCTGAAGCTAAAGAGATGGCTCAGAGATAAGAAATTGCCACCCAAGTATGAGGACCTGAGTTTAGACCCTCAGAGCTCACACAAAGCCAGATGTGGTAGTATGTGCAAGTTCAACACGAGAGAGAGGGGGGGAGGGGGAGGGGGAGGGGGAAGGGAGGGGGAAGGGGAGGGGGAGAGGGAGAGGTTTATAAGGCAGAAGTCCATCACATGGGCCAGCTATGCATGTAGATTCACTGAACAACCAAAGGGACACCTTGTCTTCAGGCAGGATGGAGGGCTCAGATGGAAAACCTCAGCAAAGAAGAAACCTGAGGGACTGATTGTGTATCATTTGTATCATTTGAAACCTTCCCAATTCTTGTCCACCTTCCCACCAAAACCATTATCTAAGATCAGAGAAGGGTAAAGTTTGCTTTTAAAAGCACAGAGTGTACCAGGACTAAAGCAAATGAAAGGAATGTTGACAAAATAGATTGTTTATCCACTGTGGAAAAATGGCTGTCTGTTGGCTGAGATACAAGGCTGTCTTGCTCTACGCCCTCTCGTTGCACATCCCACGGGCTGCATCTACAGTCATCTCAAATCCGCTCTGCTGATGCCAGTTTGCATACATGCTACCCTTAAGTTCACAGCAAGACGACTTATGGAAACAAAGGTTTTTATTCTGGTTTATGTTTGTCTTCTTATATTTCTTAGTCAAGCATAAAATTTATATTGCTTAATAGCCAGCTTTTGTGAGAGCCTGAAATCACTGTTACAGATAGGACTCCACAGTACATCAATCATTTGGACCTTTTCTCATCTTCTGGGTTGTATAATTGCAAAATTCTCTAATTTTTCACACTAAAAGGGGTGTGGAGACTAGATAGGTGACTCAGGGTTTAAACCTCTGCCTCGCAAGCTGAAGGATGTGAGTTCAGATCCCAAAAACACCAGATAAAAATGGAGGTGGCCTACAATTCCCACCCTGGAAGTCAAAGTCTGGAAAACTCCAGAGCAAAGCAAAAAGGAGGTAAACCAGTTCTGGATAACTCCTGGTGTCACCTTTGGCCTTATGCATTTCCTCCAGAGAGCTCATAAACCTTCTTGCTGCCCCCCACCAGGGAGCTGCCATATGTTCACCATGGGCTATGCAGCATAAAGAAATCACATTTCAACATCGAGGTGAACAGACTAACTTTATTCTGGGAAGTAAGACTGCACTCTTCTCAACTCTAACCCCTTTGTACTATCATCTCTGTCTAAACAATCTCAAGAAGCATGCACATGAACTCTGAATTCTTTTGAGGCTGTTAAACTCAATGTAATCATCCACGTGAACTGTTTTAAACTCTTCTTCCAATACTGCATTTCATCCTTTTTGGCTTTAGATCTGTGCTCCAGACACGTGGAAGTTGATACTAATTTATCAGCACCAAAGGAGTCAGTATTTGGATTCTAATTTTCTTGTGTTAGTCAAGAGCAGAAATGGCAGAGCTAATGTGCTTGGCAGAAAGTTCAGATAATTTTGATTTGGGGTGATGGATGACCTGAGAATGGATTCTAAAATGTTGATTGACACAAACAAATGAAGGGGTTCCATTTGAAGTGATATCCTGACTACTGAATAGCAGATTGTGTCTGGAAAACTTAGAGATTTTGATGTGCTCAGCCCCATGACATAAAAGGTCCTTAGTATTTGAGATGTCATGACCTGTAAAGAAGGGGCTGGCAGATATCAAAGTTGGTAAAGTATGTGCTGTGCTAATGTGAGGGTGTGGCATTGATTCACCAGGACCTACAAAGAAATAAAGACATGACTAGTTTGTGTTTGTAATTCCAGAGCTTTGGGAGCAGACACAGGAATATTCCTAAAGCTCACTGACTAGATGTCATTGTGAAATTGGCGAGCCTCAGGGTTGAGTGGGACACCTTGTCTCAAAATGTAATGTGGAAGGGGCTGGAGAGCTGGCTCTGGGAGGAAACTTTTGCCTTGCAAGAAGAAGGACCTGAGTTTGGATCTCCAGATCGAACATAAAATTTCCTGATGGAAATGGCAGTGGCTTGTACTTCTGCCCATGGAAGGCAGAGTCTGGGAAACCTCAAAAGGAAATAGAAGAATTATGGATGGTTCCTGAAGTCACCATTGGGCTTCCATGGGCAAACACAGTGCCTGCTGATGTACTTAGACAGACAGACAGACATACAGACAGACACACATACACACACACACATGCACACAGAGTTATACAGAAATAAAAGGCAATTAAAATGTAATGTAGAAGAGTTCTTGAGGAACACACAGGATATTGGCCTGTGGTTCCTACATGCAAAATTACACACACACACACACACACACACACACACACACACACACACACACACGTGTATGTTCACCTGCACATGATAGATAAGACCCAAGATGTATGCAGCACTGCATACATTGAGAACAGGGCCCAGGGGGGTGAGATGCTGTCCACGTAAGCATGGAGAACTGATGTCAGATGCCTGGAAACCACACAAATTGCAAAGTTGGTGGTATGTGTGCTCACATAATGTGTACATGAATGTCCAACATAACGTTTTACAGTCTGGCATTGCTAATGAGTGTCCCAGTGCTACTAGGGAAGTGAGGTAAAGACTGGAGGGCTGGTGGGTGCAGCTCATACAGGGCAGGGTAGGTAGGACATTTCTACCTGGACTACCTGTTCCATAGAAATTAAGTTATTTGCATTATTTCCCCCATTCTATCTAATGAGGATATTTGAAGGTCCAGGGAAAAGGAGCAGCTACTGATCTGCTTGCTTCATACTGAATCAGAGGGAAATTGTCAAAAAACCTCATTCCAGGTGTTCTCATGGCAGATGAGATTCTATTGATCCATCATGTGGAGTTTTATTGAATTTATTCTAGGAGAGACAATAAGAATAAGAAGGTTAAGTAGGTGAGGTACAAATATTAAGATTAAAAATATTGTAACTAGGATCCATCAATGCTCAGGAATGCTATGATAAGGTTACATTGAGCTTGCTAATTACCTGGTTCCATTTGTTGAACATTCTTACCCTTCTGGTTGGTGAAAATGAAGTTGATGGTCCCAAATCCTGCTTTTGTATGCATCCTAGAAAAATAAAAGACTAATCTTGTATTATAAGCCAGTCATCTCTCCCAATGTAGCTGTCAGTAAAACTGTCTACATGCTGTAAAGGGAATTTATCCTGTTGAACTCAGTTCTTCTGTATATGCCAAAGGCAGATAAAGGTGGTAGCATACAACTTCATGTGTGTGTTGTGAGTAATAGAATGTGAAGAACACAGAAACACCTTGAATTATTACAAAATTCCAGAGGATAACAAAGATATTGATTACTGTTTGTTTTTCTGTGACAGAAAATACCCAAAATCAAGCAACTTAAGGGAAAAAGGGAGATTTATTCAGTCTGTGGTTCCAGAGGGGAGATGCAGTCTTTCTGGCACAAGCACATGGCAGAAGCTGGAGGAGGTCTAGGTCAAATCCATCCAGAGGATGAGAGCTTCTGTACTGCCAACTGCCCAATCAGACTTCTCTCAGAGGACTAATCCACCTCAAGGCCCACTCCCTGTGACTGTCTTCCTCCCACAATGCTCCACCTCTTAAAGGTGCCATGATCTTCCCAAATGCATGAGACTGTAGGGGACACATTTCAAACAATGACAGGGAAATAGCTCAGTTGGAAAGTTGGGAAAGGACCTGAGCTTATTCCCTAGAACACATATTTTAAGAATTCTGGTCTCTATATCAAAAAGTCTTTTAAACATTTGTCATCAGATTAGCAGAACAGTCAGGATTGAGTCTACAAATTACCATTTGCAAAGGAAGGTGTTATTACCAAAAAGCACAACCAGAAAAGGTTCAGAAAATAAGTAACTGCAGACTGTTTGACCTTAAACAGGATACCTAATCACCACCCTCACTCTTAGACTTAGGAAACATCAAGGAAGAAGGGGTGGTAAAACTGTAAGAATGTCAAGGTGGCAGGTTAAGGCTGTGGCCAAACATTATCTTCAGAATATGCCAGAGCTGTTGAACTCACAAATTAAGTGAAGTCATATGTCCTTCCAGAAGCCCTGCACATGATTCCATCAATCAAAATCTCACCAAGGAAAGAGAAAGATTTCAAGAGTGTCCACACCTGTCTGAGGGACTGATGACAACTAAGCAAGATGCTTTCCTCACTGACATGACTGTGCTCTAGAAAGGGCCCAAGCACCTACCATCAATGGCAGCTCAGAAGAAACTCAGTGGGCCACACAAGTGAAAAGACATGAAAATAGGAGGGAGACTGCAGGAGAAGAGGGTTATGATGGGAAGAAGAGGGCAATTGGCTGGAGATTAAGATAAGAAGATATTTTCATTTCATATATTGTATATGAAACTCTAAAAGAATGAAACAAATTTAAATAAGTAAAATGCAGTGGTATGTGATTGCAGTCTCAATAGAGATAGATTGAGTCCTGGCATTCACTGGCCAACCAGCCTAGACTACTGGCTGAGCTCCAAGTCAGTGAGACACCCTGTCTCAAAATCAAGGTCTATGGTTCCCAAGAAATGGCACCCAAAGATCTCTTCAGACCGCCACACACATATGCACACACAAAATACTAACCAATGTTCAGTGTACACTGTCCAAATTCACACTACAAAACATCTTTCATTGTGCCTTTCATTTCATGTGTAAGGATAGTGGAGGGTATAAATCTAACTGCTATTGACACACAGCACACGCATCGGCTTTGGAATTTACTCATCCCAGTTAAACTCCAGAACAATTTCATTAGTACACGAAGCAATGTCAATATCCCAGGCCACCAACTGCCACCAGGATATATGAAAAGTCTTTAACAGGATCTCACAGTAAACACAAATTGGTTCACCATGAGTCACATCCCCAGGACACACCCCTATAAAAGGTGGCAATCATTCCAAATCTTCACAACTCTACTCGGGGACAGAAAGGAAGTCTTAAGAAAATGAAGGTTCTTTGGCTTCTTTTGCTGCCTGTTCTCCTGGATGTGGTTTGGACATATGAAAACTCACAACCAGAATTATGGACCACAAAGGTATTGGGAACTGTAACCTAAGGAAACATTTTATCTATCTATCTATCAATCAATCAGTCTATCTATCTATCTGTCTGTCTATCATCTGCCATCTATGTCTATCTCTCTTTTTCTCTCTCATCTATCTTTTGTCTTTCCTTTTCTCTCTTTTTCTTTTCTCTATTCTCCTTTTTCTCTCTTACTCTCCTCTCTTTCTTCCTCTCTTTCCTTTTTGTCCTGAATCTTTCTCTCTCCTTTCTTTGTTCTTTCTTTTTCTCTGTTCTCTCACTTCTCTTCCACTCCCCTCTTCTCATCTGTCTCCCTCTTTCTCTCTCTTCTCTCTTTTTTCTCTTTTCCATCTCCTCTTCTTGTATCTCTTATCTCACTCTTCCCTCACCTCTCTCTTTTTCTGTCTCCTCTGCTTCTCTCTTCTTTTTCTCCTCTCTCTTTTCTTCCTCTCTTCTCTTAATCATGTGTCTCCTATTTTTCTTCCCTCTCTACAATGAGCCTAGACTTCTTGTCTGGCTCCAGGTCAGTGAGAGACAGTTAGAAAATCAGTTGTATGACTCCCAAGATTGTCTTCAGACCTACACATACATGTGCACAAGACATGCTCTGACACATTCATACACACACATGACATACAAACACTAAATAAAAAATGATGTTATTGTTTTGGAAGCTGATGGATAGAACTTCATAGCAGTCGATCCAGAAAAGGACAATTCTCTTTCCCTTCTCTGTCTCCTTTTCTCTTTTCTTTCTCCTATCTCTTTCTCTCTCTTGCTCTCTGTACATTTATGTGTGTGACAGAGAGAATGACCAAGAGTATTTGCCCCTCTAGTGTATAAGGCTGAGTCACATTTCACAAGCACATCCAGTAATTTCACACTCATGAATAGATTTCCATGTGGGAGCTGCCAAAACATCCGGAACAGTTTGGAGTCTCCATTATCTGTTGAGGAACTACCATAGAATCTTCCCATGGCAATCTTCCTATGGGAATTTGAACAATGACAACAAGGGGTTCTGCTCTACCCAAATCAGAATCCTACAGTGCTCCCCAATGTCACCAGTCAAGACAAGAATAGGCACAATGATAGCAATGGATGGTCTCAGGACAAATGAGCAGGATTTGCTAAGCTATCCAATGCCATCTTTCTTTCCAGATTGAAGGAGACTGGAAGATAATTTACTTAGGAGCAAGCAATTTAACCCAAATGAAAGAGGATGGACCGTTTGAAAGCTACTTCAAGTACACTGGATGCTACACCAGATGTAAAGAAATGGGCATTGATTTTTATATCAAGTAAGCAAAATATCCACCACCCATTCACCCAGTAAAATGGGCAGAGTCACTGTATTGTAACATGGGATCTGATCCTAATGAAATAGAATGGAAAGATTATCATTGGATCATATTTCCTGGCAAGATCAGTTGGTGAATACATGCTAACTAACTAAATATTAATAGATTTCTTAGTGTGTTGGAGGATTAAACTGAGCAAGTGAATGTAGTTGTGTACAAATGTGACTCTTCAAAACGTAGTCAGATTTGTAGACATATGTCTGAAAGTTAATACTCTTCAGAAGATTGCTATTGCCAAATCATAGATAGCTGAATAAATATAGTGCTCATGGTTCAACCCATCAACATCATCTTTTATGTCAGGAAAACCTGTATGATGCTTCCAAACCTGGAATGAGAGCAAAGCAGGAAAAGGTTAGAAGTGGGGCCAGTGACAAAGCTCAGTGGGAGAGGTGAGCCCCTAAACTTGGTGACCTGAATCCAATCCCCAGAAGCCCATATGGTGGAAGAGACACCCAACTTCTGGAAGTTATCCTCTGACCTCCACTAATGTTATGTATTCTCTCTCTGTCTCTGTCTCTGTCTCTGTCTTTGTCATATAAATAGGTCAATAAGTAAAATACTAAACAAGTTTAAGAACTATAGAGGAGACAAGTGTATATGTTCTGAAATCCTCATCATGCCGAGAATGTACCAAGTGTTAGACTGAAATAAAACCAGTGGAGAATTTTGTATATCTACAGTGTGACATTTATGTTTATCTTCTGTGAAGTAAACTAAAAAAATAATGAGATGATCCATTTTCACTCTAGTTTCAAGTCCATGTAGATAAGAAAGCAAAACGTGTAGGAAAATTATTCAAGATACTTTAATAAGGAAATGATGCACTTATGAGTGAAATTAACATAAGAGATTCCATTTTTATTTTTATTTTTTTAGTATTTAACTTATTTTGATTTAATATCCCTTTAAAAGTTAAAAAACTTTGAACTTTTAAAATATTGGAACTGAAATTTTAATGAGAGAACACTTTAAATTCATTGAAATGTATTTATATATTTTTTACATTTTTTATTATTATTTTTGCTCATACAAATGTAATAGGTATACTGGTTCCCTTCCTCCCTCTTCCTCCCCCCTATCCCCTGCTCCCCCTCCCCTCAATCCTCCCTCCCCATCCCCCAGTGCCCCCCCCCAATCCCCAGAGAATCCTTTAATGTGCATGCCAGACTCTCCTCTGGGCCCTCCTCTCTGATGACGTACAAGGACCCAGTGGTTTTTCCCTGAACCCTTTCCTGTGTTCCCCTTAAGCATAGGAACACTACTATGGTTGTCAATTCCTTGCCTCCAAGGATCTTGGTGCCTTTAGCAAATGTTAGACTTTGTGGGGTCAATAGTGTGTAGGACATTGCGCAGGGCATGCAAAGACCTATTATGATTGCTTCAGCCCTAACGTGTGGAGTATCTTGCATATCTTGACTCCTCCCATCCTTGTGCTCTTACAATCTTACCACCCCCTCTTCCGCAAATTTCCCTGAGCTTCAGGATGGGAAAGATTAGGCTGGCCTAGTTCCAGGTGGTTGATATAGAGTCTCTGATGTACTGAATTATGTTCAGTTTTGCTGCTCCTGCAATGCCCTTCACTCCATCCTGATGGGTATTGGATGTCACCCCCTGGCCAGAGATAAAAAGCTGTTAAACTAGAGTCTTGTTATAAGAGTATATTCAAAGGTAGATGTAATAAAAGTAGGAAAGGAGATTCCATTTTCTATTCTAGATCAGTGGAGGATGTTTTTGGTTCATGTTGCTAATTTATAAACTTGTTTACTGTTGCTACTTTGAGACATAAATTTTTACAGTCTGGGGTTCTATAAAATTCACTATGGAGTAGAAAATTACCTTGAATTACTGATTCTCCCACACCCACCTCCCAAGGACTCAGAAGCCAGATGTACACCACAATGTGTGGCCTGACCTTTTAGCTTAATATGGCCAAAACTTTTAAAGGGGTAACAGTTTAAAATACCAGTGGATATAAAGACATCGTGGACAGTAAAACTGTCTTTTTAATGTTTAGAAACAAAAGGCCTGGAACATGCTAAGCAGTCACTCTAGGACTGATCTATACTGTAAGTCTAAATCGTTAGTAACATTACTCTTAAAATGTATAAAGAAGAATCAAAGCTATGATTGATCATATCATATTGTAAATTCTACATGTATGCCTGGATGTGATAGAAAGAAAAAGGAGAGAGAAGAGAGAAAGGAAACAGAGAGAGAGAGAGAGAGAGACAGAGAGAGAGAGAGACAGAGAGACAGAGAGACAGAGAGACAGAGAGACAGAGAGACAGAGAGACAGAGAGAGGGAGAGAGGGAGAGAGGGAGAGAGAGAGTTGACTTTTTTGGATTGACAACTATAAAGTTCCAACCAAATATAAGGATGAAAGTAATTCATATTGCTAGCATTTTAAAATGGCAATAAGGAAAGAAAAAAGTAAGAATGAGAGAAAGAAAGAAAGAAAGAGAGAGAGAAAGAGAGAGAAAAAAGAAAGAAAGAGAGAGAGAAAGAAAGAAAGAAAAAAAGAAAGAAAAAGAAAACTCCTGAGAAATGGACAACAATGAAAATGGAATTTTTTTTTTGATTTTTTTAGGAAGAATATGGATTGCAAGAAAAATGACATTTGGCCATCACGACTGAACTTTTCTCGAGTAAAATGTGAGTAGAAAACACTGTAAGGCCCTGCTATATAAAACTCAAGCTTGGCTTCTTTCATGTTCATGGTAATTGCTGTTACTTTTTGTATCTGTATATCTGTGTTGTAACTCAATTTTTTGTGCTGCAAATTATATATATGCTATTTAAATTCCCATGTATTCATTTTGGGTAAAATATAAGAAGACAATATTTTCATGGGTGGAGTTGGATGCTGTTATTATCATTATACTCTGTTCTTGACCTCCTGAGTGTAAAATATGGAGTTTTACTATTGAAAATAATCTCTCCCACCAGAAAAAACATGTCATATAGTCCTTCAGTTTTGGAAAATAGATAAAACTTAACTTGAAATGTGACATTCAGGACATATCCGAGATCCCACACACAATAAATTGCTTCAACTCTTGGAGTCTAATAGTTGAATAAGCTAATTCATACATACGAGAAAAGTTAAATTAACTAAGCATTTAGGCTGAATTGTAAATGACTGGCTTTCCTTTAAAACACTCAGGTAAGTTCAAAGAAAAATTTCATGCTTTAGTTTTTTTTTCTTTCATAGATATGTGTATGAAGTCAATGAATATCTGTTTGTGTGTGTGAGTGAGAGAGATAAAGGGAGAGGGAGAGAGTTTGCATGTGGGTGGGAATATGCCTGATTCAAGTATATATACACAAGTGCGCTTGAGTGTGTGTGCCTGTGGAGGCTCAAGAGTGACATCAGGTATCAGCCCCCATTGCTCTTCCACCTTACTGATGTGAGTCTAGCTTTCTAATTAAACCCAGAGCATCCATGAGTATTAGTTTGGCAGCAAGCTTGCTCTGGGTATTCCCAGGCTCAGCCTTCTAGGGCTAAAAAGACCGGCAGGTCATCATACATGCTTGACATTTTTACATGGGATCTGGAGATCCCAACTCCAGACCCTTTGCTTTCAAGGAAAAGATTTTCACCATTGAGCCTCCTCCCTGGCCCAGATTTAGACATCTGAAATAACAGCAGACGAGAAGGACTGATAACAAGAGCCCTTTGTCAAACATGGCAATCTGAGCTTCATCCCTACAAGCACATGTGGTGCAAGGAGAGAATAAATATTCAAAACTGTCCAGTGTCCTACATCACCTGTTGAAATTAGTCCTCTTTTGTTGCTCTGTAAGAATTATACTCTGTAGCACTTACTCTTAACTATTGCTGTGAGAGAGCATCCAAAGGCAAGCAACTTAAGATAGAAAGGGAGATTTTTTCAGCTTACGGTCCAGAGGGAAGGTACAGTCTCTCAAAGCAGAGGTGGCATGGCTGGCTGGCCAAAGCTGGAGGAGGCTAAGTCACTGCAGACATCTTGGAAGCTGAGAGCTTCAGACTGCTTGCTACAAAGGCAGACTTCTCCTGGAGGTAAGGTGAGACTAATCTACCTCAGGCCCACCCCCTTGTGACTGCCTTCCTCTAGCAAGGCTCTACCTCTCAAGGTGCCATGACTTTGATAAACACATGAGACTGTGGGGGATACATTTCAAACCATGACACTCCACTCCTGGCCCCCACAGGCCCATTGGCATCTCATTATGTAAACTATACTCAGTTCACCTTATAAAGTCTTCATAGACTACATCAGTATACCCAACACAGTCCAAAAGTCCAAAGTTCAAAGCCTCTTGTAAAATCAAAATACAAGTTACATACTTCCAATATACAATGTCACAGAATAAACATTCCCATTCCAAAAGAAAGGAATGGGGGCATATCCAGGAAAGATTGGTCCATAACAAGACTGAAAAACAGCAGGACAAACTCCAAATCTTGTAGCTCCAAGTCCAACAGTGAGCCTCTCATTGAAATCATCTCAGTTTTGAAGGGCTTTGGTTCCACCCCTCCAATGCAGCTGCCCATAGAATATGTTGCTCTCCTGAGCTGACTCCTCCCAGGGTATACAGCTGTCCTTGGCAGGTATCCCTTGTTGTCTCTGAAATCTCTAACATGTTTACTTCTCAATGGCAAACCAGACTTTAACTCCACAGCACAAATTGCCCTTCTTGGGCCTCTAAACTGCAGGCTTTCTGCCACATGCTTTCTGGCTTTCATCATTTTTTGAAATCTTGGAGGAGGACTCTACCATCTCTTCCTTCTTGCATCCTTGATGCCTCTAAAACCAGAACCATGTGGACGACTGCCAAGACTGGCCCCTTGAATCACAGATGATTCCACTTCTCTATGATGACCATGGGGAAAAGCTCTTTCACACCTGGACAGTTGTTTTATAGAAGTGGATCCTTGCTTTGGAACTCCACCCTTTAGCTCATTTCTTCTGAAAGGATTTGCATTATTACAGGTGGAATCCTTCTCTGAGGATCTTGCTGTCAAGCTAGGGCCTCTCCTATTATCCAAATTAAGAACAAGCTTTGATTTACAAATGGAGCTAATCTCTTTAACAGCCATTTTTCTTCCCTGCTTCTTCCAGGTTCAACTCTTTAAGTTTGGCTTTGAATTTTTCATCATTAGATCTTACAATTTTTGCTTCTTCCAGCCTGATTCTTTGCTATTTTTTATAATTTTGAAGACAACTAAAAAGTAGTCATATCACTTTGTCGAGACTATACTGCTTTGAAATTTCCTCTTCCAAGTGCTGTAGTTTAACTTCAGGGAAGCATTCAGGATGAGGGCAAAACTTCACTAAACTCTTGGCCAACACATGGCTCCATGTGTCACTTATGCACTTGTAAACATAGTCTCTGTTCCCCTCTGGACCATCACAAGCTGGGCTTCCACTGCCTGCATCTCTCGCAGCATTGTTCTCCTCTGAGCTCTCATGAGAATGGCCCATTTGGCCCCCTCACTAAGATGCAAAGAGTTTCCTAGCACAAAGTTCCAAAGTTCTCCATTTGCTCCAACAAACAGTTCCAAAGGCACACTAGCCACATCACAGCATTGGCCATATAACTGGGTACTAACTTCTCTCAGCTTCACAAACAACTTCACCTTGTGGTACCAGCTGTTCTTAATCTCACAGCAGTACCCCACTCCTGGTACCAATTTCTGTAACATTTACTCTTAACTATTGCTGTGAGAGAGTACCCAAAGTCATGCAGCTTAAGGGAGAAAGGGAGATTTATTCAGCTTACAATTCCATAGGGAAGGTATGGTCTCTCAAAGCAGAGGCGGCATGGCTGGCTGGCCAAAGCTGGAGGAGGCTAAGTCACCGCAGACATCTTAGAAGCTGAGAGCTGCAGACTGGCCCCCTTGACAAAGGCAGACTTCTCCTGGAGGTAGGGTGGGGCTAATCCACCTCAAGGCCCACCCCTTGTGACTGCCTTTCTCTAGCAAGGCTCCACCTCTCAAGGTACCATGACCTTGCTAAACACATTTCAAACCATGACATACTGAGTAATTTCAACTTAATGGAAAGAGGACCATTATTTCCCATGCATTTCCAGAGGGGACATAGTCCATTATAGCAGGAATTTCCCATCCAAAAATGGGGCAGGAGGCAGAAGCAGCAGGGTGATTTAGAAAACCACAGCCATCAGAAGGCAGAGAGAGCAAGAAAGTGAGAGGAAGCAGGGTGGAGCAATTCAACCTGGAGGCCCACTCCCTGTGACCTGCCTTCCTCCAGAAAAGCTCCACCTCCAAAAGGTGCCACAACCTTCCCACACATTAACACTAACAAAAGATTCAGACCCATGTGCTTGTGGGAGACACCTCACACTCAAATCAGGACAGATGGCAGATTCCATAAGGAAAGAATGATCTGAGGTTTAGATTCTTTAAAATAACAACATCTGCAAACATGCTGTTGGCATTCTCTCTCTCTCTGTCTCTGTCTCCCTCTATGCCTCCATAATAAAGTTAGCTAAATAGCAGACTAATGCATCACAGAATATGAAGTGTAGACATATTGAAGAATTAAATTTTGTAAGATGCAAGTTTAATATTCTCCATTTCTTCTCTCCTAATTCTGAGCAAGTTATACAGTTAGTTATGGTCTAATTCCAACGTGTACTGTAATTTGGGATGCTTCTATTATGACCACACATTTCATAATTTCTTACAATTTATGTGCTTAGCATTTCTTAGATGATACATAATTAGAGTGGTGAGGACTGGTAACTAGAATCTTGGGGGAAAGTTTTGTTGGGGATCTCACAACCATCTCTCCCACCCTTTAAAATTTTTTTTATTTATTCAATTATACGCGTGTGTGTGTGTGTGTGTGTGTGTGTGTGTGTGTGTGTGTGTGTGTGTAGAACCACGGACAAATTCGGGAACCACCATGGCTCACCTCCACCTCCTCCTTGTTTACTCTGACCCAGGATTCACAGGCTCTGCCTTACCAGGACTAGAAATTCAGACCACCCCCACTTCTGCCTGGCATCTATACATGGGGTCTAGTATCTGAACTCAGGACCCTTCGCCTGCAAGGCAGAGGCTTAACCCCTGAGCCACCTCTCCAGCCCCCCATCTCTCCCACCCTTTAAAATAAGTGTCCATATATCTGTTCTGTCATATTATTCTCCTTTCATGACCACTGGCCCAAGACTCCTTTTTTGCTTGATGGGTGACTTGTAGAAAACTAGACATCATCTCTCTCTTAAGGTGGAAATTCAGTTTCTTTCTAAGCTCACTGTTAGCCTTAACTACTATGTAGTGAAATGAGTATTATGTGTGTAAGGGATGATTATACTGTGCAGCCATCCAATCCTTCTGAACAATCTTCTTTTTTTTTTTTTTTTTACCATGCATGTCAGTTGAAGGAACACATTCTCCCATCCTGTGGTTTGTAAATGATGACATCCTCCTGTTGTATTACTTCCAAAAGAGTGAGGCAAATAAGTTGGTACAGGTTGCCTTAGCTCTCGGTAAGCACCTTTATCTCACTGAAATGTATATGAATAAGATTATTAACTGTGTGCTGTTTTTTTTTTTTTTGAGTGAGCTGGGCATGTGTGCTATTGTGCATCAGTACACAGGTAAGAAGTCAAAGTTTGTCTTCATGGGTCAGTAACACTGAGAAAAGTTGATCTAAAACAAAGCTATAAAAATGTACACCTCCTCGTGGCTTGTAGGGCCATATTTATCAAGAGCCACAAACTTTTTATACACATCACAGCACTGAGTCAAACAGTTACTATGATCACATGCTAGCATGCTCTCTCTTTTGCTCGATCTTGTTCTCTCTCTCCCCATCCCTCTCCTTCTTTCTCTTCCTCTCTCTCCCTCTCTCTTTTTCTCCTAATAAAGCCAGATTTGAAGCATTAATTGACAACATTGAAGGATTCCAGGAATCATGAGCACAATTCATCAGAGCCACACACTTTTCATGAAATCTCTGTTTTACACATTTAAAGTGTTCAGCCTGAAGTCTGGGTGCCCCAACTTCCACCCCTGATGCACTTTTTTAAACTCTCTTCAACACTGACAAATGTGACAGTCATTACTGACACCATCTGAGCTTCAACAGAACTTCATACACAGGTACTGAGCATGCGTTTCTCCAACACATAGAAGGGAGAGACAATTTAAGATACACAACAAGGATCCTTTGTTGACTTCTGGAGGAACATCTCACACACACACATGCACTCACTCACATACATACACACACACATGCACATATATCTGTACACATACACACATATACATATATGCACAGACACCCACACACATACACACATATACACATATACACTCACACACATACATATACATACATATACCTACACTTGTCCTCATATGTACACACACATTCACACATACAAAGACATGCACACACATGTGCACACACTTACATGCACCAAGAAGTAGGTTCTACTGTGTAATGAAAGCCAAAATGAATCTTTCAGTGGAAACACACCCACACTTCAGGTACATCCCTCAGTTTTCTGCATATGTATAGGAGGCCGTGTAAAACTTAGCAGATACTCAAGTTTGCCAGAAGTTTTCAACATCTTCAGAACTGGATAGAGATAATATGTACTTGTAGTAAAACCTAGAATCCCATGCGAACAACATTTTGTGCCCAAATATCACCAGGATTCAAATACTCCAAAGATAGAGTACAAAACACATGGGGAGGTGGTCATACCTTCTTTATTTTCAGAAGATAGATCTCTTTAAGTGTGTGTGTGTGTGCATGTGTGCCTGTGTGTGTGTGTGTGTGTGTGTGTGTGTGTGTGTGTATGTGTTTTTATGTAGCAAAGGGCATTTCAATATATGTTCCTGTGGAGGTCCAAGGGTGACACATTGGGTCAAATACTCCAAAGATAGAGTACAAAACATATGGGGAGGTGGTCATACCTTCTTTACTTTCAGAAGATAGATCTCTTTAAGTGTGTGTGTGTGCATGTGTGCCTGTGTGTGTGTGTGTGTGTGTGTGTGTGTGTGTGTGTGTGTGTGTATGTGTTTTTATGTAGCAAAGGGCATTTCAATATATGTTCCTGTGGAGGTCCAAGGGTGACATATTGGGTCACACTGGATTTCTTTACCTCCATATTGTTTTGCTCTGGGGATTCCCAGGCTCCACTTTCCAGGGCTTGAATTACAGATGCCTGTGATTTCTGCCTGACATTTTTATGTGGGATAGTGGAGCACAAGGGGTGGGCAAGGTTTGAACTCAGGTCCTTTTGCTTGTGAGGCAAAAGCTTTAACCCCCTAGCAATTTCCACAGCCCTGTTTTCTGTTTTAAAGATGTGCAAACATTCTCAATTTTTTCCCAGCTTAGTAATTCATCATTTTGTGGAGACAATGAGCCCAAAATATCCCTGGATTCATATTGCTTACATTTCATGCAATAGCTTTGTATCCCTTTATGAGGACTTAGCCATGTGCTTTCCAGTGTGAAAGCAACAGAGTCCCAATCACTGTCTCTTTGACTTGTATTCCATAAATGCAGCCAAGAGGGACTATTTGACTCACATTGAAATGGATATGTTTCTATCGATGACCGAGACCATGAACATTGAGGAAAGGAACATTCGAGAGGTCACCAAAAGAGGTAAAGTCATCGTGAAGTTTTAACAGTATAAGCCTACTTGGTGAATTTTCAAGGTTCAATGAGAGAACCTGTCTCAAAAAATATGATGGAGGGCTGGAGAGATGCCTAATGGTGAAAGTTGTTGCCTCGAAGGAAAAAGGACCTGAGATCCCACATAAAAATGTCCAGCACACATGGCAACAGCCTGCATTTCACAACATCCTGGAAGGCAGAGCCTGGGAAACCCCAGAAAAACTATGGGAAAAGCAATCCCTAATGATTCCTGAAGTTACCATTGGGCCTATACAAGCACATACACTCAAGTACCTTCTTATACACAATAAATACATCAATACATAAATAAGATGGAGAGTGACTGAGGAAGACACTCGATACTGACCTCAGGTCTTCACATTCATGTGCCCACACATGCACCTTCAGAAACATGTGAATAGACATAAATACACACACGTACAGGTGAGTACACACTGCTCTGACAGGGCAACACATGGTACACACATATATTACTAGTACACACAAATGAATGTACATGCAAAATGCATGCTCAGAGTGCATCTTCATACATGGCGCATACACACGTGCCTAAGACACATGTACATGTCCATATGCATTCATGATATACATGTATGCCTACCTGTATATATGCACTCATACTGTTTTAATATGCCTGCCTAGAGTGCATCTTTATATGTGTAAATAATGTATATTACTGTGTGTGTGTATATATAATATATACAGAGTCACAAACATATGAGTTACATGTGTGTACATGTGCATAGATGAAGCACACACTATCAACACAAACATGAACATACACATATCAAACACATATGCATATTTTATATTCAGGTACACTTGCAGATGTAGTACATCTGCAATCTCTAGATGAGTACATAGTGGTAGATGTTCACATATACATGCACAATCTATAGTTGTGTACATGTGTGTTCATGGGGCACATACATGTGCATATACTTGAGGCACACATGTGCATGTACGTGATGCACACATGTGTATGTGGCATCCATATGCTATTGCATAGATGCTGCTTTTACACAGTATACATGTTTGCATAACATCTCACATGCTTACATGGTATTACCTGTGTGATACATATACAGTATACAGACATGGACCCATGCCTTGCATGTGCATATATGATACACAGCATGAACATGAATTTGTACATTATACATGGCTTACATATACGCTCATAATGTTCAAGCATACTCGCATGCATGATACATATTACACGTGTACACAACTCATAGACATGAACATGTCCATGTGGGATATACATACATACACGTACATGATGCACAAATGCATGTGTGATGTGTGTTCATGTGCATATCTGGCTCCTGCATCAACATGTGCATGCATGATGCTCATGTATTCATGCATGTAGGATGTGGGCATGAATTATGAGGAACAAAACCCTTTATTCAGACATGCTGCTCAGAAAGCTGCATTTACTTGACTTTGAAGAAAAAGGCCTACAAGGATGAGAGCCTGAAGTAATTCTATTTGTCCTGTTCACACTCTTTCAGACTCGTGTCCTTAATAGAGGCATCACTTGGGTGAGTAATAACATGGTCATTTCATACCCTGACGTTCAATCACTTTGTCTTCTTTCCCTCATACACCTGCTAAACACCAGTGTCACTTAACCCTTTTCTGATGCAAAATCTTTCATTTTCAATTTTATGTGCTTATTATTACTATATGTATGTATGGCACATGTGTGAGTGCTAATACATGCATGTAGAGGTCAGAGGACAAGAATTGCTTTCCTTTAAAATCATGAAGTACCCTATAACTCAGATACATTCAATATATTTGTTAGTACCTTACAGATATGATAAGAACCTCAGGAATATTTTGACATCCTGGAATCAAATAAAGTAATTATGAAGATGAAATTGTGTTTTCTTTCAAGGTGTACGTTGATACTTCCTGCAAAGAAATTTCCTGTCTGCATGCTGGTTTATAAGGTCTACTTCCTGTGTGAGGAGCTGTTTGCTATTATAATTCTCCAAATGCTTCAATAAATTGATTTTGTATGTTGATGTGGTGTGAAGAAACCAACATGAAATGTGAGGCAAAAATGGTAAAATAATTGTTATTAAATAGCAGAAATGCAGAAGAGCAGAGTGGAGGAGAGGAAAGGGAAGCAGAAGGGAGGGGAAGGGGGAGAATGGAAGGGAATGTGAAGGGAGGGAAGAAAATGAAAGGGAAGGGGAGGGAAATAAAAAGGTAGGAAAGGAAAGCGAGGTTATGGGAGGGGAGGAAAGGGAACGGAAGGAAAGAGAAGGAAAAGGGAGGGAAGGGAAAGGGAGGGAAGAGAAGGGAAGGGGGGAAGGAAAAGAGAAGGAAGGGGAGAGGAAGGGAAGGGGGGAAAGGGGAGGGGAGGAAGTGAAAAAGCAAGGGAAGGGAGAGGAGGGGAAGGAAAGGGGAAGGACAGAGAAAGGGAGGGGAGGGCAGGGGAGAGGAATGGGAGGGGAGGGAAGAGGAAGGGAAAAGGAGGGAAAGGGAAGGGAAGGGAAAGGAAGGTAAGGAGAAAGGGAAGAAAAGGGAAGTGAGGAAAGGGAAAAGAAGAGGAGGGAAAGGGAAGGGGAAGGGAAGGGAGGTGAGGGGATGGAAAGGGAAAGGGGAAGGCAGGGTAAGGGCAGGGGAAGGGAGGGCAGGAAATGGGAAGGAAAGGGAGGAGAGAGGAAAGGGAGGAAACAGGAAAGGAAGAGAAGGAAGGGGAGGGGAGGGAACAAGAAAGAGGGAAGGAAAAAGAAGAGGAAGGGAGGGGAGGAGATTGGAGGGGATAAGAGGGGACAGGCGGAGAAGGGACAGAGGGGATGAGCAGGGGAATGGAGGGGAGGGGAGAAAAGAGGATGGGAGGGGAGGGAAAGGGAAGTAAAAAGAAGGGAGGGAAGGAAAGTAAAGATAAGAGAGGGGGAGGGATGGGAGAAGAAGGGAAGGGAAAGGAGGGAAGAGAAGGGAGAGAAGGGAAGTAGAGGGAAGAGAAAGGAAAGAAAGAGAGAGGAGGGGAGGGTTAGGAAGAATGGAAGAAAAGGGAAAGGGATGGGAGGGAAAGGAAAGGAAGGGAAGGGGAAGGGATGGGAGGGGAAGAGAAAGGAAAGGAAGGGAAGGGGGATGGGAAGGGAGGGCAAAAGAAGGGAGACGAAGGGAATGGAGATGAAGGGAAGGGAGAGGAAGGGAGGAGAAGAGAGGGGAAAGGTGGGGAAGGGAAGAGAAGGGAAGGAAAAAGGAGTTAAAGGGAACAAGATCATAGGAAGACCCAAGTGGGAAGTCCCAGCACACAGTGTATGGGACTATTATCTAGGCAGTTGGGTTAGAGATGGAGGGAGGTGGCAGTGTGAGTTTGCCACCTGGGTCTGTGCCCTCTGTCCCTACATGGATGCTATGTGACCAGTTCACTGAGCCCCTGGTGTTGTTGTGACCCTCCTGCTCTTGTGTATCATAATGTAGAATTGTCAGCAGCATAAGGCCCTCTCTTGTATCAGCTGGTCAAAGCAAGGGATTTATTAAAGTTGCATACAATGAAACTAAAATAAACATCACACGTAATGGTTTACATTTAATATAATGACAAGAAATGAATTTAAATGAAAAACCAAAGACTAAATCAAAGAGGAAAATGTCTTAGAAAATATGCAGAGGTTGAAACTTGAAAACCTGAAGTCCCTGTGTCAAAATCTGTACTGGTTACTGTTCTCTTGGCTGTGAGAGAATGCCACACGGACTCTAGCAACTCAAGGGGAGAAAAGAAAAAATTATTCAGTCATGGTTCCTGAGAGAAGATACAGTCCATAATGGTGGAAAAGCTGCTTTGTTGTGTATGTACCAGTTATTATGTTTTGCTGTTGTCAGACAACATTCATACTCAAGCAATCTAAGTGTAGTAAAGGGAAATTTATTTGGCTTATACATCTGAAAGAAGATACATTCCATTATGTTAGGAAAGTCATGGCTGGCCAGCAAAAGTTGAACATGGCCCAAGTCATGTCCATCACAGAGGCTGAGAGCTGCAAAACTGTAATATCAGACTCTGGAGTAGAAGGGTGAGGCTACTGAACCTCAAGGCCCACTCTCTGTGACAGACTTCCGCTAGCAAGGATCCACTTCCTGACGATGCCAAGACATTCCCAAACAACTAAAGATTGAACACAAGAGACTGTGGGGGACAACTCACATTGAAATCCATGACAACTCCCAATCAAATTGATACAGCTGCATCCACAAGCCTGTGTAAATAAGCAATTGTTGACAAACCCTCTCCTCTATCCCTCATCAATCAAAATCATTTTTATTTATTTATTTATTTATTTATTTATTTATTTTATTATTATTTCTGCTCATACAAACTTAATAGGTACACCGGTTCCCGCCCTCCCTCCTTCTCCCCCAGAACCCCCTGTTTCCCTTCCCCTCACCCTTCCCTCCACATCCCCCAGTGCCTCCCGCCCCAATTCCCAGAGAGTCCTTTCATATGCATCCCTGACTCTCCTCTGGGCCCTCCTCTCCGATGACATACAAGGACCCAGTGGCATTTCCCTGAACCCTTTCCCGTGTTCCCCTTAAGCATAGGAACACTACTGTGGCTGCCAATCCCTTGCCTCTAAGGATCTTGGTGCCTTTAGCAGATGCTAGACTTTGTGAGGTCAATAGTGTGTTAGACACTGCGCAGGGCATGCAAAGTCCAATTATGATTGCTTCGGTCCTAACTTGTATGGAGTATCTTGCAAATCATTACTCCTCCCATCCTTTTGCTCTTACACTCTTACCGCCACCTCTTCCGCAAATTTCCCTGAGCTTCAGGATGGGGAGAGATTAGTCTGGCCTAGTTCTAGGTGGTTGATATAAAGTCTCTGAAGTTCTGGATTATGGTTTGTTGATTTTCTTTTGCAGTTTTGCTGCTCCTGCAATGCCCTTCACTCCATCCTGCTGGGCACTGTATGTCACTCCCTGGCCAGAGACAAAAAGCTGTTAAACTGGAGTCTTATTATAAGAGCACATTCAAGGGTAGATGTAATAAAAGTTGGAAACCTCAGTGAGGGAGGGGGTCAATCACCCATTTGCAAAATGGTTACTTTTTATCTGCCAGACTATATGCCCTCCCCTTCTGGTGAGATCATACCCCCTTAGTTGTAAATGATCAGGAACGAACGTCTGTGAACTTAACCAGGTGTCACATTACTTACTTGCAGTCCTTGATGGAGGCCTATTTTCTCTACTGTAACATGGTCACTTCTCTCCTTGTTTCTGGTGTGGCCCTCCAACCCCATCCCTCCTGTTCATAATACTTGCAATTACTGTAGGTAATACATAGATTTACCTATGAGTGTCTCAAGGTGGGCTGGGTGGGTTTGGTACTAGGAACCACCTATTAGGAAGTACATATGGTGCTTAATTTTCTGGGTCTGGGATACTTCACTTAATATAATTGTTTCTAATGACATTCATTTCTTGGCAAATTCCATCAATTCATCATTTTTGATGGCTGAGTAGTACTCCATTGTATAGATGTACCACTGTTTCCTTATCCACTCGTCAACTGTTGGACATTTGGGTTGATTCCATGACTTCGCTATTGTAAACAGTGCTGCTATGAACATGGTTGTGCTTGTGCTATCGAGGTGAACCTCTGCTGTATGGGGGGTTATTCCCAAAACTGGAATAGCAGGGTCATATGGCATTTCAATCTTTAATTTCTTTAAGAATCTCCAGACAGCTTGCCAGAGTGGCTGTATGAGCCTGCATTCCCACCAGCAATGTAGAAGAGTTCCCCTCTCTCCACATCCTCTCCAGCATTTGGTGTTGTTTGTATTGTGGATTTTTGCCATCCTGACCGGGGTGAGATGATATCTCAGGGAAGTTTTGATTTGCATTTCCCTGATGGCTAAAGAAGTGGAGCATTTTTTAAGATATTTGTTAGACATTTTAATCTCATCCTCGGTAAAATTTCTTTTAAATTCCAGGGACCATTTTTTAATTGGTCCATTGGTTTCCTTGGTGTTTAATTTTCTAAGTTCTTTGTGCACTCTGGACAGTAGAGTCTATCAGATATGTGGTTAGTGAAGATTTTCTCCCATTTTTTGGGTTGCCTTTGAGCTCGTGTGACAATCTCTTTATCTGAACAGAAGCTCTCTAATTTCACAAGATCCCAACTGTTGAGAGTTGGTAGCAGTGACTGTGCCATTGGATGTCTGTTTAGGAAATGTTGGCCTAGCCTAATCAGCTCGAGGGAGTTCCCTATCCTTTCAACTATGGTTTTTATAGTCTCTGCCCTGATATCAAGGTCCTTGATCCATTTGGAATTAAGTCTTGTACATGGTGACAAGTACGGATCCAGCTTTCATCTTCTGCATGTAGAGATCCAGTTTTGCCAGCACCATTTGTTGAAGATGCTGTTCTTTTTCCATTGGATTCTTTGGGCCCCTTTGTCAAAGCAAAATCATTTTTTAATTCAAAGTCTCAGAAATATTATCTCAGAAGAAACAGTCCACTCACAGTCTAATATTTTTTTTTCCTCTTGTGCACATCCACAGATGACAACATAATCAAGAATATTTTTTCCAGTCTTGCCATGTTCACAGGGTTATGTGAATATAGATAGTGCATCCTGTTGTTGCCAACCCCCCTGTGTCTTGGTAATACAGAAACCCACTATCCTTGGAAGAGGGAATCCTTATCCCGTCAAAGACAGCATTCCTCTACTCTCTGAATCTGCCCTGATCAGCCAGGATTTCTGCCTCATGTTTTGCTTCCTGAGTCCTTCCCATGCTACTAAGTTCCTTGAATGAGAGAATAAATTGATTCCTCATGCCTGTGTTTCCATTTTTAATGAAAAAAATCATAATGTGTGCCTAGTTTATTTTAATTTGTGCTTCTTCTGTTTTAGGCTTTGACCTCATTCTTTCATTTTCTAAAGATGTAAAAATCAAATGTTATCTGTTCTGATTTCAGTAATTGAGTAAATGAGGCTCAGCATGAAAATGTTGATATTAGAAATGGGTGTGATGACAAGGCAGGAAAACTTTTCAGATGACAACATCAATGGACAGGGAGAGTGCAATACAAGAATTCTGCAAGATGTCTCAGAATTGCAGACTCTAGATTTCCAGAAGGCCTGGCAGAAAGAAGTTTTTTTAAAAATAAAAGTCTTGTTTGGAGGAAGGGTAAATATTCCGTTTGGTATAAATACGAGGATGTGCAACACTACTAATTCAGGGAGGCCCTAGCCCAGGCTCCCAGCTACAGACAAGCCCGGACATGCCCCAAGAGAGAAACCATACAGGTGGAGGGTGAACAACCAATGGGACAGAGGGATGGACAACCAATGGGGTGGAAGGATGAACAACCAATGTGAAGGAGGGATGAACAACCAATGGGAAGGAGGGATGGAGAACCAATGGGAAAGAGGGATGAACAACCAATGGGTAGGAGGGATCTATAACCAATGGGAAGGAAGGATGAATAACCAATGGGAAGCAGCCATCTAACCTGTACACCTAATAAACGGCCAAATGATTGGTGGCTGTCCCTAAGCAGAGGGAGGGCAACACCTGATTGGACCCCAAACCTATATAAGCCCAAACACTTCCTAAATAAATCTGAGTCTGCAGCAAACTTGTCCTCTGCCTGCTGCTTCTCACCTTACTCCTGGGGTCTGGGTGGTAACCCTGTGCCCCTTCCCCCTGTTTCCCCTCTTCCCCCCAGGGCTGGTCTGGTGGGGATTTGGCAACAAGGATAAGTCTAGTATTTTTTTATTTGCAAACTTATCAAAATATTCCATTTTCTAAAATAATGTGGAAAATCTACTTATAAATGATCATGGGGCTTGAATGGCACAATGAATTGCAAGGAAGACTTTAGACAATAAAGAAATAAGGTCAAAGACTAACATAGAAGAAGTTTCTATGCATAGCCATGCAGTTCTCCTAAATCTCATGATGCCCTTTTCTGTAGGGAGTGCATAGTCTCTCTTCTATGCACAAGACAATGGTCATAACTCACCTTTGTCTAAGTGCATAAAGAAGCAGTTTACTGGGATAAAACAAAAAAAGGATGAGACTTGAAAAAGAGATTGTACCTGTCACTTACAAAGATACATAGATTCTAAGCTTGACTGTGGAAATATGAGTAATAAATGCCAAATATGAAAAACCAATTTGTCTTTATACAGGCAAAATATGTAATTATCTAAAAATTATCAATAAAGTGTGGATCAATCTTTTAAACATATTTGTTTCAGAGAGAAAAAGAATAGCAAGTATACATGCATACTTACACACAGAGTCTGTGGTCAACATGTGATCACCCATTATTTATCTGGCTGCTATCTCTTCTGTAAGAAGGTCTGATGCACTGTACTAACTCTGGGAAAACTCTTTTCTGAAGATGTCCTTTCCCCCTACACCATGGAATGGGAAAGATGTCAAGAGGTGCCTTGCTGAGCAGAGTATTGAGGGTTCATTCTGGATGGGGGAGGTTGGAATCTCAATGCCTTGATGTATGATTCATTCTGAAGAACGGGCTCATGCATATGCCATCAGCATCCAGATGAAGCACAGTGGCCCACACATGCAAAGAGCCATGAAAATCCACCTCAAGGCCCAACCCTTGTGGCCACCTTCTTCCAGTAAGGCTTCATCTCTGAAAGGTGCCATAACCTTCCCAAACATTTGAGAATGTGGGGGACACATTTCAAACCATGACATACACACTCTCTCTCATTCCTGACTGGTTTCATCCAGGATCAGAGAGAGGTGTGCGTGGCACCACATTCAATTTCTTGGATTCTTTCCTTAAGAGGAGTGTATAAACATCCCTTGCCAGAAAGATGCCCAGACCCTTTCCCCACCCATTCGGAATGCACACAGTCCAGCCAGGACACACTGTGCCCTAGGTAAGCACCCCCTGCTCACTCCCAAAGCCCAGGTAACCCACTAGTCTCAGCTCCTCCCACCAGCCAGTCAGAGCAGACACTGTCCCAGGCTGGGGAGGACCCCTGGGCCACCCCCAGCTCCACAGGTTAATTGAATGCATGACCAGCACCTCTCCCCTTTCCCCACCTGATTGGGACTCACACAGTCCAGCCAGGACACACTGCGTCCTAGGTAAGCACCCCCTGCTCACCCCCAAACCCCAGGTAACCCACTAGTCCCAGCTCCTCCCACCAGACAGTCAGAGAAGGCGATGCTCCAAGCCAACAAATTCAGTTCAGTCAAAAACACACAGAAATTGAAAGACGGTCTTAAGAGATAAAATGACAATGCCCAAGTCAAAGTGTAAGTCCATGAGAAACAAAACCCAAGAAAAAAAATCTCCCACTGAAGGAATTAACCCCATAAAGATAGATTCCAAACAGAACAAATCCATGGAAAATAGCCAAGAAAGCCAGACCCAAGATAACAACTTTCAAAACATGATAATTACCATGATCAATATTATGAAAGAGGAAATCCAGGAGGAGTTAAATAACCACATCAACCACTTTGAGAGGAACACAACAGATATTTGGAGGAGTTGAGAGAAACAGTTAAAGAAACAAAAATAGGCATAGAGCAGTTAAAACAGTCTCAAGCAGAGTTTAAAACTGAGCTAAAAGACAAGTTATCTTCAACCCAGAACTCAACAGAGAGTCTTATCAGCAGAAATAACGAAGCAGAAAATAGAATTTCAGACCTTGAAGACTAAGTGGGAGTATTAACCAGCTCAATGGAAGTGGACGTTAAAGCCAAAAAGATACTTGAGAGAAATATTCAAGAGTTATGGGACACCCTGAAGAAACCTAACATGCATATTCATGGAATACCAGAGAAAGAATCCCAAAACACCACACCTGAGGAAATTTTTCAATCTATCATCAAGGAAAACTTTTCTCATCTATAAAAATAGAGGCCCATCCATATACAAGAGGCATTCCACACCCCAAACAGATATGACCAAATTAGAAACTCACTATGGCAAATAATAGTTAAAACACTCCACATTCAAGACAAAATAATGGTGCTGAGAGCTTTAAGGGGAAAAAAACAAGTTACTTTTGAAGATAAACCTATTAAAGTAACAAATGGCTTCTCAATGGAAACAGTAAAATCAAGAAGAGCTTGGAGAGACGTACTTCAAGTGTTGAATGAGCAAAAATGTCAACCCAGGTTAATATACCCCGCAAAACTATCCATCATAATCGAGGGAGAAAGAAAAATTTTCCAGCAAAAAGACAACTTGAAGGGATACATGTCCACCAAACCAGACCTTCAAAAAATGCTAAAATGATACTCAAGCTTGAAGAAAAAAACAAGCATATCCAGGAGGACAGAAGGGAAGTATAATACCACCAAAACCTAAAAGTGAATCAATACACTTACAAAAGCCACTAAACATAATAAATGACCAGAAGTAAAAATCATTTCTCCGTTATAACATTAATTGTTAATGGAATTAACTCACCGATCAAGAGACACAGATTACAAATTTGGATTAAAAACCACAACCCATCAATCTGCTGCCTGCAGGAAACTCATCTCACCACAACAGGCACATCCTAAAATAAAAGGCTGGTCCAAAATTCTACAAGCTAATGGAACCAAGAAACAGGCAGGGGTAGCCTTTATGCTTTCTCACAAAGTGGACTTCAAACCAAAAAAAAATCATGAGAGACATAGGTAGATTCTACATTTTAGTCACAGGTACAATTCACTAGGAAGACTTCACAATACCGAACATATATACACCTAATATGGGCCCCTCAACATTCATTAAGCCAAACCTACAATGTCTAAAGTGAGAAATCAACTCCAAAATGATAATTCTTGGGAATTTTAACACTGCCCTCTCAACATGGGATAGATCAACAGATAAAAAACTTAACAGAGACACTTTGGAACTTAATCAAACCTTTACTGAAATGCACCTTACAGATCTCTATCGAACTTTTCATCCATGCACCAAAGAATATACATTTTTCTCAGCAGCACACAGAACTTTCTCCAAAATAGATGACATATTGGGACACAAAACAAATCTCCGCATATAAAGGAAAGTTAAAATTCTAGCCTGTACCCTATCAGACCACCATGGTCTAAAGCTTGACATGCACAACACAACAAACAACAGAAAATACACTAATTTCTGGAAACTTAACACTATGATGCTGAAGGAGAATTGGATTCAGGAAGAAATTACAAAGGAAATTCAAGATTTCCTGAAAGACAATGATAATGAAAATACAGCTTACCAAAGTCTTTGGGACACAATGAAAGCGCTCCTCAGTGGTAAGTTCATAGCTCTTAATGCCTACATCAAAAAAATGGAATCATCAGAAATAAGTAACTTAACAACGCAGCTAAAAACTTTTTTTTTAAATTTTTATACAATTTTCTATACAATGGAGTACTACTCAGCCATCAAAAATGATGAATTACTGGAATTTGCCGGGAAATGGATGTCATTAGAAACAGTTATATTAAGTGAAGTATCCCAAACCCAGAAAATTAAGTGCCGTATGTACTCCCTAATAGGTGGCTCCTAGTACCAAACCCACCCAGCCCACCTTGAGACTCTCATAGGTAAATGTATGTATTACCTACAGTAATTGCAAGTATTATGAACAGGAGGGATTGAGGTTGGAGGGCCACACCAGAAACAAGGAGAGAAGTGACCATGTTACAGTAGAGAAAATAAGCCTCCATCAAGGACTGCAAGTAAGTAATGTGACACCTGGTTAAGTTCACAGACGTTCGTTCCTGATCATTTACAACTAAGAGGGTATGATCTCACCAGAAGGGGAGGGCATATAGTGTGGCAGATAAAAAGTAACCATTTTGCAAATGGGTGATTGACCCCTCCCTCACTGAGGTTTCCTACTTTTATTACATCTACCCTTGAATGTGCTCTTATAATAGGACTCCAGTTTAACAGCTTTTTGTCTCTGGCCAGGGGATGACATATAGTGCCCAGCAGGATGGAGTGAAGGGCATTGCAGGAGCAGCAAAACTGCAAAAGAAAATCAACAAACCACAATCCAGAACTTCAGAGACTCTATATCAACCACCTAGAACTAGGCCAGACTAATCTCTCCCAATCCTGAAGCTCAGGGACATTTGCAGAAGAGAGGGCGGTAAGAGTGTAAGAGCAAAAGGATGGGAGGAACAATGATTTGCAAGATACTCCACACAAGTTAGGGCTGAAGCAATCATAATTGGACTTTGTATGCCCTGCGCAATGTCCAACACACTATTGACCTCACAAAGTCTAGCATCTGCTAAAGGCACCAAGATCCTTGGAAGCAAGGGATTGACAACCACAGTAGTGTTCCTATGCTTTTTGGTTTGAAGTCCGCTTTGTCCGACAGCATAATGGCTACCCCTGCCTGTTTCCTGGTTCCATTAGCTTGCAGAATTTTGGACCAGCCTTTCACTTTTAGGATGTGCCTATCTTTTGTGGTGAGATGAGTTTCCTGAAGGCAGCAGATTGATGGGTTGTGCTTTTTAATCCAAGTTTGTAATCTGTGTCTCTTAATTGGTGAGTTAATACCATTGACATTTAGTGTTATAATGGAGAAATTATTTTTAATTCTGGACATTTTTTATGTTCAGTGGATTTCGTAAACGTATTGTTTGACATTTATGTTTTCGGGGTATTGTACTTCCCTTTTGTCCTCCTGGATATGCTTGTTTTTTTCTTCAAGTTTGAGTATCATTTCTAGCATTTTTTGAAGGCCTGGTTTGGTAGACATGTATCCCTTCAAGTTGTCTTTTTGCTGGAAAATTTTTCTTTCTCTCTCGATCATAACAGAAAGTTTTGCTGGGGATATTAGTCTGGGTTGACATTTTTGCTCACTTAATACTTGAAGTATGTCTCTCTAAGCTCTTCTTGCTTTTACTGTTTCCATTGAGCAATCATTTGTTATTTTAATAGGTTTGCCTTTAAAAGTGACTTGCTTTTTTTCTCTTGAAGCTTTAAGCACCTTTTCTTTGTCTTGAATGTTGAGTGTTTTAACTATTATTTGCTGTGGCGAGTTTCTATTTTGGTCATATCTGTTTGGAGTGCAAAATGCCTCTTGTATTTGGATGGGCCTCTCATTCTTTAGTTGAGGAGAGTTTTCATTTATAATAATTTGAAAAATTTCCTCGGGTCTGGTATTTTGGGATTCTTGCTCTGGTATTCCATGAATGCGCATGTTAGGCTTCTTCAGGGTGTCCCATATCTCTTGAATGTTCCTCTCAAGTATCTTTTTGGCTTTAACAATCTCTTCCATTGAGCTGGTTAATTCTCCCACTTTGTCTTCAAGATCTGAAATTCTATTTTCTGCTTCGTTAGTTCTGCTGATAAGACACTCTGTTGAGCTCTGAGTTGAAGATAACTTGTCTTTTAGTCCAACTTTAAACTCTGCCTGAGACTGTTTTAATTTCTCTATGCCTATTTTTGTTTCTTGAACTGTTTTTCTCAACTCCTCCAATTGCTTGTTGTGTTCCTGTTCAAAGTGCTTGATGTGGTTGTTTAACTCCTCTCGGGTTTCCTCTTTCATAGTATTAATCATGGTAATGATCATACTTTGAAAGTTGTTATCTTGGATCTGGCTTTCTTGGCTGTTTTCTATGAATTTGTTCTGGTTAGAATCCATCATTATGGGGTTAATTCTTTCGGTGGGAGATTGGTCTTATTGGGTTTTGTTTCTCATGGATCTGCACTTTGACTTGGGCATTGTTGTTTTGTCTTTTAGGACTTTTCAGTTTCTGTGTGTTTTTGACTGAACTGATTTAGTTGGTATTACTACACTTGGGCAGTTATTACTAGTGCTTGCGTTGGAGTTGGGTGCGTTTGTCTTTTGTTATTGTTATTTCCTCAATGAGGCTATTGTGCTGTTAGCACATCAGTTAATTCACATTAAGTAGACAGGGGGTGAATCTTAGTATGGTAGTGCACTTTTTTGATTTAGTATCTTGGTGATATGTGAGGGTGAGTGGTGTACTCCCTGGAGTTGTATATGTTTTGGGTGTGGCTGTATGAAAAAGTTAATCTACAGTGATTAATACTAGAAAGGAACAGTAAGGTGGAAAAAAGGGAGTTTGCTTATCTTTGGGATGGATGTGAAGAATCTCTCCCACCTGATAAGATGATTGTAGAGGTCTTCAGATGTATGGCCTTTGACCCTTAGACCTTTGCTTGAGTTTTCTTTGGACTCTATTGAATTTTGAGTAGCAGTGTGTCTTCCGTGGACCACGTGCGTGGGTCCCTGGTGGGCCGGGCAGTTAGAGGGGCTTACGTTGATGGCAGAATTCTTCACTTGGGGAGCTGGAGAGATGGTTCAGGGGTTAAGCCTCTGCCTTGCAGGCAGAAAGTCCCCAGTTCGTATCCTAGACCCACTTATAGACGCCAGGTGGAAGCAGGGGCAGCCTGCGTTTTAGGTCCTGGTAGGGCGGAGCCCATGAATCCCTGGGCAGAGTAAATAAGGAGGATGTGGAGGTGTCCATGGTGGTTCCCAAATTCGTCTGTGATTCTACACACACACACACACACACACATCTATATACACATGCGCGCACACACACACACACAATTGAATAAGTAAAAAAAAAAGAAAGAAATGGCAGAAGAAAGGGGCTGAGGCCTGGGGTGTGGCCCAGGCAAAACCAGAGACAGCCTGGGTGTCTCTGGGGCTGGCTGGTGGGAGGACCTGGGACACGGGGCCATCTAGGGGGCTGGGCGAACTCACCTGGGATGGAGGACTCAGAGCGCAGTCGGGCGGACAGGCGTTTGGGTGGAAGAAAGGGCAAGAATTGCACAATTTTAGACTGGAGACAAAATGGCTGGGGAATTTTATGTGTCCACAATGTGACATTTATCTTTACCTCCTTCTGTGGAGTATGCATGCATTCTGTCTCTCTCTCAGTCTCTTTCTCTAACAGGCAAATTAGTAAAAATAACTTAAAAGTATGGTCACATAGTTCACAGTTATGTCACGATTAGATTAGACTGAACAAGCATGAAATGTGATGATGTGATTCATGTGTGTTACTCAACAGTAGTCACTTACAGAAATCACTGTGGACTTTCTCCCAAAACTAGAAGAAGTACATACTATACCTCTCTCAGCTTATTCCCAAAGGACTCAGCTTTCTGTTTCAGAGCACAAAGTTTCTTATACAGCCTTGTTCATTGTGTCTATGTTCACAACAGTGAGGAAATGTAATCAGTCTAGATATCCATCAACCCATGGAGATGTGTTACACATTCACAATGATAAATTCTCTGACTAATAAGAGTGAAGCTTGGAGGGAATGGATGGAGGCAAAAAAATTAGGAAAGAGTTACACTGCATGCTTTTTCTTATATGCACATCCTACTTGAACACTTTCTGGTTTGTGTGCTGAATGTGGAAGTACCTGTTGAATATAGGAAACTAGAAGTGGGATTAAGATGTAGACCACCGGAAGGATGTTGAGAGAAAGGTAGATTAAATGACAAGTTTAGCAGTTTTAAACCTCTTCCCCTGCAGTAGCTTCTACCTGCCATTATCATGTGGGACCTGGTATCCATACTCACTCAGATCCTTCTGCTTGTGTCTTTACCCCTGAGCCATCTCTCCAGTCCTACACAGAAGTTCTTAGGAAACAAGCAAAAATTAATTTATTTTTCAAAATAAAATTACACAGTGGGTATAGATAGCTAGGAGTAGACAACTATGTTTTTAATTTTTAAAATTTCTATTTTTATATTTTTAATTTTATGAGGACTCTCTATGCCTATTTCACAGCACTTACACAAATGTGCAATCCTTCCAGTTGTACATAAATGTTCTTTTCCCCTTATACCCTTAACAAAGAACTTTATTAGTATATGTAAAAGTGTTTTATATCGCAATTAAACATTTAAAATCTCATCCTTCAGTATAGATTTTAGTTATACAATTACTTCAAGGGTGGATTTTGTGGCACATTTTTCTCTATAATTTTATGCATTATTTACTTTTCGTCCAGGCTCTGTTTTTACTTCAATTTTGTATTGCTTGTTTCCTGGTTATTAATAAAGTGCTTTAGTACATGCAGTGTTTTTGCTGATGGTCATTCAGATCTGTGTTGATTTCACATAAGAGTTTCTACGTGACAGCTTTCAAATAAGAGTGGATATCAGTAACAGGGGCTAGACATCCCACAAATCTGAATGTTATAAATGCTTGCTGTGACTGTGCTTGTAAATGGCAAACTGAAATTACATATTTTGATTTAAAATAAGTAATTAAATACAGTAAGATGTAAGGTTTCCTGGCTTCCAAATGTGGAGTGTGTTGTGTATGTGTGTGTGAATTCAGTCATTAATTCCTAATAGTTAGCATCTTCATTCCTGATTTCCAGTATCTGAATACACATGACTACAAATCTGCAGATGGAGAATGTGACATATTTTATTTCACAAGGCATGAATAAGGATGTTGCCTTGGGATTAAATACTTGAGGTGGGAATCAGACTCAGCATGGACTCTTTAGTATCAACACTAACTGGAATAGTAAAGAAAATAGGTTTCACTATGCTTTAAACACCTGAATCTTGCATATTTACACTCATCCAAAAGGTGTTTTTCTGCCTTACTTATTTCTACCTCGCGTTAATCTCATCAAAAGGGTTGTTTAGTTTCTGAGCTGAAGGACCTGCCATCATAGTTTAAATGTGAATTAGCTCCCATAGAGTCATGTGTGTGGACACTGCTTGGAAAGCTTGAAAGAACCTTCAGAGTGGAGCCTTGCTGGAGGAAGTGTGTCACTGGCGGGGGTGGGGCTTAAATTTGCATAATCCAATTTGCTACTTCTCTTTCAGTGTCTGTGTGTCAGTAATGGCAGTTGTCATGGAAACTAGCTTACTGCTTCTGCCACATAGCCTCTGCCATTATGGAAATCCATACCCCACAAACCAAAGGAACAAATAGCTTCTACCTAAATTTTTTCAGTCAGGGAATTTTATTCCAACAACAGAAGAGATAGATGCATTCAATGGTTTGCTAAAAGAAATGTCGACATGAGTAGTTCTAATAAACATGGAAATCTCACCCAGTTGTGTCAAGTTACAAGCAATATGACTTCCAACTGTGGGGCTTTTGTGCATGTGTGTGTCAATCTTCCATATTAAATTGTACACATTGGGTTGCAACGAACTTCTATCAGTCAACTCGAGAGAGGAACATAAACAAAAGAGGAGGGAAGAGATATTACTTGGGGAGATGTTTTCCCAAAATGAAGTTAATATTGTAATTTTATTATAGTATTTCATATTAATTTTAATATTGCATAGTTACAATTTATTGCACTATTTTGTATTATATTGTTGTGTAATTTTATAATTAATTTAAATTATAAATTTATAATAATTTAATGTATATACTTAAAGTAAAATATAGAGTCATATAGGGAATGTGTTGATAAATAGCAATAATGCCATACTTATCGGAATCTTGTAATAAAAACACAAGACACCAACTTTAGAATTAAAAAGGAGTGTTAGCGAAATTCTTTTGGAGAGACATTGCAGTTTTGTACCATAGAGTCATTCTTCTTCTTGTCATGTTAGAGCATTCACATGCCACTGACCTTCAACCTTAAATTATTGCATGCATATAAATCTCTGTAGTGAATCACTAGGCTACATGTACTGTCCAATTAACCATGTCTTAATATTATTCTCCTTGTTAACTAAGTCCCCATCACACTCTGTCCTCCACTGCCAAACAGGATGTAGTGATTTGAGGATTTTTTCGTGGTTGTGAATTGATTTGCCAGCTATGGTGCAATTGGTAGATGTCAAAAAAGTCACCACATTAGACACTCATTGGCATGTGTCCTGCTGTGACCATTACCAGCAAGAGGAAGATTGTGTATGTAGCTCTTGTCCTCACTCTTGTTTATACTGATGTGGATATATCACCTGACACTGAGCCCTCAGAGGTACCATGTTGGGTTGATGTAGGGCCATCTCCCAGTCTCCTCCTCTCTCATGAAAAGTCACAATTTCATCTATTAAATAATAAGGTAAAATGTATCCATATTCATTGTCCTTAATCCCTTTCCTGCTCTGTTAGATTGGACTCCTAGTATACACAGGCCCTGCACTGAATCTAAATCTTGGGATTTCAATAGCATTTTATTGACAATGGGAGTCATTTGTGAAGGTCTGCACTATCATGTGTGACTGCAATAAGTTTGTATATTTTGACCCCTTCTTAACCAATCACACCCCCACCCCATTTTACAGTTTCTCCTTTCCAGCCAGTCTTCCTCCTATTTTCATGTCTTTTTGCACATGTGATTCACTAGGTTTCATCTGGGATGTCTGTACTGGCAGGTACCTGAGTATTTGGTGGGGCGTGCCTGACTTCTGAGTGGGCAAATCATTAAGTAATACAGATCCCCTTCTTTTGTCTCCTCTTCAACAGTCTGTCAGGGAGGCACAATATGTCTTGTGACATTCCCTCAAATTCAGTGAAATGTTGATAGGCCAAGTACTGTGAAGGTCTTGTGGAATATTGTGTTATGTCTTTTCTCTCATTCCAAGGATTATTTTCTTTTCAGATCAAGGGGGAAAGGCCAGCCATGATTACATCAACTGGTAACAAAATGAAGAAACATGTAAATGAACATCAGAAAATCTATGTCTTTATCCATTGTGCTGAAGATTGCTTGGTTATACTCACATAGTTTAAGCCAAGTAAGCAAAAGTTGGTTCAAAATAGATTAAGCAAATCTGTTGAGTTCTTTATTGTAGTCTGGTATCAGGTTTCAAGGAGGGGCTATCTGGGGTAAGGTCATGTACTTAAGTCTCAGATTCTTGAGCATAGCAATATATCCTTAGCTGGAAAAGGTGAACGACATCAGCAAAAGGTTTTTCTAAGAAGATTCTATATTTTCCCCCCTGGAAGGCCTGGTGAGTGAATATTTGTGGATAATGATCCCATTGATTATATAAGACAGTATTGTTATATTAGGTAGTAACAGTTTTGCCCTCGGATCCAAAATTTATACTAATGGTATATCTCACTCCAGGATATATATGTGAGTCTTGAAAATGCATTTTCTTTACCAATAGTTTGTTTGATAAGTCATTTTTAGATGCATACCACTTATGGAAAGCAGAAACTATATCATACACACACACACACAAACACACACACACACACACACACACACACACTTCAGGATGAATCATGGTCTAACACAGTTGAGCTTTATTAAGATAAGAAATTAAGGTCTGGGGATATGGCTCAAATGTTCAAGGCACTGTGTTACAAACAAAGGCACCTGAGTTTGCATCACCAGATCCCATGTAAACATGACAGGTAGGTGTGTGACAAACAAACACACACACACACACACACACACACACACACACACACACACACGTGTGTGTGTGTGCATGCTACCCATTCATATGTAAGTAAAAGCAAATGGGAAAACAGAAGATATCATCATAAAGTCAAAGGAGAATGAAGAGAAAAACGTTCAGGAAAAAGTCATTATAAGTTGGAACATGGTCATGGGTTTCTTTTTTTTTATGTTGGTTCAATTTATTTTTTTTATTAAAAATTTAATTATACATTTAAAATTTTTTTTACCAGTTCCCTCCCTCCCCCCCTCCCCCCGAACTCCCTCCTCCCCCTCCCCATCCCTCAGTGCCTCCCCCCCAATTCCCAGAGAGTCCTTTATTGTGTACGCCTAACTCTCCACTGGGTCCTCCTCTCCGATGACATATAAGGACCCAGTGGCATTTCCATAAGCCCTTTCTCTTGTTCCCCTTAAGCATAAGATCACTACTATGGCTGTCAATCCCTTGCCTCCAGGGGTCTCGGTGCCCTTAACAGATGCTAGACTTTATGAGGGCAACAGTGCGCTGGACATTGCGCAGGGCATCCAAAGTCCCATTATGATTGCTTTGGCCCCAACTATTGTTGAGAATCTTGCAAATCGTTGCTCCTCCCATCCTTTTGCTCTTACAATCTTACCGCCCCCTCTTCCGCAAAGGTCCCTGAGCTCCAGGATGGGGAGAGATTAGGCTGGCCTAGTTCTATGTGATTGATATAGTCTCTGAAGTTCTGGATTGTGGTTTGTTGATTTTCTTTTGCAGTTTTGCTGCTCCTGCAATGCCCTTCACTCCATTCTGCTGGGCACTGTATGTCACCCCCTGGCCAGAGACAAAAAGTTGTTAAACTGGAGTCTTGTTATAATAGCACATTCAAGGGTAGATGTAATAAGAGTAGGAAACCTCACTGAGGGAGGGGTCCATCACCCATTTGCAAAATGATTACTTTTTATCTGCTAGACTATATGCCCTCCCCTTCTGGTGAGATCAGGAAAGAACGTCTGTGAACTTAACCAGGTTTCTCATTACTTACTTGCAGACCTTGATGGAGGCCTATTTTCTCTGCCGTAACATGGTCCCCTCTCTCCTTGTTTCTGGTGTGGCCCTCCTACCCCATCTCTCTTGTTCATAATCCTTGCAATTACTGTGTTACATAGGTTTACTTTTGAGTGTCTCAATGTGGGCTAGGTGAGTTTGGTACTAGGAGCCACCTATTAGGGAGTACATATGGTGCTTAATTTTCTGGGTTTGGGATACTTCACTTAATATAATTGTTTCTAATGACATCCATTTCCCAGCAAATTCCAGTAATTCATCATTTTTGATGGCTGAGTAGTACTCCATTGTATAGATGTACCACAGTTTCCTTATCCACTCATCAACTGTTGGACATTTGGGCTGATTCCATGACTTTGCTATTGTAAACAGTGCTGCTCTGAACATGGTCGTGCTTGTGCTATCGAGGCGAACCTCTGCTGTATGGGGGGTTATTCCCAAAAGTGGGATAGCAGGGTCATATGTCATTTCAATCTTTAATTTCTTTAAGAATCTCCAGACGGCTCGCCAGAGTGGCTGTATGAGCCTGCATTCCCACCAACAATGTAGGAGCGTTCCCCTCTCTCCACATCCTCTCCAGCATTTGTCGTTGTTTGTATTGTGGATTTTTGCCATCCTGACCGGGGTGAGATGATATCTCAGGGAAGTTTTGATTTGAATTTCCCTGATGGCTAAGGATTTGGAGCATTTTTTAAGATATTTGTTAGATATTTTAATTTCATCCCTGGTAAAGTTTCTTTGAAGTTCCAGGGCCCACTTTTTAATTGGGCCAGTGTTTTCCTTGGAGTTTAGTTTTCTAAGTTCTTTGTGCACTCTGGACAGTAGAGCTCTGTCAGATATGTGATTAGTGAAGATTTTCTCCCATTCTGTGGGTTGCCTTTGAGCTCGTGTAACAATCTCTTTATCTGAACAGAAGCTCTTTAATTTCACAAGATCCCAACTGTTGAGAGTTGGTATCAGTGACTGTGCCATTGGATGTCTGTTTAGGAAGTGTTGGCCTAGCCCAATCAGCTCGAGGGAGTTCCCTATCCTTTCAACTATGGTTTTTAAAGTCTCTGGCCTGATATGAAGGTCCTTGATCCATTTGGAGTTAAGTCTTGTACATGGTGACAAGTACGGGTCCAGCTTTAATCTTCTGCATGTGGAGATCCAGTTTTGCCAGCACCATTTGTTGAAGATGCTATTGTTTTTCCATTGGATTCTTTGGGCCCCTTTGTCAAATACCAAATGGCTGTAACTTTGTGGGCTTATATCTGGGTCTTCAATCCTTATCCATTGATCTGTGTGTCTATTTTGGAGCCAGTACCAGGCTGTCTTTAAAACTATGGATTTGTAGTATAGACTTAGGTTTGGTATGGTAATACCTCCAGCTGTGTTTTTGTTACTCAGGATTTTTTTTTGCTATCCTGGGTCTTTTGTGCCTCCATATGAACTTTGAGATTGTTTGGTCCACTTCTTTGAAGAATTGCTTTGGGATTTTGATTGGTATAGCATTGAATCTGTATATTGCCTTTGGTAGGATGGTCATTTTCACGATGTTGATTCTGCCAATCCAGGAACAAGGGAGGTCTTTCCACCTTCTGGTGTCTTCTGCAATTTCTTTCTTTAGGGTTTTAAAGTTTTCATTGTAAAGGTCTTTTACCTCCTTAGTTAGGTTTATATCAAGGTATTTCATTTTTTTAGGTGTTATAGTAAATGGTATGGTTTCTCTCAAGGCTTTTTCACTTCTTTCATTCTGGGCATATAGGAAGGCCTCTGATTTTTGCACATTTATTTTGTATCCTGCCACCCTGCTGAACTTCTCAATTAGTTCCAGGAGCTTCCTGGTGGGGTTTTGGGATCACTCAGGTATAAGATCATGTCATCTGCAAATAAGGATAGCTTGACTTCTTCCTTGCCGATTTGAATCCCTCTTATGTCCCTTTCTTGTCTTATGGCTTCAGCTAAGACTTCAAGTACAATATTGAATAGAAGTGGTGAGAGTGTACAGCCTTGTCTAGTTCCTGATTGAAGTGGGAATGATTCCAATTGTTCCCCATTGAGCATAAACCTTGCTGTGGGCTTGTTGCATATAGCTTTTATTATATTGATTAAGGTTCCTTCCATTCCCACTGTCTCTAGCGTTTTGATCATAAAAGGCTATTGGATCTTGTCAAAAGCTTTTTCTGCATCTATCGAGAGTATCATGTGGTCTTGGACTTTGGACTGGTTTACATGATGAATTACATTTATTGATTTGCATATGTTGAACCAACCTTGTGTGCCGGGGATGAAGCCTACTTGGTCCCCATGAATGATCTTTTTAATATGTTTTTGAATCCGATTTGCTAAGACTTTGTTGAGAATCTTTGCGTCTGTGTTCATCAGGGAGATCGGCCTATAGTTTTCTTTCTTAAGTGAATCTTTATTAGGTTTTGGGATTAAAACGATATTAGCTTCATAGAAGGAATTTGGTAGTGTTCCTTCCTTTGCTATTTGATGGAACAGTTTTTTTTTTTTAATTTTTTATTTATTTATTTATTTATTTATTTTACACAGCAACAGTTTATTTTATTTTTTTTTATTTTTTTTATTTCAGCTCATACAAACTTATTAGGTACACCAGTTCCCTCCCTCCCTCCTCCTCCCCCCGTACCCCCTCCTCCCCCTCCCCACACCTCTCCCTCCTCATCCCCCAGTGCCTCCCACCCCAATTCCCAGAGAGTCCTTTCTTGTGCATGACTGATTTTCCTCTGGGCCCTCCTCTCCGATGACGAACAAGGACCCAGTGGCCTTTCCCGAACCCTTTCCCGTGTTCCCCTTAGGTATAGGAACACTGCTGTGGCTGCCAATCCTTTGCCTCCAAGGATCTTGGTGCCTTTAGCAGATGCTAGACTTTGTGAGGTCAACAGTGTGTTGGACAATGCGCAGGGCATGCAAAGTCCAATTATGATTGCTTCAGCCCTAACTAGTATAGAGTATCTTACATATCATTGCTCCCCCCATCCTTATGCTCTTACACTCTTACCGCCCGCTCTTCCGCAAATTTCCCTGAGCTTCAAGATGGGGAGAGACTAAGCTGGCCTAGTTCTAGGTAGTTGATATAGAGTCTCTGAAGTTCTGGATTGTGGTTTGTTGATTTTCTTTTGCAGTTTTGCTGCTCCTGCAATGCCCTTCACTCCATCCTGGTGGGCATTGTATGTTACTCCCTGGCTAGAGACAAAAAGCTGTTAGAGTCTTGTGATAAAAGCACATTCAAAGGTAGATGTAATAAAAGTGGGAAACCACAGTGAGGGAGGGGTCTATCACCCATTTGCAAAATTGTTACTTTTTTATCTGCCCTCCTCTTCTGGTGAGATCACTCCCCCTCAGTAGTAAATGATCAGGAACAAAAGTATGTGAACTTAATCAGATGTCTCATTACTTATTTGGGTCCTTGGTGGAGGCCTATTTTCCCTGCTGTAACATGGTCCCTTCTCTCCTTCTTTCTGGTGTGGCCCTCCTACCCCATCCCTCCTGTTCATAATCCTTGGAATTCCTGTCTCTAGGTGGGCTGGGTGGGTTTGGTACTAGGAGCCACTTATTAGGGAGTACATACGGCGCTTAATTTTCTGGGATTGGGATACTTCACTTAATATAATTGTTTCTAATGACATCCATTTTCCGGCAAATTCCAGTAATTCATCATTTTTGATGGCTGAGTAGTACTCCATTGTATAGATGTACCACAGTTTCCTTATCCACTCGTCAACTGTTGGACATTTGGGCTGATTCCATGACTTTGCTATTGTAAACAGTGCTGCTATGAACATGGTCGTGCTTGTGCTATCGAGGTGAACCTCTGCTGTATGGGGGGTTATTCCCAAAAGTGGGATAGCAGGGTCATATGGCATTTCAATCTTTAATTTCTTTAAGAATCTCCAGACGGCTCGCCAGAGTGGCTGTATGAGCCTGCATTCCCACTAGCAATGTAGGAGAGTTCCCCTCTCTTCACATCCTCTCCAGCATTTGTTAGTATTGTGGATTTTTGCCATCCTGACCGGGGTGAGATGATATCTCAGGGAAGTTTTGATTTGCATTTCCCTGATGGCTAAAGAAGTGGAGCATTTTTTAAGATATTTGTTAGACATTTTAATTTCATCCCTGGTAAATTTTCTTTGAAGTTCCAGGGCGCATTTTTTAATTGGGCCATTGGTTTCCTTGGTGTTTAGTTTTCTAAGTGAACTCTGGACAGCAGAGTTCTATCAGATGTGTGGTTAGTGAAGATTTTCTCCCATTCTGTGGGTTGCCTTTGAGCTCGTATTACAATCTCTTTATCTGAACAGAAGCTCTTTAATTTCACAAGATCCCAACTGTTGAGAGTTGGTAGCAGTGACTGTGCCATTGGATGTCTGTTTAGGAAGTGTTGGCCTAGCCCAATCAGCTCGAGGGAGTTCCCTATCCTTTCAACTATGGTTTTTATAGTCTCTTGCCTGATATCAAGGTCCTTGATCCATTTGTAATTAAGTCTTGTACATGGTGACAAGTACAGGTCCAGCTTTAATCTTCTGCATGTGGAGATCCAGTTTTGCCAGCACCATTTGTTGAAGATGCTGTTCTTTTTCCATTGGATTCTTTGGGCCCCTTTGTCAAAGACCAAATGGCTATAACTTTGTGGGCTTATATCTGGGTCTTCAATCCTTATCCATTGATCTGTGTGTCTATTTTGGAGTCAGTACCAGGCTGTCTTTACAACTATGGATTTGTAGTATAGACTTAGGTTTGGTATGGTTATACCTCCAGCTGTGTTTTTGTTACTCAGGATTGTTTTTGCTATCCTGGGTCTTTTGTGCCTCCATATGAACTTTGAGATTGTTTGGTCAACTTCTTTGAAGAATTGCTTTGGGATTTTGATTGGTATAGCATTGAATCTGTATATTGCCTTTGGTAGGATGGTCATTTTCACGATGTTGATTCTGCCAATCCAGGAACAAGGGAGGTCTTTCCACCTTCTGGTGTCTTCTGCAATTTCTTTCTTTAGGGTTTTAAAGTTTTCATTGTAAAGTTCTTTTACCTCCTTAGTTAGGTTTATACCAAGGTATTTCATTTTTTTAGGGGCTATAATAAATGGTATTGTTTCTCTCAAGGCTTTTTCACTTCTTTCATTCTGGGCATATAGGAAGGCCTCTGATTTTTGCACATTTATTTTGTATCCTGCCACCCTGCTGAACTTCTCAATTAGTTTCAGGAGCTTCCTGGTGGAGTTTTTGGGATCACTCAGGTATAAGATCATGTCATCTGCAAATAGGGATAGCTTGACTTCCTCCTTGCCGATTTGAATCCCTCTAATGTCCCTTTCTTGTCTTATGGCTTCAGCTAACACTTCAAGTACAATATTGAATAGAAGTGGTGAGAGTGGACAGCCTTGTCTAGTTCCTGACCGAAGTTGGAATGCTTCCAATTGTTCCCCATTGAGCATAATCCTTGCTGTGGGCTTGTTGTATATAGCTTTTATTATATTGATAAAGGTTCCTTCCGTTCCCACTGTCTCTAGCGTTTTGATCATAAAAGACTGTTGGATCTTGTCAAAAGCTTTTTCTGCATCTATCGAGAGTATCATGTGGTCTTGGACTTTGGACTGGTTTACATGATGAATTACATTTTAGATTTGCGTATGTTGAACCAACCTTGTGTGCCGGGGATGAAGCCTACTTGGTCCCCGTGAATGATCTTTTTAATATGTTTTTGAATCCGATTTGCTAAGACTTTGTTGAGAATCTTTGCGTCTGTGTTCATCAGGGAGATCGGCCTATAGTTTTCTTTTTTAAGCTAATCTTTATTAGGTTTTGGGATTAAAACGATATTAGCTTCATAGAAGGAATTTGGTAGTGTTCCTTCCTTTGCTATTTGATGGAACAGTTTAAGGAGTATTGGTGTTATTAACTCCTTAAATGTCTTGTAGAACTCTGTGCTGAATCCATCTGGTCCAGGACATTTTTTGGTGGGAAGATTCGAGATTACGTCCTCAATTTCCTTATATGTTATAGGACTATTTATATAATTCACAACTTCCTGATTCAATTTAGGTAAGTTGTGTTTACTTAGGAATTCATCCATCTCTTTTGTGTTGTCAAACTTCACAGAGTATAAGTTTTTGAAATATGATGTTATAATTCTCTGGATTTCTTGGGTATCAGTAGTGATAACTCCATGTTCATTTCTAATTTTGTTAATTTGGGTTTTCTCTCTCTTGCTTTTGGTTAATTTAGCTAGGCGTGTATCAATCTTATTGATTTTTTCAAAGAACCAGCTTTTTGACTGGTTGATTTTTTCTATCGTTTTCTTAATCTCGATTTCAGATATTTCTCCCCTTATTTTGCTAATCTCTTCTCTTCTACTGCTTTTGGGATCAGATTGCTCTAGTTTCTCTAAAGCTTTAAGCTGCATTGTTAAGTTGTTTATTTCTGATGTTTCCATTTTTTTGACGTAGGCATTAAGAGCTATGAACTTACCTCTTAGAACAGCTTTCATTGTGTCCCAGAGATTTTGGTAAGTTGTATTTTCATTATCATTCACTTTCAGGAAATCTTGAATTTCCTTTTTAATTTCTTCCTGAATCCAGTTCTCATTCAGCATCATATTGTTAAGTTTCCAGGAGTTAGTGTATTTTCTCTTGTTTGATGTGTTGTGTATGTCCAGCTTTAGGCCGTGATGGTCTGATAGGGCACAGGTTAGAATTTCAACTTTCTTGTATATGTGTAGATTCATTTTGTGGCCCAATATGTGATCTATTTTGGAGAAAGTTCCGTGTGCTGCTGAGAAAAATGTGTATTCTTTGGTGCATGGGTGAAAAGTTCGATAGAGATCTGTAAGGTCCATTTCTTTAAGGGTTTGATTAAGTTCCAAAGTTTCTCTGTTAAGCTTTTGACCTGTTGATCTATCCCATGTTGAGAGGGCGGTGTTGAAGTCCCCAAGAATTATCGTTTGGGGATTGATTTCTTGCTTTAGACGCTGTAGGGTTTTCTTAATGAATGTGGAGGGGCCCGTATTGGGTGCATATATGCTCAGTATTGTGAAATCTTCCTGGTGAATTGTACCTGTGACTAAAATGTAGTATCCATCCGTGTCTCTTATAATTTTCTTTGGTTTGAAATCCACTTTGTCTGATAGCATAATGGCTACCCCTGCCTGTTTTTTGTTTCCATTAGCTTGTAGGATTGTTGACCAGCCTTTTATTTTTAGAGCGTGCCTATCTTTTGTGGTGAGATGGGTTTCCTGCAGGCAGCAGATTGATGGATTGTGATTTTTAATCCATGTTTGTAATCTGTGTCTCTTGATTGGTGAATTAATTCCATTAACATTTAGTGTTATCATGGAGAAACTATTGTTAATTCCAGACATTTATTATGTTTAGTAGCTTTTATAAGTATATTGCTTCATTTTTAATGATGTTATACTTGCCTTCTGTTCTCCTGGATATGCCTGTTTTTTTTCTTCATGCTTGAGTATCATTTCTAGCATTTTTTGAAGGCCTGGTTTGGTGGCCATGTATCCCTTAAAGTTGTCTTTGTGCTGGAAAATTTTTCTTTCTCCCTCGATCATGACTGATAGTTTTGCAGGGTAAATCACCCTGGGTTGACATTTTTGCTCATTCAATACTTGAAGTATGTCTCTCCAAGCTCTTCTTGCTTTTACTGTTTCGACTGAGAAGTCATTTGTTATTTTAATAGGTTTACCTTTAAAAGTGACTTGTTTTTTCTCCCTTGAAGCTCTCAGCACCAGTTCTTTATCTTGAATGTGAAGTGTTTTAACTATTATTTGCCGTGGGGTGCTTCTATTTTGGTCGTATCTGTTTGCGGTGCGGAATGCTTCTTGTATATGGATGGGCCTCTCTTTTTTTAGATGAGGAAAGTTTTCCTTGATGATCGTTTGAAAAATTTCCTCAGGGGTGGTATTTTGAGATTCTTGCTCTGGTATTCCATGAATACGCATGTTAGGCTTCTTCAGGGTGTCCCATATCTCTTGGATATTTCTCTCAAGTATCTTTTTGGCTTTAACAACCTCTTCCATTGAGCTGGTTAGTACTCCCACTTTATCTTCAAGGTGTGAAATTCTGTTTTCTGCTTCGTTAGTTCTGTTGATAAGACTCTCTGTGGCGTTCTGGGTTGAAGATAACTTGTCTTTTAGCTCAGTTTTAAACTCTGCTTGAGTTTGTTTTAACTGCTCTATGCCACTTTTTGTTTCTTGCACTGTTTTTCTCAACTCTTCCAGATGTCTGTTGTGTTCCTCTTCAAAGCGATTGATTCGATTATGTAATTCCTCCCTGATTTCCTCTTTCATAGTATTGAATATGGTAATGATCATATTTTGAAAGTCTTTATCCTGGGTGGGGCTTTCTTGGCCTTTTTCCGCGGGTTTGTTCTTGTTGGAGTCTAACATTATGGGATTAATTTCTTCAGTGGGAAATTTGTTTACTTGATTGTTGCTTCTCATGGATTTGCACTTTGACTTTGGCATTGTCATTTTAACTCTTAAGATCTCTCAATTTCACTAAACTGAATTATTTGGCCGGGGGTCCTGGTGGGCGGGGCCTGAACGCGGACTTAACTAGGGCGCAGGGTGAGGCCTGGCTGGACCGCGCGCGTGTCTCGACCGGTGGAGCGGGGTGGGGTGAAATGGGCTCATGGGTTTCTTAAGAGAGTCATGATGAACCATGTTGTTTTTCTAGGAAGGAAGTAGTTATGGTGAACAAGTCTATTGGTACATAATACAAAACAAGAAATCACAAGGGATTCAGTGTGTCATCAACACACTATGACATGTGAGCTGATATTTGGGGGACAGGGAAGATATTACACTCAGGTTAAACAATGCACAGGATTGACTAACTAATTAAGAATTTTTTCATGGAAGAAAACAAGGCTGTCGCGACCAGAGATAAATTACCTTTGACTTCCTTTGGCACTCTAAATAACCAATGAGATCCAAGTCTATATTGAACATGATATCCTTGTGATTCTTAGAAAATACTTTTGAGTGTTCAATAAGATCCCTGGCTTCCACCAACCATAGGCTCAGTGTACCATCAGAGAAATTTCTTATGACAGAGATTTTCCCCACTTTGGCGTAACCTGTGGACTCGATGTTCTCACAGTCTTTGAAAAGTACTTTGATATGTGACATTCCTGTGTTTTATGACTATAATATCTTCAGAGTTGGAACATGGCATTTGGTACAACCTGAATCATTGTTCTTTGGCCAACACCATTCACATTTACTTCCAAAATAAAGTTTATTCTTTTCAGAAGTAATGAGGTTAAAAATTCCCCTTACAGTTCCTTCCCTATATATCTGAGATATGTTAATGCATGTACCAGGTAACTCTGCTTTGAGACCTTCATTGTCCATTCCATTTTAGAAACTAAATGTCATGTCTGCTTTTAACTCTACCTGAAGAAATCATGTCTGGTCCCACACAACAAGTAGATGTCACTCCTGCCTTTTCTTTGTTAGTCAGAATGTATACATTTTATATAATTCTGTAAAGAATTTGGTCCTGCTCTTCTTTGATTGTTTTCCTATAAATACAAATCCTATAATAAAATTGACATCCTAAGTTCCTTCTGACCCAATGTCTGATCAATTCCTATCACTGTCACTTCTGTTTCTTGCATGTAAGTCTGGGTTTGTACTGGTTCATGTGCATTGGACCTGGAAAAATTCCAGTAAGGATGCAAACTCATGAGGCTATGGGGGACAGCTCTTATGCAAACCATTTGACATAATTGATGAGAATCACTATATTGGGGCTTTTTTTTTTGAGTCATAATCTCAAGTCCCCTTGCATTGTTCAAGTCCTCATTGCACTGGGGCAATGCAAGTTCCAAGGGAATAAATCAGGTCTGAGACTCCATCTAGAGAAATGTGTCCAGTCCACCAAAATGACTGGAAATACTGGCTGCAGTCTAATTCGTTTGTATCTAGTAGGAGGAGGGCTTCACTGACTCCAATCCACCTCAAAAAAGGAAAACTTGTATTTTTAAGAAATGAATAACCCAAGACAGTGAGATCATTCAATGGGTTCAAGTGCCTGTCAATAAACCTGGCTACCAGAGGCAACTATCTGGAATCTCATGTGGTACATTTGGGCATCTCTCCCTCTATCCCTCTTTCCCCTTTGTTCCTCAAATGAATGAAGTAATTTTTATCCCACATTTTATCTTTTTCCCCAATCATACAACTCCATAGGTACCCTGTCCTCTTTCCCTCCTCTCCTCCCCATTTCTCCCTTGCATTCTCCCTCCCTTTTTTCCCTTTCCTTTCACCCCATCCTTCTCTCCCCCTCTCCCAGTGCCTCCCTCTTCCTCCCTCCCTCCTCCTAGAGCATCCTTTTATGGGAATGCTGAATCTCCTTCTAAGTCCTCCACCCTAGTGAGTCCTGAGCCCTGAGCACCGTCTTGCACACCCCATTAATATGAGAACTCTATTATCTCTGATAATCCCTTACCTCTAAGGATCCTGCCTGGAGCTTTCTCCCCTGTGGGTGATTGTTGACATGTCAGCCATTGTGCAGGTCATGCAAAGTCAGATTAAGGCTAATGCAACTCTAACTTGTGTGGTGTATCTTGCACATCATGGGTCATCCCCATCTTTAAACTCTTACAATCTTGCCCCTCTTTTGCAACATTCTCTGAGCTTTAGGATGGGGAGAGATTTGGCTGGTCTGGTTCCAGGTGATTAATGTAGGGTCTTTGGTGTTCTGAATTATGATTTGTTGTTTTCAGTTTTGCTTTTCCTGAACTTCCCTTGGCTGAATCCTGAATGATATGATCACCTCCTAACCAAAGATAAAAGACTGTTTAAAAGAAGATTTTAATGTAAAAGGACACTCAAAAGTATATGGAAGAATAGGAGTAGGACACAGCAGTATGGGGGGTCAGTATCCCATTTGCAGGATGGTTACAATCTATTTGCCAATCCCTATACCCTCCCTGATTGGTGAGATCAAACGTGTTCAGTCACAAGTAACCAGAAGAACCCCTTTTAAAGTTTGAACATTACCATGATTAATACTATGAAAGAGGAAATCCGAGAAGAGTTAAACAACCAAATCAACCACTTTGAACAGGAACACAACAGGCACTTGGAGGAGTTGAGAAAAACAGTTCAAGAAACAAAAATAGGCAAAGAGCAGTTAAAACAGTCTCAGGCAGAGTTTAAAGTTGAACTAAAAGACAAGTTACCTACAACCCAAAGCACAACAGAGAGTCTTATCAACAGAACTAATGAAGCACAAAATAGAATTCCAGATCTTGAAGACAAAGTGGGAGAATTAACCAGCTCAATGGAAGAGATTATTAAAGCCAAAAAGATACTTGAGAGGAACATTCAAGAGATATGGAACACCCTGAAGAAGCCTAACATGCGCATTCATGGAATACCAGAGCAAGAACCCCAAAATACCAGACCCGAGGAAATTTTTCAAATTGTCATAAATGATAACTCTCCTCAACTAAAGAATGAGAGGCCCATCCAAATACAAGAGGCATTTTGCACTCCAAACAGATATGACCTAAATAGAAACTTGCCACAGCAAATAATAGTCAAAGCACTCCACATGCAAGAAAAAGAGAAGGTGCTGAGAGCTTCAAGAGAAAAAAAGCAGGTCACTTTTAAAGGCAAACCTATTAAAATTCAAATGACTTCTCAATGGAAACAGTAAAAGCAAGAAGATCTTGGAGAGACATACTTCAAGTATTAAATGAGCAAATATCTGTCATGATCTAGGGAGAAAGAAAAATTTTCCAGCATGAAGACAACTTGAAGGGATACATGTCTACCAAACCAGGCCTTAAAAAAATGCTAGAACTGATACTCAAGCTTGAAGAAAAGAACAAACGCATCCAGGAGGACAGAAGGAAAGTATAACACCACCAAAACATAAATATCAAACAACAAGCTTACAAAATCCACTAAACATAAAAAATGTCCAGAATTAAAAATAATTTCTCCATTATAACATTAAATGTCAATGGTATTAACTCACTGATCAAGAGACACAGATTACAAACTTGGATTAAAAACCACAATCCAACAATCTGCTGCCTTCAACAAATGGTGCTGGTAAAACTGATTGGGCTAGGCCAACAGTTCCTAAACGGACATCCAATGGCACAGTTACTGCTACCAACTCTCATCAGTTAGGATCTGGTGAAATTAAAGAGCTTCTGTTCAATAAAGAGATTGTAACACGAGCTCAAAGGCAACCCACAGAATGGGAGAAAATCTTCACTAACAACATATCTGATAGAGCTCTACTATCCAGAGTGCACAAAGAATTTAGAAAACTAAACACTAAGGAAACTAATGGCCCAATTAGGAAATGTTGGCCTAGCCCAATCAGCTCGAGGGAGATCCCTATCCTTTCAACTATGGTTTTTATGGTCTCTGGCCTTATATCAAGGTCCTTGATCCATTTGGAATTAAGTCTTGTACATGGTGACAAGTACGGGTCCAGCTTTAATCTTCTGCATGTGGAGATCCAGTTTTGCCAGCACCATTTGTTGAAGATGCTGTTCTTTTTCAATTGGATTTTTTGGGCCCCTTTGTCAAAGACCAAATGGCTATAATTTTGTGGGCTTATATCTGGGTCTTCAATTCTTATCCATTGATCTGTGTGTCTATTTTGGAGCCTGTACCAGGCTGTTTTTATAACTATGGATTTGTAGTAAGACTTAGATTTTGTATGGTAATACCTCCAGCAGTGTTTTTGTTACTCAGGATTGTTTTTGCTATCCTGGGTCTTTTGTGACTCCATATGAATTTTAAGATTGTTTGGTCAACTTCTTTAAAGAATTGCTTTGGGATTTTAATTGGTATAGCATTGAATTTGTATATTGCCTTTGGTAGGATGGTCATTTTTACGATGTTGATTCTGCCAATCCAGTAACATGGGAGGTCTTTCCACCTTCTGGTGTCTTCTGCTATTTCTTTCTTTAGGGTTTTAAAGTTTTCATTGTAAAGGTCTTTTACCTCCTTGGTTAGGTTTATACCAAGGTATTTCATTTTTTTAGGGGCTATAGTAAATGGGATTGTTTTTCTCAAGGCTTTTTCACTTCTTTCATCCTGGGCATATAGGAAGGCCTGTGATTTTTGCACATTTATTTTGTATCCTGCCACCCTGCTGAACTTCTCAATTAGTTCCAGGAGCTTCCTGGTGGAGTTTTTGGGATCACTCACGTATAAGATCATGTCATCTGCAAATAGGGATAGCTTGACTTCTTCCTTGCCAATTTGAATCCCTCCTATGCCCCTTTCTTGTCTTATGGCTTCAGCTAAGACTTCAAGTACAATATTGAATATAAGTGGTGAGAGTGGACAGCCTTCTCTAGTTCCTGATCGAAGTGGGAATGCTTCCAATTGTTCCCCATTGAGCATAATCCTTGCTATGGGCTTGTTGTATACATCTTTTATTATATTGATAAATGTTCCTTCCATTCCTACAGTCTCTAGCATTTTGATCATAAAAGGCTGTTGGATCTTATCAAAAGCTTTTTCTGCATCTATCAGACTATCATGTGGTCTTGGACTTTGGACTGGTTTACATGATGAATTACATTTATTGATTTTCGTATGTTGAACCAACCTTGTGTGCCGGGGATAAAGCCTACTTGGTCCCTGTGAATGATCTTTTTGATATGTTTTTGAATCTGATTTGCTAAGACTTTGTTGAGAATCTTTGCGTCTGTGTTCATCAGAGAGATTGGTCTATAGTTTTCTTTTTTAAGTGAATCTTTATTAGGTTTTGGGACTAAAACGATATTAGCTTCATAGAAGGAATTTGGTAGTATTCCTTCCTTTACTATTTGATGGAAAAGTTTAAGCAGTATTGGTGTTATTAACTCCTTAAGTGTCTGGTAGAACTCTGTGCTGAATCCATCTGGTCCAGGACATTTTTTGGTGGGAAGATTTGAGATTACTTCCTCAATTTCCTTATATGTTATACGACTATTTAAATAATTCACAACTTCCTGATTCAATTTAGGTAAGTTGTGTTTACTTAGAAATTCATCCATCTCTTTTGTGTTGTCAAACTTCACACAGTATAAATTTTTGAAATATGATGTTATAATTCTCTGGATTTCTTGGGTATCACTAGTGATAACTCCATGTTCATTTCTAATTTTGTTAATTTGAGTTTTCTTTCTCTTGCTTTTGGTTAATTTAGCTAGGGGTGTATCAATCTTATTGATTTTTTCAAAGAACCAGCTTTTTGACTGGTTGATTTTTTCTATTGTTTTCTTAGTCTCGAGTTCAGATATTTCTCCCCTTATTTTGCTAATCTCCTCTCTTCTGCTGCTTTTGGGATTGGATTGCTCTACTTTCTCTAAAGCTTTAAGCTGGGTTGTTAAGTTGTTTATTTCTGATGTTTCCATTTTTTTGATGTAGGCATTATGAGCTATGAACTTATCTCTTAGGACAGCTTTCATTGTGTCCCAGAGATTTTGGTAAGTTGTATTTTCATTATCATTTGCTTTCAGGAAATCTTGAATTTCCTTTTTTAAACTTCCTGAATCCAGTTCTCATTCAGCATCATATTGTTAAGTTTCCAGGAGTTAGTGTATTTTCTCTTGTTTGTTGTGTTGTGGATTTCCAGCTTTAGGCCGTGGTAGTCTGATAGGACACAGGTTAGAATTTCAACTTTTTTGTATATGTGTAGATTCGTTTTGTAGCCCAATACGTGATCTATTTTGGAGAACGTTCTGTGTGCTGCTGAGAAAAATGTGTATTCTTTGGTGCGTGGGTGAAAAGTTCGATAGAGATCTGTAAGGTCCATTTCTTTCAGGGTTTGATTAAGGTCCAGAGTGTCTCTGTTAAGCTTTTGACCTGTTGACCTATCCCATGTTGAGAGGGCGGTGTTTTAGTCCCCAAGAATTATCGTTTGGGGGTTGATTTCTTGCTTTAGACGTAGGGTTTTCTTAATGAATGTGGAGGGGCCCGTATTGGGTGCATATATGTTCAGTATTGTGAAGTCTTCTTGGTGAATTGTACCTGTGACTAAAATGTAGTATCCATCCGTGTCTCTTATAATTTTCTTTGGTTTGAAGTCCACTTTGTCTGATATCATAATGGCTACCCCTGCCTGTTTTCTGCTTCCATTAGCTTGTAGGATTGTTGACCAGCCTTTTATTTTTAGGGCGTACCTATCTTTTGTGTGAGATGGGTTTCCTGCAGGCAGCAGATTGATGGATTGTAATTTTTAATCCAAATTTGTAATCTGTGTCTCTTGATCTGTGAATTAATTCCATTAACATTTAGTGTTATAATGGAGAAACTATTTTTAATTCAAGTCATTTATTATGTTTAGTAGTTTTTATAAGTATATTGCTTCACTTTTAATGATGTTATACTTGCCTTCTGTTCTTCTGGGTATGGCTGTTTTTTCTTCAAGCTTGAGTATCATTTCTAGCATTTTTTGAAGGCCTGGTTTGGTGGACATGTATCCCTTCAAGTCGTCTTTGTGCTGGAAGAGTTTTCTTTCTCCCTCGATCATGACTGATAGTTTTGCAGGGTAAATCAGCCTGGATTGACATTTTCGCTCATTCAATACTTGAAGTATGTCTCTCCAAGCTCTTCTTGCTTTTACTGTTTCGACTGAGAAGTCATTTGTTATTCTAATAGGTTTACCTTTAAAAGTGACTTGTTTTTTCTCCCTTGAAGCTCTCAGCACCAGTTCTTCATCTTGAATGTGGAGTGTTTTAACTATTATTTGCCGTCACGTGCTTCTGTTTTGGTCATATCTGTTTGGGGTGCGGAATGCCTCTTGTACATGTATGGGCTTCTCTTTTTTTCGATGAGGAAAGTTTTCCTTAATGATCATTTGAAAAATTTCCTCAGGGGTGGTATTTTGAGATTCTTGCTCTGGTATTCCATGAATATACATGTTAGGTTTCTTCAGGGTGTCTCATATCTCCTGGGTATTTCTGTCAAGTATGTTTTTGGCTTTAACAACCTCTTCCATTGAGCTGGGTAATACTTCCACTTTATCGTCAAGGTCTGAAATTCTGTTTTCTACTTCGTTAGTTTTGCTAACCCAGACTCTGTGAAGTTCTGGGTTGAAGATAACTTGTCTTTTAGCTCAGTTTTAAACTCTGCTTGAGTCTGTTTTAACTGCTCTATGCCAGTTTTTGTTTCTTGCACTGTTTTTCTCAACTCCTCCAAGTGTCTGTTGTGTTCCTCTTCAAAGCGATTGATTCGTTTATTTAATTCCTCCTGGATTTCCTCTTTCACAGTATTGAACATGGTAGTGATCATATTTTGAAAGTCGTTATCCTGGGTCAGGCTTTCTTGGCCATTTTCCGTGGGTTTGTTCTGGTTGGAGTCTAGGTCATGGTGAGGCCCGGCTGGACTGCGCGTCCATCCCGGCTGGTGGAGTGGGGGAAGCAAGTGTCCTTTCTTAAACACCCAGTGTGGAATGCTGTGGAGGAAGCCAGTGGTCAGGGACGTTGATAGGCGTGAAGGTCACACTGTCTGAGACTTTGGTTGACCAGACAGGAGAACTATCAACCATCCTCCCCAAGGTTTAAGCACAGGGACAGATACTCAAAAGTACTCAGTATGCTAAGTTCAGTTGTCCATCTTGGTTCATGGGTAATGCTGAGGAACTCTTTCAGCCTTAGAACTTTGGCATTTGTCATTGTTAGATACACGTGTCAACTTCTCAGCTGAAAGCTAAAGCTCTGGGTGCATATACAAAGAATTAGTAGTTAAGACAAGCCCTGAACAAGCCTGCAGGAGGTTGTCCCACTCATGGTGGGTAGGACTAGTCCCTGGGCAGGTGGACGATTTGGAGGGAGCTGGGTATGTAATCTAGCATTCTTTTGCATTAAGACACACGTCCTGGTGTGCCAAATGAGGTTTGTGTCTCTCAGCAGTCCTGTGGATATGGTGGGCAAGTTCCCTTGGGTTCTGATGTTGGTGTGGGCTTTCCTGCCCAGATGGACTATGATCTGTAGCCAGAGTCTCAAACAAGGTTTTTAGGGGCTATAATAAATGGGATTGTTTCTCTCAGGGCTTTTTTACTTCTTTCATTCTTTCATTCTGGGCATATAAGAAGGCCACTGATTTTTGTATGTTTATTTTGTATCCTGCCACCCTGCTGAACTCCTGTTCCAGGAGCTTCCTGGTGGAGTATTTGGGATCACTCAGGTATATGATCATGTCTTCTGCAAATAGAGATAATTTGACTTCTTTCTTGCCGATTTGAATCCCTTTTTTCTTCCTTTCTTGTCTTATGGCTTCAGCTAAGACTTCAAGTACAATATTGAATAGAAGTGGTGAGAGTGGACAGCCTTGTCTAGTTCCAAATTGAATTGGGAATGTTTCAAATTTTCCCCCATTGAGTATAATCCTTGCTATTGGTTTGTTGTATACAGCTTTTATTACATTGATAAAGGTTCCTTCCATTCCTACTGTCTCTAGGATTTTGATCATAAAGGGCTGTTGTATTTTTGTCAAAAGCTTTTTCTGCATCTATCGAGAGTATCATGTGGTCTTGAATTTTGGCCTGGTTTATATGTTGAATTACATTTATTGGTTTGCATATGTTGAACCATCCTTGTGTGCTGGGGATGAAGCCTACCTGATCCCCGTGAATTATCTTTTTGATATGTTTTTGAATACGATTTGCTAAGACTTTATTGACAATCTTTGCACCTGTGTTTATCAAAGTGATTAGCCTATAGTTTTCTTTTTTATGTGTATCTGTATTAGGTTTTTGGATTAAGACAATATTAGCTTCATAGAAAGAATTTGTTAGTGATCCTTCCTTTGCTATTTGATGGAAGAGTTTAAGCAGTATTGGTGTTATTAACCATGCATTTTCTAAACCTGGGGTCTATTCTGTCAGACCCCATACTGCCAGGGGTGTTTCTTTTTGGGCAGAGGAGATAACTGGTGGGAGTGCACTCAGATGGTCCATCTCTATGATTTCCTAAAGGAGTGATGTTTGGGAAAGGGAAGACACAGCCCCCTTTGCTACCTACAAGGACTCTCCCAGTTTGGATTGCAAATACCATCTCCAGTGGATAGTCTTGGCATCTAGACTTTCTGGCATGATGGTCTCTTCCTTGGCCTTCAGCCAGGGTAAGAGGGGTATCACGTGTTCTCAATTCTACCCTGTGAGTTGGTGTTAGCAGGGAGGCCATTTTTACTGCTTCAAATGTTGTCCAAAGTATTTTTCAAACACTGAGTATGCATGTTCAGCCCATGGGAATTTCTTTGAAAACAATCCCAGTGGTTTAATTACTGTTCCTGCACTGCCCAATTGCCATGACTTCTATGGAATATTACCTCTATCATTAACTTTTCATCTGGTCTGGGTATGTATAATTTTCTGTTGGTCTTCATAGCTTGTTTCATTATTATGAATGCTTCCTGTTGCTCTTTGTACCATGTGAATTCTTCTGACTTCCTTATAACTTTATACATGGGCTCTAGAACAGATCCTACATATATTATATTTTTTTCCAGGAGCCAGATAGTCCCATAATTCTTTGTGCCTCTTTCTTATTTGGGGGGTTTGTATCAGGTCTATTTTATCTATTTATACAATGGAACACTACTCAGCCATCAAAAATGATGAATTAATGAGATTTGTCGGGAAATGGATGAAATTAGAAACAATTATATTGAGTGAAGTATTCCATACACAGAAAATTAAGTGACATATGTACTCCCTAATATGTGGATCCTAGTACCAAACCCACTTAGAGACACTCAAGGATAAATCTCTGTAATACCTACAGTAATTGCAAAGATTATAAACAGGAGGGATGGGGCAGAGCCCCACCAGAAACAAGTAGAGAGGGGAACATGTTACAGCAGAGAAAATAGGCCACCATCAAGGACTGCAAGTAAATAATGAGACATCTGGTTAAGTTCACAGACTTAAGATTATTTACTGATCATTTGAAACTGATGGGGTATGACCTCACCAGAAAGGGAGGACATATAGTCTGTCAGATAGAAAGTAACCATTTTGAAAAAGGGTGATTGACCCCTCGCTCACCACGGTCTCCTACGTTTATTACAGCTACCTTTGAATATACTCATATAACAAGACTCTAGTTTAGCAGGTTTTATCTCTGGTGCCAGGGGGTGACATCCAATACCCATCTAGGATGAGCCAGGGCATGCAGGAGCAAGAAAACCAAAAATCAACAAACCAACTTCAAAACATCAGAGACTCTATATCAACCACCTGGAACTAGGTGAGCCTAATCTCTCCCCATCCTGAAGCTCAGGGAAATTTGCAGAAGAGGGGGCGGGAAGATTGTAAGGGCACAAGGATGGAAGGAGTAATGATATGCAAGATACTCCACAGAAGTTAGGACCGAAGCAAACATAATTGGACTTTGCATGCCCTGCGCAATGCCCAAAATACTATTGACCCCACAAAGTCTAGCAAGGTCTAAAGGCACTGGGATCCTATGAGGCTAGGGATTGACAGCCACAGTAGTGTTCCTATGCTTTAAGGGGAATACAGGAAAGGGTTCTGGGAAATGCCACTGGGTCCTTGCACCTTCTTGGAGAGGAGAACCTCAGAGGGAGAGTTTGGCATGCACATTAAAGGATGCTCTGGGGATCGGAGGGGGAGGCACTAGGGGGTGGGGAGAAAGGGGGGAGAGGAGGGGGAGAGAACCAGTGTACCTGTTAAGTTTGTATGAGCGGAAATTAAAAAAAAGGAAAGAATAAAAAAGCTGGTTCTTTGAAAAAATCAATAATATTGATACACCCCTAGCTAAGTTAACCAAAAGCAAGAGAGAGAAAACACAAATTAACAAAATTAAAAATGAAAATAGAGTTATCACTACCGATACCCAAGAAATTCAGAGAATTATAACGTCATATTTCAAAAAATTATACTCTGTGAAATTTGACAATACAAAAGAAATGGATGAATTCCTAAGTAAGCACAACTTACCTAAACTGAATATGGGAGTTGTGAATTATTTAAATAGTCCTATAACATATGAGGAAATTGATGAAGTAATCTCGAATCTTCCCACCAAAAAATGTCCTAGATCAGATGGATTCACCACAGAGTTCTACCAGACGGAGTTAATAACACCAATACTGCTTAAACTCTTCCATCAAATAGCAAAGGAAGGATCACTAACAAATTCTTTCTATGAAGCTAATATTGTCTTAATCCAAAAACCTAATACAGATACACATAAAAAAGAAAACTATAGGCTAATCACTTTGATAA